>NC_069405.1:29196366-29238866 GCF_026875155.1 Cherax quadricarinatus
GGAAAGGGGGGGGGGGAGCGGGGAAGGGTTTTGGGAGGGAGGGATTTTGGTTTGCTCTGAGGAGGAGGAATGTCTTCTAGAAGGGCAGGATTTGCAACTGCAGTGTGTGCCCCGCCCGTTAGAACTTTTAAAGGGGGGGGTTTGCAAGTTTTTCCAAAGGGGCCAGTTGCTGAAACGGGAGCAGACTTGTGTAGTGTGCATGTTTTTTTTGTCGGGGCCAAATTTTTACATTTAAGACTTTGTGTGATTGGGGGAAATTTCGGGGAAAAGAGACGTTTGGGGAATGCGGATGGTCTTTGGCAAAATTCCCTTGACTGAAGAGTGTAAAGGCGTCAGCGGGAGTAAAACACGTTTTTGGGAAAGGGTTTGGGTTTTCTGGTCTGTAAATATCGTCAAAAAGGACTTTGTTCTTATATGATATCTTTATTAAGTCTTCTTTGTCTTGCTGGCTGTCGGGAGGAGTAGCTAGTGTTTAGCAATGATTGTTTTTTGGCACGGTGCTCAGGGTCCAAATAAGGTGAAGCCTGCTTGAGAAGTTTTTTTTGGGTACGTTTTGGGGTGTACGCTTGTAGGAATGTTTGTCAAGAAGGAGTTAAAGCCTGATTTGGGTTTTTTTGAAGATTTTAAGTTGGTGCACCGTGACTGATAAAAAAATTTTTCCCCAAGATAGGGGGCATCAGTTAAAAAATTTTTGAGGTTCGAGAAGAATTGGATTTAGTAAACCCGGGGCAGGTGTGGGGGGGGGGATGGAAGGGGGTGGGAGGGGGAAAGGGCAACAAAGGATGCAATTACGAAAAGATGTAATTGGAGGTGACAATCGGCCAAAAAGTGAGAGTACTCAGCTAGGCAAGTACGTGTAAGTAGACACACGTACTTGCCTGGCGCAGGACACTGAGGAGGTGAACTGTAGCTTGATGGAGCACTGTATATCCTGAGTGGTGGCGAGACTGGCTGTATGGCGTGCAGTCAACAGGCGAAGAGAATTCAGGCAGCAAGAGGCTTCCTGCCCTTCGGTCGGCAACCACCGACGCACCAATCCTGATGGTGGAGAGGAAGACGAAGGTCCAGCAAGCACTACTCAAAGCACTACTCAACACGGGGTAATTTCGAGAGAGGCGAGATCGTCGATGTGTTAGGTAAGCACACGTCACCACTCGAGCTAAGTCGCTTGATCGTTCCACTGTCGAGATGGTCATGACTTTTCAAATACGCAAGAGGTGAGACTAACAGCCACAGGCCACGAGTAGCAGACAAGCTCTGTGCTGAACAGGAGGTACATGGACCCTTCAAATGCTCACCTCTATCTCAAAACTCAAGGGACACCAACCATTCGAACTAGAATATGCAGGTTGTACCAAGATACACTTGTTTTGCAAGGTCTCGATCAGATTGAACAGTAAACTTGTAATACAGAAACCAGACGTTGTAGTAAGACACATATGACAACCAGTGAGGTCACTTATATTTAATACGTTCGCCACAGTAGCTTCTAAGCAAACAGAAAGTTCATAAGCATAGGAACACTTGCAAGACATGTCAATCAGTCCATCACCTAAAAATTGAGGTGGTCAGTTCTCAGTCAGAAGACATCCAACTTCGACAACTATCCAAGTGAGAGGGCTGGATATGAGAGGGACCTACCAACATCGAGTTCTTACCTCTCATTGAGTGGCTACGCTCACCTTTGGCGCTATAAAAAGCTCCATGTCAGTCACTTCATCCCATATTGTTTCGATACTATGGAACAATGCCTCCCAGACTGGGGACTGACGCACTCAAACTTAAGGGTGATGCTGATTAATCATCGTCTTCAAGTATCTTCTGCTTCTATCCAATTATTTCCTGACTTGAATGAATGAAGCCTACTGTTAGGCGAAAACGTTTCACTATAAAGATACCATAACTGCTTCAATATGTGTCAATTACCTAAGCAACTGTCGGATTTTAATACTCATTAAGTTCAATAAGTCTGAAACATACTTGCATTGAGTGACTGCTGCAAACTTGCACGAATTTTTAACAAAGTCTTCTATAACAAAATTTCAACTATTACCACATAAACGATTAATAGATTACTTGAAGATGAATGGTTCCAAGGAAAAAAACCCGGAAAATTTTGGGTTGAAAAAAAATTTAAAAGGCCCAATTTTTTGGGGAAACCCTTTCCTTGGGTTTAAAGTTAAAAAACAAGGGGGTAACAAAGGGGGGACTTTTTAAATTTTTTGGGAAGGTTGGTTAAAAAAAAAGGAGGCTTTACCCCAGGAAAAAAAAAAAAGGCCATTCCCAAAAAAAATGGGGTTTGGAAAATTATAGGGGGAAAGGGACCTTTTAAGTGTTCCCATTTAATTGGTTTTTAGTAGAAGGGGGTAGTAATTTTTTCCAAATTTTTGGTAGAAGAATTAATTCCGTTTTTGAAGTAAAAAGGGAAAAAAAGGCTTTTACCGGGGTTTAAATTTTTTTAAAAATGGGGCCAAATTTTAAAGACGGGTTAAAAAAAGGAAAAGGGGTGTTTTAAATTTTGTTCCTCTCGAATTTTTGGGGGGTTGTGATTTTTGACCCAAGAAATTTTGTGTCCGGGGGATTTTAACTGGTTTCGGGAAAGGATTTTTGTTTTAGAAAACCCAGAAATTGGGGGGGGGTTTTTAAAAAGAAGCCCAAAATTGGTTTTGAAAAGAAACCCACCCCATCAGTGGGGAATTTCGGGATTTGGTTGGGGGGGAAAATTTCTTAAAATTCAAAAGGGGGTTCTCTAATTTCCTTTGGAAGTCCCCCTGGAGCAGTGAAAAACAGGGGGGAAAAAAAAGCCCCCCAAAAAACCAAATGGAAATGGGGAGAGACGGGCCCGGGTTTTCTTCCGGGACCAGGAAACGTAAACCGCCTCCAAAAAAGGGGCCATCTTTAACCCCAAAAAACCCACATTAGGCGTTGTTTAACGGAAACCCAGACAAAACCTAATTTTAAAATTTGGTTAAACTTTAAAAACCTTTATCCCCAAAAGGAAAGGGATTCCAACCAGAAGAGGTTAACGATGCTCCTTAACCTGGGGGAAATTTTGGGAAATTTGGCAAAAATTCACAAGGGGGGGAGGAAGAGGCATCCGCCCTTTTGTCCCCAATCGACGTGCCCCCCCCAGGGGGGACCCAAAGCCAAAAAAAAAAGGGGCGGCAGGAACCCCCCAAAAAAAAAAAAAAAAAAAAAAAAAAAAAAAAAAAAAAAAAAAAAAAAAAAAAAAAAAAAAAAAAAAAAAAAAAAAAAACAAAAAAAAAAAAAAAAAAAAAAAAAAAAAAAAAAAACAAAAAAAAAAAAAAAAAAAAAAAAAAAAAAAAAAAAAAAAAAAAAAAACCCCCGACTTTTCCATTCAGCAGTAGGCCCAATGCCATCCAGCGGGAACCTGGGTTTTTTGGGGAAGGGTTACGATGTCAGGCCCTTTCAAAAGCAGAACCTTTCGCTGTTTCAAGTGTCGGGCCTTTAAAGGGACCCGGGGTGCACCCTGCCCAAAACAGGGGAAATCTGGGGTGTCTGCACCACACCCCCCTACCGGGGGAATCCCTCACCAAGCTAAAAAAGCATCGCCCCCCACTCCCCCAATGCCCAACTGCGGGGCAGAAACACCATGCCGGGAAAAACCTCGATCCCCAAAGGGGGGGTTTTGGGGCCAAAATTAAAGAAGTCTGGAAGAGGGGCCAATAACTGGGAAAAAGGGCTATGACGGATCATAAAACCAGGGAAATGCAGAGCCCCCTGTCTACCGCAGATCTCTCGCAGCAAAAACCAAGTCAATGCCCGGGAAAATTTCCCAACCCTAAACCCCCAAAAACCGGGCGTAAAGGGTAAAGAACCTCCTGCCCCCTCCCCAACAAAGGGAAACAGAAACAAGAGGAACAGGAGCGTCAACGGGGTTTGCTGGGGGCCCAATGCGATCAGCAGGCTGCACAAACGAGCCCCCCCCGGGCCCCACAGCACGACAACGCAGGCATCCTTCCCCGGCACGGGGCCGCTTTGCAAAATCAATTTGGACCTCACCAGCAGATCCGGTACTCAACCTGGTATACAGAAACAGCCCCGGTGAAATCAAAAAAGGAAACCCAACCCCCTCTGCGTTTCCAACAGACCACAGCAGCCCAATTTTTCCCACTGTTTCAAACCCTCTCCAAAGGGGGCCCTCCCCAGGGGGGAAACCCTCGTAGCACTCAAAGGTGTTCCCGGATTTTAAATTTGAACCCACAATCAACTCCAGGGAAAACAACAAGCGTTTCCCGGGCAGATGGCGAAACTCTTCTGAAAAGTGTGCTTTTTTGCCCGGAGAGGAGACGGGTGGATGCCGAATTTGCGGGTTTTCTCAGAGGGGGCGGGAAATCAGTCCCCAAAAGTTTCAGGAAACAACAGCGAGGGAAAAACCCTGGGAACCATTCACACCCTAAAGGGCCCTACAATGGAAAAATTCGGGGTTTTTTTGGGGGGGAAAACCGCCCCTCTTGCTGGGGCCGAAATTGGGGAAATGGGGTTTGACATCGTTTTGCTACAAAAACTCTGACTTTCCCGTATGTGCCCAAGACTACCCGGTTTTGCTGGGTTTTTTTTGGGGCAATGGCCCCGGGGCATTCCCTGAAAGGGGCCACAGCTGTATTTGTATCCAATACAATCCCCTCACAGGTTATAGAAAAACCCTGTGGACTGTGGGGAGGATTCGAGGACAGGCCACCCTTGTGCACAACCGGGGGGCGCCCATTACCATCTAAAAACATCTACAAGAACCCAAGACACACCCTGCCTTTTCAGAGCTCCCCCCGCACTAGCACGTACAAAGGGAAAATTTTTGGGGGTGGAGATTTCAAACGCACATCAAAAAAAGGCTGCACTCTCCCCTCAGAAACCCCAATGCTGCTGGCAGACACATACAATGCTCCAAACAGGGAAATATTCCAAAATTAAAGTTGCTAAACAATGGAGCCCCCCAAACACACCTGTTGGGTGGCTCCCTCGCCCTTAAACCTTCGGGTCAAGACAACTGCAGCGGGAGCCACAGGGAAAACCCCATCCTCACTTCTCAGTGCCACTTTGCGGGTGATCACCCCCTTTCCAACATCAAAGGCCTCCCACATTTTTCTCCCTTTCCTAGATGGGGGGAAAAGAAGGGGGGCCCAACGGGAAGGGTTTTCCCGGGTTTAAATTTTTTCATGCCCGGGGGTTTCCACATACTCTCTATCTGAAGACTGTAAAAAGGGCCCCTGAACAGGAGCTAATACTGTTCCCCCTACGGGCACACAGTGCAAAATTCCAAAGAAGTCTGCGGGACGCCCCCCAAAAAAAGAGACTGGGGTTTTACAACGACGGGGCGGGGGGCAGAACCACCGAAATAAACTTTTTTGGGGAAGCTATACGGGCCCGAAAAACCCTACGGCAGGAACAGGAATACTCTGAAAAGCCATTGGCGGAGCCCACGGAATCTCATCAGATTTAAAAACTGAAAAAGGGCTGGAGGGGGCCCCTCAGCTTTCCCGGGCATCAAAACCCCCTTTATCTAGATAGGGGCAACCCTCAACATAGCAACTGGAAAGAGCAACCCGGGAGGCCCCCAGCACACCCAAAACCCATCCCGGGAACCCAGAGAAACTAGGGGGCTTTTCACTTCCAGGGGAGCCCCCCACCACTCCCACGGGGACATCGGGAATATACAGAGGGGATCTTCGCCACAGCCCCAGCTAATGATAAAAGCTGCATGTGAGTCGGAAGATGGATGATGGAAACCTCACAGCCCTTGGAACTTTGACGTGCCATTTAAAAACACAGGTGACACTGCCCCCGGGGATCGTGGGGTACGACTCCATGATTGGGTCCGGGGGGGGAAAGTGGATGGGAAAGGCCCTTTCTAGACGTCCCTTTAAAAAGTGTGGGAGGCCAAAGGGGACCCCAGCACCCTTTGGGAAAAAAGCTACAATCGTACCAATTCCAAAACCCCAAAGGGCCCAGGGAGAAAGAGACCCCGTGTGAACCCGCTGCTTAGCCAAGACTGCTGAAGGATGGTGTTAAAACCCCCTCCTATGGAAACTTGGAACCCCCCATCATCCCTATTTTGGGTTCAAACCAAAAAATGGGGGACAGCAGGGGTTTCATAACCCCCTCTACTAAGCCAGATTTTTCTGACAGTAACAAAAAAAAACCCAGTATTGTCGTTTTTCCTCCCCCATTGGGAAAAAGGGATTTTTAGCTGCCAGCCCCACAGCAAATTTTGGCAATACTAGTCGGAAAAGGGGAAACAAAGGGCGCCCCGGGCCCGGAAAAGGGGTCCACCTTAGGGGGGAGGCAGGCCGGGGTCAGCTTTCAGGGACACACTCTTTTCCTTTTAAAAACCCCGGAAAAACGGTACCCCCACAAGGAGGGGGTTTTCTAGTTACCCCCTTTAACAAAACCTTAAGCAGGAACTTGTGAGCTTCCCTTTTATATGGAAAACAGCCCCCACTAAAGCGATGACCTTGGGAATCGTAAATGAATGGGAAAGCCCAAAATTTTGAAAGACAGGCTCAGAGACTTTGGACCTAATTACACAGTCTTGCAAGGAACTAGGCCCCCAAAAATTTTGGGCCCAGAAATCTCTTTAATGATGTTTAAGGGAAACCCGATCCTGTGAATAGTTTCGTAATTTAGGATATAGAACAAGTGGACAGGGTCCCCTGTACTTTGGGGAAATTCCCTTGAAAAAAAAGCTGGGCCCTTTAGGGAAAAAGGCCCAGTTGTCGGTTTCCCCTGCTCTACTCAGGGGCCCCAACGCCCTGAAAGCCATGACGAGAGGGACCGGGGCAAAGGGGGAAGCCAAAAAAGTACTTCGTTGTACTTAAAATACAAGCTATACGCTCGCTCATTGATACGGTGCACCGGGTTTTGTCGTCTCTTTTCCGCAAAAGGAGGAAAAAAGTGGAGGGGCGTACAAAATTTTAGGCGAAAAAGAACCCATGCTTGGGGCCCCCCCCCTTGGGGCCAACACAGTAAAATCTCAGATCTGGGCCCCCGGGTTCCCTTTCCCTTTGGGTGACAAAAAAGTAAAAATACATAAACGCCTGCAAAAATGGCCCCGAATTTTGCACAGGCAGCAAGGTAACCCCCCTAAGGGGAAAAGATATTTGGCAAAACCCTGTCACAAGACCCACACTCTTCACGGACTACCCTGGATTCGGTTTTGTTTTTTGGGGTGCTGGGGGGGAAAGCGCGGGCCTTTTTACAAAATACTCCTTTAGAGAGTTGTGGGCCTTCCCGTTGCGGGGGACCATCCCCCACCTCCCTGGCCCCAGATCCAGCCGATGTTTTGCATCATGCAGCTACCCAAACTCAAGCGTCTCGAATCAAGACACTCTCAGCAATTTTTGCTGGGGAAAGCATGACCTGGGGGAGGGAGGCACAAAAGTGCAGTGGGATTTCAAGGGGGTTCTGTCGACCCCCGACTTTGGGAAAAGAGCAAACAGCTGGACTGGCCCCAATGGTCACAAACAAGGCTGGCGAAATTCCCCTGACCACTGCACGATCTTTAACTGACTTGTGGGGATTCAGAGGCATTGTCACAGCCCCACGACATCGACCTTTTCCCACCCGTCATACTTGTTGATTCCCCGCTGCAATCAATGCCCCCCCCCTCCTCAACCCCAAAGGCAATGTTCACCTCATCCCCATCGGGTCCTGAGCATAATGACAGCCCTTTTTAATTCAGGGGGAACAGATCCCACATTGAATTTGGGTCCCGGGCCCTCTGGCATCCGGGGAAATGAGGCGGCCGGGTGATGCAGCCAAAGGCAGCAACGACTATTTCCCCATGGGTTTGGGGGGGGTCTTAGGGGAAAACCCCCCTGATAGAAGCTGGGCCAAGCCCCAGTTTTACTGCCATCCCCTCGGGTTTGTTTGGGGTTTCCCCCACCCAAAATGTGGAAAAACAAGGCTGAGGAGAAATGTGCCAGTACTGTCAAACACGTTGTCCACGGTCCCTAACACACAAACTTTTGGAGCAAAGTTATGAACACTCCGCAGGCAACCCAGGATTTATATTCCCTCCCGAAGAGGAAACCCCGAGATGACTGGGCCCCAAAATAAGGGACCAGGAAATCAACGAACCAGAAAGCTGTTACCCGTGATAAAGGGCATATCCTTTCCCCCTCGCTGTTTTCCATTGTTAAAGGGGAAAATAAAGGTGTTGTTTGCTTATGAGATGCACCCGTTGAAATGCCCGAAGATTTCTTGAACAGCATTTGTCGGGATTTATTGTAGAAACCTTTTCCCCCCTCGGGGGCCAGAGGGCGGGGCATCGCAAGATTGAGACCCGTGCCCGGGATACGGGCTTGGCGAAAAATTATACATAATACTTAACTCAGTTTTTGACCCATACTTTAAATCTGGGAAGAATTTTCTTGTGTGGCTCCCCTGGACTGAACCAAAAATGCCCTCCATCGGGGCAACTTTTCCAGCAACTTAAGAAGAATTGAGGGGAAGCCCAAAATGGAGCTACGGGGATTGAAACCGGGGGGAAAACAATGGATTTTTGTATAATCCCCTGTTTTGAGTCCTAGGTCAAAAGGGGGTCGTGGGCAGTGGGTGGACAGCAGGGGACGACGAAGTTGGGCGATCAAGAAAACAATGGGAAAACCCGAAACGAAGAAGAAGAAAAAAGCCCGCTGGAAAAACCTTTCCCAAAGCATTTCGGGGCTTCCCCCACGAAGGGAGTCGATACTGGGGGGCGTCACGACGAACGACAACCCCGGAAGATAAGAATGTTGTTGTTTTGGGGGAAACCCGTTTAGCCAGGTTAGATACATGGATAGGGCATTCTGCTTGAAGGACAGGAGTAGGAGACAGAGGGTTTGCTTTCCTGGGGCTGGGATGGAGGACATTGTTAGCCGGTTTGACAACATCATGAACGGTAATGGGATCAACCCTATTGTTTGCCTCAGTGTTGGAGGCAATGATGTAGGCAAGCGTAGAAGTGAGGATTTAGTTAGAAAGTTCAGGACAGCTATAGACATAATTAGGAAGAAGGGGGGCGCCCTGTTATATGTGACATTTTGCCAAGAAGATGTGTTGGTAATGAATGGTTGTCCAGAGCAATTGGTATTGTTGGCTGGATAAACAGTAAGGATAATGCAGTAAGATTCATTGACAACTGGGACAACTTCTATGGCCGAAATGACATGTATGCCAGGGATGGGGTTCACTTATCCAGGGCAGGTGTGGGTTTTCTTGCTCAGTTGAGGGGGTTGTTAGGACTTTAAACTAGGATTAGTTAGAGGTATGGGTTTAGAAATGATAAATAATGAGTATGGATATATTGACTTATGCTCTGATATTAAGAATCTTAATAGTAACTGTCATGGAGTAACTCTGGGTAATGATAATTTCAGAAATTGTGTAAAAACAAAGATGAATAGGAAAAATGTGCAGAAGAAAAAACATATGATGGTATTTTATGCTAACAGTCGAAGTGCAAGAAATAAAATTAATGAACTACGTTCGGTAGCATGTGCTGGGAACTTTGATATCATTGCATTAACTGAAACGTGGTATGATTTTAAGAGTCGGGATATGACTGCTGAGTGTAATATTCAGGGATTTAAGTTGTTCAATGTGGATAGATGTAATGGGAAGGGGGGAGGAGTTGCATTGTATGATGGACTGAACACATCGATTCCAAAATATTAATTTTTGCATAAAAACAGGTATAAAAATAGATGGAGCAGTAACAGAGTCTGTTTGGGTAGAGTTCGTGGAGGGTCAAGAAAAACTAATTCTAGGTGTAATATACCGACCTCCAGGCTTGGATCACAATAGAGGGAGACTTCTTTGGGACGAAATTGTTAGGGCTTATGAACACAGTAACAGTCATAGTAGGGGACTTTAACTTTAGTCAAATTGACTGGAATTCTTTGACAGGTAAACTAGAGTCCAGTGACTTTATGGAACCAGTTCAGGACTGTTTTCTGAAACAGAGCGTAACTGAGCCCACCAGGGGTAATAATTTGCTAGACCTAGTCTTGTCAAATAAGGAAACACTCGTGAATAATCTGGAGATTACTGAAGAGCTTGGCGCAACTAATCACAAATCCATCACTTTTAGCATTAACTGGGAATGCAAGAACAATGATAATACAGTAAAAATCCCTGATTTCCGTTCTCCCGATTATAATGAACTTAGGGAACATCTGTCTAATCTTGATTGGGGTTGTCTAGCTAATGATTTTATTGACGATAATCATACTTATGAATGTGAAGGGATCTGCTTTTATGATTGTTTTCTTAATAATGTACACTGTGCCCAGAGTATATACATTCCCCAGAGAGAAATTAGGTCTAATAGTAACGATCCCAAATGGGTTAACAGGAGGCTAAAGCATCTATTAGGGGAGAAAAGGGGAATTTATAGGCGCATCAGAAGAGGAGAGGTTAACCTTACTGACCAATATGTTCAGCTTAAAAGAGAAGTAAAAAAGGCGATTAGGAAGGCTAAACGTGACTATGAAATTAGAGTTGCTAATCAATCAAAGACTAATCCAAAGGGGTTCTTTCAAGTGTATAGGACGAAGGTGAAGGAAAAAGTAGGACCTCTGAAAACTGGGAATGGACAGCTGACGGATAATGAACTAGAAATGTGTTCCTTATTTAATGACTATTTTTTGTCAGTTTTTACACTGGAAGATGTAAATGAGATTCCAGTAATTAACAATTATTTAGTTCCTGATGAATTTAAGTTAACTAGTATTACTGTCACGAGGGACATGGTTATTAAACAGATAGACAAACTGAAGCAAAATAAGTCCCCGGGACCTGATGAGTTGTTTTCCAGGGTACTTAAGGAATGCAGATGGAGCTTAGTCAGCCATTAACGAGTGTATTCAATGCGTCCATCCTTACCGGTGTTGTGCCAGAGTTGTGGAAGATGGCTATTGTGGTTCCTATATTCAAATCAGGGGATAGGTCCACTCCTTCAAATTACCGTCCAATAAGCCTGACATCTATAGTGGGCAAGTTATTAGAATCAATTATAGCTGACATTATCAGAGGTCACCTTGAAGAGCATAACTTGATAAATGAATCTCAGCATGGATTCACGAGAGGTCGTTCCTGCCTGACAAACTTACTGACGTTCTTCAATAGAACATTTGAGGCAGTTGACAGTGATAAGGAATATGATAGTTTACTTGGATTTTAGTAAGGCCTTCGATAGAGTGCCTCACAAGAGACTCTTGAGAAAAGTGGCAGCTCATGGTATAGGAGGTAAAGTTCTTGCACGGACTGAGGCATGGCTTACCAATAGAAAGCAGAGAGTTACCATTAATGGAGTGAAATCTGAATGGGGATTAGTCACTAGTGGCGTTCCACAAGGATCAGTTTTAGGCCCTCTCTTGTTCATAATTTACATTAATGACCTTGATGAAGGGATTACGAGTGACATGAGTAAATTTGCTGATGATACAAAGATTAGGCCGTATAATTCACTGAGGAGGATATCAATGAACTCCAGGACGATTCGGACAAATTAATATCTTGGTCTGAAAAATGGCAGATGAAGTTCAATGTGGATAATTGTAAGGTACTTGCCCTTGGTAATGAAAATAACCCTCGAAGCTATAATCTAGGTGAAGTAGAGCTTGATCATACAGAATGTGAAAAAGACTTGGGAGTCATGGTAAGCAGAAATCTAAAGCCAAGACAGCAGTGCCTTAGTGTGCGCAACAAGGCCAACAGATTACTTGGATTTATCTCAAGAAGAATAAGTAACAGAAGTCCAAAAGTTATTTTACAGCTCTATACATTGTGCAAGACAGGTATACGATACCGACAAGATGAAATTAAGACACATGTGCAACATCTGGTTATCTTTATTGTAAACGTTTCGCCATCCAGTGGCTTTATCAATACAAATTCTTGGACATAATTAGAAAACATTTGAACTATATACAAAAGATGAGGTAATCAGTCCCTCAGCCTTGGACTGAGGGACTGATTACCTCATCTTTTGTATATAGATTTTTGTTTTCTAATTATGTCCAAGAATTTGTATTGATAAAGCCACTGGATGGCGAAATGTTTACAATAAAGAAAACCAGATGTTGCACAAGTGTCTTAACTTTCAGCTCTATACATCACTAGTGAGGCCTCATTTAGATTATGCTGCTCAGTTTTGGTCCCCTTACTACAGGATGGATATAGACTCATTAGAGAACATACAGAGAAGAATGACTAAAATGACACGTCACCATTTAGGCAAGAAGTATAAGTAACAGAAGTCCAGAAGTTATTTTGTGTACGAATGGTATATAATACCGACAAGATGAGAGTAAGACACATGTGCAACATCTGGGTATCTTTATTGTAGACGTTTCGCCATCCAGTGGCTTTATCAATACAAATTCTAGGACATAACTTGAAGTCAGTAGAACTATGTACAGAAGATGAGGTAATCAGTCCCTCAACCTAGGAGTAGGTGCGAACAGCACCATAGTCGTGGAGATTCTGAAGCAGAAGAAAGAATCCTGGCGCTTATATAGTAACGTCAGGTGAAGCAGACGAGGGCAAATTCACTGGTAGGCGGGATTCCCCAGTGGAAGTAGGTCCTTCCCAAAGAGATGGGTTAGTTGTTGTAGTAGTTGTCGTAGTCGTGAAGGTTATGTACATGTCCTCAGAATTAAGATTCCATGATGTTGCAGTGTCTGACAAGTTGTGTACGAATGGTATATAATACCGACAAGATGAGAGTAAGACACATGTGCAACATCTGGGGAATCCCGCCTACCAGTGAATTTGCCCTCGTCTGCTTCACCTGACGTTACTATATAAGCGCCAGGATTCTTTCTTCTGCTTCAGAATCTCCACGACTATGGTGCTGTTCGCACCTACTCCTAGGTTGAGGGACTGATTACCTCATCTTCTGTACATAGTTCTACTGTCTTCAAGTTATGTCCTAGAATTTGTATTGATAAAGCCACTGGATGGCGAAACGTCTACAATAAAGATACCCAGATGTTGCACATGTGTCTCACTCTCATCTTGTCGGTATTATATACCATTCGTACACAACTTGTCAGACACTGCAACATCATGGAATCTTAATTCTGAGGACATGTACATAACCTTCACGACTACGACAACTACTACTACACTAACCCATCTCTTTGGGAAGGACCTACTTCCACTGGGGAATCCCGCCTACCAGTGAATTTGCCCTCGTCTGCTTCACCTGATGTTACTATATAAGCGCCAGGATTCTTTCTTCTGCTTCAGAATCTCCACGACTATGGTGCTGTTCGCACCTACTCCTAGGTTGAGGGACTGATAACCTCATCTTCTGTACATAGTTCTACTGTCTTCAAGTTATGTCCTAGAATTTGTATTGATAAAGCCACTGGATGGCGAAACGTCTACAATAAAGATACCCAGATGTTGCACATGTATCTTAATTTCAACAGTATTTTGTATGTCGTTATCATGTCCCCCTATCTCTCCTGTCCTCCAGTGTCGTCAGGTGTGTGTGTGTGTGTGTGTGTGCGTGCGTGCTCGCGCGCGCGTGTGCGCGCGCGTGTGTCTGTATATGTGTGTGTGTCTGTACTCACCTAGTTGAGGTTGCGGTGGTCGAGTCCGAGCTCCTGGCCCCGCCTCTTCACTGATCGCTACTAGGTCACTCTCCCTGAGCCGTGAGCTTTATCATACCTCTGCTTAAAGCTATGTATGGATCCTGCCTCAACTACATCGCTTCCCAAACTATTCCACTTACTGACTACTCTGTGGCTGAAGAAATACTTCCTAACATCCCTGTGATTCATCTGTGTCTTCAACTTCCAACTTTGTCCCCTTGTTACTGTGTCCAATCTCTGGAACATCCTGTCTTTGTCCACCTTGTCAATTCCTCTCAGTATTTTGTATGTCGTTATCATGTCCCCTCTATCTCTCCTGTCCTCCAGTGTCCTCAGGTTGATTTCCCTTAACCTCTCCTCGTAGGACATACCTCTTAGCTCTGGGACTAGTCTTGTTGCAAACCTTTGCACTTTCTCTAGTTTCTTTACGTGCTTGGCTAGGTGTGGGTTCCAAACTGGTGCCGCATACTCCAATATGGGCCTAACGTACACGGTGTACAGGGTCCTGAACGATTCCTTATTAAGATGTCGGAATGCTGTTCTGAGGTTTGCTAGGCGCCGATATGCTGCAGCAGTTATTTGATTGATGTGCGCTTCAGGAGATGTGCCTGGTGTTATACTCACCCCAAGATCTTTTTCCTTGAGTGATATTTGTAGTCTCTGGCCCCCTAGGCTGTACTCCGTCTGCGGTCTTCTTTGCCCTTCCCAAATCTTCATGACTTTGCACTTGGTGGGATTGAACTCCAGGAGCCAATTACTGGACCAGGTCTGCAGCCTGTCCAGATCCCTTTGTAGTTCTGCCTGGTCTTCGATCGAGTGAATTCTTCTCATCAACTTCACGTCATCTGCAAACAGGGACACCTCAGAGTCTATTCCTTCCGTCATGTCGTTTACAAATACCAAAAACAGCACTGGTCCTGTGGGACCCCGCTGGTCACAGGTGCCCACTCTGACACCTCGCCACGTACCATGACTCGTTTGCTGTCTTCCTACAAGTATTCCCATCCATTGTATGCCTTCCCGTTATCCCCTGTCCTCCAGTTTTGCACCAATCTCTTGTGTGGAACTGTGTCAAACGCCTTCTTGCAGTCCAAGAATATGCAATCCACCCACCCCCCTCTCTCTTGTCTTACTGCTGTCACCATGTCATAGAACTCTACTAGATTTGTGACACAGGATTTACCGTCCCTGAAACCATGTTGGCTGCTGTTGATGAGATATTCCTTTCTAGGTTTTCCCAAACACTCTTCTCCTGATAATCTTCTCCATGATTTTGCATACTATACATGTCAGTGACACTGGTCTGTAGTTTAATGCTTCATGTCTGTCTCCTTTTTTAAAGATTGGGACTGCATTTGCTGTCTTCCATCCCTCAGGCAATTCCTTTTTCGATAGTGTATTGAATATTGTTGTTGGGGGTACACATAGCGCCTCTGCTCCTCTCTCAATACCCATGGAAAGATGTTATCTGGCCCCAAATTCCCTTTTGAGGTATCTAGCTCACTCAGAAGCCTCTCACTTCTTCCTGGTTGTGTGCCTGTGTCCAGCACATGGTGGTGTGCCCCACCTCTCCGTCTTTCTGGACCCCCTTTCTGTCTCCCTGTGAAACACTTCTTTGAATCTTTTGTTGGTTCCTCTCATACTTCACGGTCATTCTTGTTCTCTCTCCTCCTTCCTTCCTTAGCCTGATTACCTGGTCCTTGACTGTTGTTTTCCTCCTGATGTGGCTGTACAACAGTTTCGGGTCAGATTTGACTTTCGCTGCTATGTCATTTTCATATTGTCTTTGGGCCTCCCTTCTTTATCTGTGCGTATTCTCTGACCTTGGCCTCCTGCTGTTCTGTGGTGGGGTTTTACATCACTGCTATTACCACCTTGGGACCTCCAGAGTGAAGCGTTCCCGCTATGTAATCACTTTCTTCTCCGCTGTCTCCTCTCTCCAGCTCATCAAAATTCCAGCAATTTTTGATCCAGCAATGCCACTCCTCCCCCCCCCCCTGTTCCCTTTGTCTTTCCTCAGGATTTGGTATCCCATTGGAAAGTTTGGGATCTGTTATCATACCTGTAAGCTTGGTTTCTGTGAAAGCTATGATGGTCCGGTGATGCCTCTGACCTTTCATGCTACTCCTCCCCCTTATTTGTTATTCCAAACAGCGTTTGTGTACCATACCTTCAGTTTCCTTTCCAACATGTTGTTTGGGGGGCCCTGTGAGGTGGGAGACTGGTAGCATACTGTGGGATTCTATAGCTTTGGTGTTGGGTGGAGGCTGTGGGTATGGATTGTAGTGTGTGTTGGGATGGTGTGATAGGGTTTTATGGTTTGGAAAAAGTTTTTGTGTGTGCTCGCTCTTTCTGTTCTGTTTGCTCTGACTGACCTCTGCTGGTTCATCCTTGTCTCTTTTCCTAGCTCCTTTTCGCTTTTTTGTCCTCCCCTCGCTTTCTGTCGTTCTGATTGTGTTCTGTCTCTGTCTAGGAACACCCTCTCGTACTCTTCCCAGTATTCAATCGTGGTTTCTCTTGGAGGATCTTGTTCCGCACTGTTTCCGTCCTGAGAATCAGCTTTAATGCTCTGTTTCTCCCCCTTTGAGTATCCCCCTATTCTCTGAAAATTTACAACTCATCCTCTCTTCACCTATTTCCGTGATATTTTCTCCATCTCCTTTCTTTCTTCCTGCTGCCTTTTTAGTGTGTGTCCTTTCCTCTCTCTCCTGAAGCCCATGGATAAACACTGATTTTGCCCTTTCCTCTCCCCTTGCCTCACCCTTGACTCTGGATCCTACCTGTTGTGGTCAGTTTTTCCCTTGATTTTTCCAGTGGCTCTTGATTTGCATGGTTGTGCCTCAGCATTCGACTTTTCACCCTCTCCATCTGCAACCCGCTGTTCTTTTTCCCCTTTTACTCCTTCGCCCTCCTTGGCAGGGTGATATGACCTTTGCATAATTCATAATTCCTTCCTTCCCCTTCGGCATCGCAGCTTCATATGCTGTGTCTTCTCTGGTCACTGCCCCTGTAACTCGCTTCAGCCTATTTATTTCAACTTCTAGGACCCTTATCTTGGCTACTGCAGTTTCGACTTGTGCCTCCCAATTCCTTGTCTCCTTCTCCAACCTCTTTTCCAATTTCACAGAGAGCTCTTCCTCCATTTTTTCAGAAAGCTCTCCTAATTTTCTCTCCGACTCTTGTTCCATCCTTTTCCACTGCTCCTCCATCCACTCCTCCCTAACAGAACCATTCTCATCTGATCCTTGGTTCCTGCGAGTCCACCATTTTTTTTGTGAGAGAAGGGAAAGGTAGAAGGAGAGAGGGGAAGAGTGAGAAGGGAAAGGGGGAGAGTGTGAGAGGGGGAAAGAGAGAGAAGGGAAGGAGAGGGGGTGAGTGTGAAAAGAAAAATGGGGAAGAGAGAGAGAAGGGAAGGTATAGAGAGGGGGATAATGAGAAGGAAAAAGGGGAAGAGAGAGTGAGAGAGTGGGAGGAGAGTGAAGGGAAGGGTAGGAGAGGGGGAGAGTGAGAAGGGAAAATGGGGAAGAGAGCAAGAGAGAGAGAGGGGGAGGGAGGGAGGGAGGGAGAGAGAGAAGGCAAAGAGAGGGGGAGAGGGGAGAGAGAGGGGGAGAGAGGGGGAGAAGGCGGAAAGAGAGGGGAGATGGAAGAGTGAGAGGGGAGAAAGAGGCTAGGGGAGAGAGATGGGAGGAGGGGAGAGAGATGGGAGATGGGGTGTGTGTGTGTGTGTGTGTGTGTGTGTGTGTGTGTGTGTGTGTGTCTGTGTGTGTGTGTCTGTGTGTGTGTGTCTGTGTGTGTGTGTCTGTGTGTGTGTGTGTGTGTGTGTTGTGTGTGTGTTTCTGTGTGTGTGTGTGTGTGTGTGTGTCTGTGTGTGTGTGTCTGTGTGTGTGTGTCTGTGTGTGTGTCTGTGTCTGTGTGTCTGTGTGTGTGTGTCTGTGTCTGTCTGTGTGTCTGTGTCTGTGTGTCTGTGTCTGTGTGTCTGTGTCTGTGTGTCTGTGTCTGTGTGTCTGTGTCTGTGTGTCTGTGTCTGTGTGTCTGTGTCTGTGTGTCTGTGTGTCTGTGTTGTGTGTCTGTGTGTTGTGTGTGTGTGTGTGGTGTGTGTGTGTGGTGTGTTTTGTGTGTGTGTGCGTGTGTGTGTGGTGTCGTGTGTGTGTGTCTGTGTGTGTGTGTCTGTGTGTGTGTGTGTCTGTGTGTGTCTGGTGTGTGTCTGTCTGTGTGTGTTGTCTGTGTGTGTTGTGTGTGTGTGTGTGTGTGTGTGTGTGTCTGTGTGTTGTGTCTGTTGTGTGTGTCTGTGTGTGTGTGTCTGTGTGTGTGTTGGTCTGTGTGTTGTGTGTGTGTGTGTGTGTGTGTGTCTGTGTGTGTGTGTTGTGTGTGTTGTGTGTGTGTGTGTGTGTCTGTGTGGTTTTGTGTGGTCTGTGGTGTGTCTGTGTCTGTGTGTGTGTCTGTGTGTGTGTCTGTGTGTGTGTTGTGTGTGTGTCTGTGTGTGTGTGTGTGTGTGTGTGTGTGTTGTGTGTGTGTCTGTGTTTGTGTGTGTGTGTGTGGTGTGTGTGTGTGTGTGTGTGTGTCTGTGTGTGTGTCTGTGTGTGTGTGTGTGTGTGTGTGTGTGTGTGTGTGTGTGGGCGCTGTGTGTGTGTGTCTGTGTGTGTGTGTGTGTGTGTCTGTGTGTGTGTGTGTGTGTGTGTGTGTGTGTGTGTGTGTGTGTGTGTGTGTGTGTGCGCGCCTGTGTGTGTGTGTGTGTGTGTCTGTGTGTGTGTCTGTGTGTGTCTGTGTCTGTGTGTCTGTGTCTCTGTGTTTGTGCCTGTGTGTGTGTGTGTGTGTGTGTGTGTGTGTGTGTGTGTGTGTCTGTGTGTGTCTGTGTGTGTGTCTGTGTGTGTGTGTGTCTGTGTCTGTGTGTGTCTCTGTGTTTGTGCCTGTGTGTGTGTGTGTGTGTGTGTGTGCGCGCCTGTGTGTGTGTGTGTCTGTGTGTGTGTGTGTGTCTGTGTGTGTGTGTGTCTGTGTGTGTTCGCGTTTGTGTTTATAATTCATTCTAGTGTTGATAAAACTTTTGATATTTACTCAGTGAAGCCCCAGAAGTAGACTTGGCATCCCGGGTCCAGCCGGGAAACTTTGCTCACTTTCGATTATCTTATCAAAGCACAACTCACCAGGCCGCCGTCTGAAATTTGCATGTTCACAGTTATCAGATTCTCAGTCAGTTTTTTGTGTCGCGCGTCTGCTCTCGACGAATCAGTTTACGTATCTAATCACTGTTAACAGTTTACTTGACTAATCAGTGACTAATAGTGTACCTAATTAATCAGTCAATTTAAATTACTTAGCCACAGTTATAAATTACTTAACCAATCAGTTAAAATAAATTATTTAACCAATCACAGTTAATATAAATTTCTTAACCAGTCACAGTTAATACATTATTATACTCAAGGGAGAAGCGTTAGACCAGTAAGATTACACAGTGCCTGTGGGGGGTGGAAGGTATTCAGGCTAAATCAAGAGCCCCTCACCAGCATCAAGGAACCTTCCTTGAGGGGCACAGTTAATACAGTCTACTTAACTAAACACAATTAATACGTGTGTCCCTTCATAGTGTTTGATCCGAGGAGCTGGAGTCACCCTCTTAAATCTGAATTACCTCGCAGTGCCCAGGCGCTGACCCATGTGGGCTTAGCGCTTCCCAGTCTATTATACGGATGTGACAGTGACTGGCAACTGTGGTTTGCTTTCGTTATGGTGATTGGTTGAACCAGGGGTGCCTCTAGTAGTATTGGCTGATTGGCTGTGATTTTGAAGTGTAAATGATTACTCAGGGTGATTATTTAAAGTGTGATGTCAAAAAACTGCTGTCATTGGTTGGTGTGTTGTGACGTCAAGGAGTACTGGATCGTGGTTGGCATGTGCTGTGATGATGTCAGAGTGCAATAGTTCATGATTGGATGATAAATTGTGACTGTGCGAGCTTATGACGTCAGAGAGCGCTGCATTATGATTGGTTACTGAAGTAGAAGCCAAAAAGACGCTCTGTGATTGATTGCGCGGTTATAATGCCAGAAAGTGCTGGCTCATGATAGGTAGTGTCAGCCCGAGAATGTTGGCTCAGGTATCACAAATATTGCCCGGTTGTTTTTGCCTTGAAACGATATTGAAAATTTGTGGTTTTATTGTGCATTCACACACACACACACACACACACACACACACACACACACACACACACACACACACAATACATACTAAATCACACTCACACAAAAATCACACACACCATCACACACACCATCACACACACCATCACACACACCATCACACACACCCATCACACACACCATCACACACACCATCACACACACCATCACACACACCATCACACACACCATCACACACACACACCCCATCACACACACACACCCCATCACACACACACACACCCCATCACACCACACACACCCCATCACACACACACCCCATCCACACACACACACCATCACACACACACCATCACACACACACCATCACACACACACCATCACACACCATCACACACCATCACACACACACACCATCACACACACACACCATCACACACACACACACCATCACACACACACACCATCACACACACACACCATCACACACACCATCACACACCATCACACAAACACCATCACACACCATCACACACCATCACACACACACCATCACACACACACACCATCACACACACACACCATCACACACACACACACCATCACACACACACACACCATCACACACACCACCATCACACACACAACCATCACACACACACACCATCCACACACACACACCATCACACACACACCATCACACACACACCATCACACACACACACCATCACACACACACACACCATCACACACACACACCATCACACACACACACCATCACACACACACACCATCACACACCACACACACAAAATCAAACACAAAATCAAACACATAAAATCAAACACTATCTCTCACACACAAAAATCGAACAGAAAAATCACACAAAAATCACACAAAAATCACAAAAATCACACAAAAATCACAAAAATCATCACACACGCAAATCACACACACAAATCAAACACACACACAAATCTCACACACACAAATCTCACACACACAAATCTCACACACAAATCTCACACACACAAATCTCACACACACAAATCTCACACACACAAATCTCACACACACAAATCTCACACACACAAATCTCACACACACAAATCTCACAAAAATCACATACAAATCACATACAAACACATGCAAATCACATGCAAATCACTTGCAAATCACTTGCAAATCACTTGCAAATCACTTGCAAATCACTTGCAAATCACATACAAATCACATACAAATCACACAAAAATCACAAAAAAACATACGCTTAAACTTACTGTAAGAAAATTTTAACAAATTTTGACACGACACCAGTACTTTGAAATAGCAACACAACACTAGCGCATGAAATACACGGTCATTCTAGTGTCACAGTCACACATCCTGTCTTTAGTGTAGTACTGACCTTCAGTGTTAACACAGACCTTCATTATAATACTGACATTCAATGTAATAGTGACATTCAGTGTTATGCTGACAGTGTAATACTGACCTCCAGTTTAATACTGACCTCCAGTTTAATACTGACCTCCAGTGTAATACTGACCTCCAGTGTAATACTGACCTCCAGTGTAATACTGACCTCCAGTGTAATACTGACCTCCAGCGTAATATTGACCTCCAGCGTAATACTGACCTCCAGTGTAATACTGACCTCCAGCGTAATACTGACCTCCAGCGTAATACTGACCTCCAGCGTAATACTGACCTCCAGTGTAATACTGACCTCCAGTGTAATACTGACCTCCAGTGTAATACTGACCTCCAGTGTAATACTGACCTCCAGTGTAATACTGACCTCCAGTGAAATACTGACCTCCAGTGAAATACTGACCTCCAGCGTAATACTGACCTCCAGCGTAATACTGACCTCCAGCGTAATACTGACCTCCAGCGTAATACTGACCTCCAGTGTAATACTGACCTCCAGTGTAATACTGACCTCCAGTGTAATACTGACCTCCAGCGTAATACTGACCTCCAGCGTAATACTGACCTCCAGCGTAATACTGACCTCAAGTGTAATACTGACCTCAAGTGTAATACTGACCTCCAGTGTAATGCTGACCTCCAGTGTAATACTGACCTCCAGTGTAATACTGACCTCCAGTGTAATACTGACCTCCAGTGTAATACTGACCTCCAGTGTAATACTGACCTCAAGTGTAATACTGACCTCAAGTGTAATACTGACCTTAAGTGTAATACTGACCTCCAGTGTAATACTGACCTTAAGTGTAATACTGACCTCCAGTGTAATACTGACCTCCAGTGTAATACTGACCTTAAGTGTAATACTGACCTCCAGTGTAATACTGACCTTAAGTGTAATACTGACCTCCAGTGTAATACTGACCTCCAGTGTAATACTGACCTCCAGTGTAATACTGACCTCAAGTGTAATACTGACCTCCAGTGTAATACTGACCTCCAGTGTAATACTGACCTCCAGTGTAATACTGACCTTAAGTGTAATACTGACCTCCAGTGTAATACTGACCTTAAGTGTAATACTGACCTCCAGTGTAATACTGACCTTAAGTGTAATACTGGCATTCAATGTAATAGTGACATCCAGTGTAATACAGACATTCAGTGTTAATACAGACATTCAGTGTAATACTGACATTCAGTGTAATACAGACATTCAGTGTAATACAGACATTCAGTGTAATACAGACATTCAGTGTAATACAGACATTCAGTGTAATACTGACATTCAGTGTAATACAGCATCAGTGTAATACAGACTTCAGTGTAATACAGACATTCAGGTAATACAGACATTCAGTGTAATACAGACATTCAGTGTAATACTGACATTCAGTGTAATACTGACATTCAGTGTAATACAGACATTCAGTGTAATACAGACATTCAGTGTAATACTGACATTCAGTGTAATACTGACATTCAGTGTAATACAGACATTCAGTGTAATACTGACATTCAGTGTAATACTGACATTCAGTGTAATACTGACATTCAGTGTAATACTGACATTCAGTGTAATACTGACATTCAGTGTAATACTGACATTCAGTGTAATACTGACATTCAGTGTAATACAGACATTCAGTGTAATACTGACATTCAGTGTAATACTGACATTCAGTGTAATCTGACATTCAGTGTAATACAGACATTCAGTGTAATACAGACATTCAGTGTAATACTGACATTCAGTGTAATACAGACATTCTGTGTAATGCTGACATTCAGTGTAATACTGACATTCAGTGTAATACAGACATTCAGTGTAATACTGACATTCAGTGTAATACAGACATTCAGTGTAATACTGACATTCAGTGTAATACAGACATTCAGTGTAATACTGACATTCAGTGTAATACTGACATTCAGTGTAATACAGACATTCAGTGTAATACAGACATTCAGTGTAATACTGACATTCAGTGTAATACTGACATTCAGTATAATACAGACATTCAGTGTAATACAGAATTCAGTGTAATACTGACTTCAGTGTAATACTGACATTCAGTGTAATACAGACATTCAGTGTAATACAGACATTCAGTGTAATACTGACATTCAGTGTAATACAGACATTCAGTGTTAACACAGACCTTCAGTGTTAATACAGACCTTCAGTGTAATACTGACGTTCAGTGTAACAAACCTTCAGTGTAATGCTGACCTTCAGTGTATGAGGACAGTGTTCTGACTTATACTCAAGACATACTGAAGGATCTCTTACCTTCACTCCCAGGCAGTGACGTCTGAAGCGATGTAAGCAACGACGTGAGCAGCGTCGTCTGTAGCGACGTCGGCAGTGATTTCAAAATGCGACGACAATAACACACACTATATATCTTCCAACCTATGTTTTCGACATGTTTCACCAGATATATTTTATAACGTACATTTTATAACGTGTTTTCAACCGTATATTTTAAACGTTCGTCCACTTGCTTGTGCAAGTTCAACAAACTATCAACATTTGCTAAAATGCCACAGCAATTTTTTTTTTCCAAATCGAGAAATTCCTTTCACTAACCAAGCGACTAACACTGGCAAAGGAATTCCAAGAACTGGATCGTATATTCACGTTTTAGTGAAGCGTCTCCTGTACGTCTCATCCACACACCTTCTGGCCCAGTCAGAATCTAGTTTGATGTAGCGGGCCAATTGGAACCTAAGAATTACTTATAACTGCCCGCGAACCACTCTTTAGTCTCTTCTTACTTACCTTCGTGTGGAGTGAGTGTTGTCAACACTCAAAGCCCACGATTTGACAGTTTGTCTATACACTGAGGGGTGAATCTCTTTCGATTAAGGGTATACGCGCTACGTTCTGTGTGTATACGCTGAGAGATTACTTTAATCTATACATTAATGATTAAAGTATCTTTGATTGGTGGTTTACAGATGATATACAATTTTAATTACATTTCGAGTAGTCATAGTCTCTAATTTTAATTAACCAGCCTCTGTTTATATACGCTGAGCGTCTGAGTAATGCCTATTTTAGAGACAAAATTATTCTTGACCCTTTATACAGATGACATTCAGCCTTAATAACCGGACATGTCACGTTAGGCTTTAAACCTATATAACTCAGCCAACTTCATTCGATATATACTTACACTGAAAGTAGCAGTTTACATAAACATAAATGTGCATATAACAGTATATAAATTTATTCCCACATTAAAAAAATAAATTATTCTTAACTAGTGAAGTTCAGTTTACTCAGAAAAATATGAAACCGGTCGGTGTGGAGTGTGGCAAGGCGGTGTCTTAATAATTATTATTAATTATTATCAGGGTGGAGCACTAAATCCGTAGGGATTATAAAGGGGCGAGGGTTGTGGAAGGCATTCAGGCTCAATTCGGGAACTGGAGCACAGATCCAATTCCCTAGATCAAGAGCCCCTCACCAGCGTCAAGGAACCTCCCTTGAGGGACGGTGTGTCTCAGGGAAACTTGAATTCAGGGCTGCTGATAACTCTGTTGATGGTCACGTAAAGTCGAAATATACAGTAATAATATATACTTTAAATTGACTGTTCATATTATTTTTTTTAATATGTGAAATATTTAAGAATATAGAAAAATGTGTTAAAACGTTATTTTATTGCATATTTCGACGATTCAGTGCGCTTTGAAGCATTTTTCTGACAAGCCTCAATTTTTATCTACACTGGCTTACCTCCAGCTTAACTCAGCGGTCTGAGTGTTGATAGAGAAACGTCTTTTTAAACGTTTCTTCCATACCCAGCATGTCTAAAGACAGACAGACACACACACACACGTATAAAAAGTAATATTACCAAGTCAAGTGTCTATCGACAAGTGCCTTTGACAAATGATACCTAACTAACTAACAGGCATGCAAGGAGGCTAGTTCTAGAGCTAATAGGTATGAGCTAGGAGGAGACTCTAGAGAAACTGAGCATGACAACAGAGGACTAAATCATGGGAGACATAGTAACAACATACTAAATACTCAGAAGTGAAAGGGTTGACAGGGAGTGACTGAGAGGAGGGAAACAAGTGCACAAGGGCACGAGGGTGGTAGAAGTTAAGACACACAGATGGCCCGTCCCAGGGGTATTAGCAAGTACTTCTTCAGCCTCAGGGTGGTGAGGAAGTGGAATGGCTTGGACGAGGAAGCGGCGAAGGCAGGTTCCATACACAGTTTTAATGGCACGTATGGCAGGGCCCAGGGGGCTAGGAGGGATTAAACCTAGCAAGTGGCAAGACGAAAGGCCAGGAGCTGAGACTGTGCTTCAGTGTCTTCAAGACTACTGTGCTCTTCACCATCTCCAAGGCTGAAGGACTGATTACCTCATCTTTTGTATATAATTCTACATTCTTCAGATTATGTCCTTGCATTGTATTGATAAAGCCACTGGTTGGCGAAACGTCTGTAAATATAGATCCCCCAGATGTTGCACATGTGTCTAATTCTTCAACACAGAATATATACGATTCAGTAGAACGTGAGGTAGTCAGTCCCTAAGCCTTCAAAATTTATGCACATAAAAGAATGAACAAAAAGGCATTAAGTCCCCCAGGCTGGAAGGCAATATTCAACATTTAAAGTCACTCATGTATTTATCAAACCTAAATCTGAAGCTAACCACGATTTTAACTTCTGGCCCATACTAGGAAGGTCTTTCTCAAACCCAAACCCAGTAACAAAAATATTTGTCCAACCCATTTTCAATGCTACCTTCGTCATTTAATCTCCAGAAATTAAGACAGGTTTGTTTTTCTTCTCTCTGACAGTGTCAGTGACGGTGGATGGTGTGGAGGGAGAGAGCGCCTCAGTGCCCTGTGACCTCTTCCCTTCTGATCCCAAGGATAAGGTCAACCTCATCCTCTGGTACAAGGATGAGGCCAAGGACCCGATATATAGGTAAGAAGTGTGTAGCAGTAGTAGTTATTATCAAAAGCATTTATCCTGCTTATTGTATGGTGAGTGTGTGTGTATTTATAGTTACTGTGTGTATGGGTGGGATTATGTATACTTACCTACAATATGTATGATTGCAAGGGTCGAGTCCCCGATCCTGGTCGTTCTCAGGCGACTCAATGAGGACTTGTATTATTTGTTAATGTTAACACTGATGCATTTTCGGGCAAAGAGTTTTTATCTTGCCTCAGATAATTTACAAGCTTAGATCTATTATGTTTATCTCAGCTTATTTGCAGGTTTGGAGATTTTTTCCTACTTCGGTTCCTTTACAGGCTAAGAGCTATTATCCTACATCAGCTCATTTACAGACTAGGAGCTGTTATCCTACCTCATTTCATTTACAGGCTAAAAGCTGTTATCCTACCTTAGCTCATTTACAGGATAAGATCTTTTATCCTTTGTCAGCTTGTTTCAAAGCTCGTCCCATCCCCAGAATGCGACCCGCAAAAGTCGATTGGTAACCAGACTATCTATTTTTACTGCTACGTGAACATGGGGAGCTTGTGTATGGAAGAAGGTCCTTACGTATTTCCCTCGTCCGAAATCGAACCCAGATCTTTCGATTGTGAGCTGAAGTCGCTACCACTGAGCTACGAGCGACCTGTGTTAGTTAACTGACTTAACTTAGTGAAGATTGGTGGATTAATTACCATAATTAGGCCGTAATTGCGAATGATCGAAGAACGTAATTGCCCTGGCGTGTTAAGCGAGGAAAGTCACAAATAGAATACAAGGCTCTTGTTCCAGGGTGTTGGAGCTACGATCTGCTTCCTGGATCACACCCGAGCTGCTCCCTTTCCCCTAGACGATTTGTGACCCGTGTGGGTCTAGCGCTTTCCCCGTAAAAATACAGTGCTGTCATTTACCGTGTACATGTCTGTATGCACACACGTGCCTGCGTGCGCGTGTACCCACATCCCTGTAAGTAACCGTACGCATGTACGTGTACATGTGCGTATACGCGCTTACCTGCTCACTCACCCGAGCAGGTGTACATAACCATTCTTGTATGTACACGTATATGTACACTCATGCAAGCATCTGGTATAGTATGGCCTGTGACCTGGGAGTAATGGGATACAAAGTTGACCAAAGAAAACTCAACATGAGTATATGACTTGTATTTCCTTTGCCAGATATAATTTCCCTAGTTACAAGTATGTACACTATGTACAGAGGTTGAATTGTACCACACAGTGACAAAAGATGCCAGAAACAGAAGTCAGAGAGAGTGTGCATCGTGCTCAACCAGCAATTCAGACAAGTCTGTCAATTCGCTTGGTACAAGTGAACCACTTTGTTTCAGCTTTGGCGGGCTTGCCTGTGATTGGTCAATGAACCAAGGTACTGATTTAGCGACGGGTACTTCATTGATCGTTAAAGCCTTAGCACTCGGTTCGCTGATTGGGATGCTGCCTATATGGGAGTGCAACATACTCATAGCATGCCACAGCATCTGTGTCTGTCCGTGCGTAAACATTGTACGTGTATACGTATATTTATGTGCATATGTGTATGCCGTGCTTTTACATATTACGTTCAGGTACATATGTATGTATACGTTTATATGTTCTCATGTACGCATTTGTGGTTATGTATACCTGCATCTCTACACTTTTATGCGCCTGTACGTGTGCACGTACTTATACATATGTACGTACAAGTGTATGTCCTCGAATGATCACGGACCGTCGCATATTCCCCCCTCGACCTCTGCAAGAGCCTGGCTAGAGATGATGTAATCAAGAGTTCGCTTCTGCAAAAGTTGAGATCAGAACCTCCATTAGCGAAGGTGTCTAGCCTTCCAGATAGGTGTTTGATCTTTGCGAAGTCTTGATTAGTTCCTCAAGGCTGAGGATTTGTCGGCGAGATAGACTTAGATTTTGCTACCAATGCGGCGCTAGTTTATCGTGAGCCTTCTATCCATACTGGGAAGGGAAGCGCAGGAGCGTATGGGCCTAGGAACTAGGCCTACCCAGAAGGGTTAACAAGAGTGCATCTCGATTTATATCTACACTGTGTCTTAACCTTATCATCTCTGTATTTCTCAATAAGCGGACAATCATTTGCATAGTGTTGAAGAAAGTGGCCATGAGGATGAGGTATCAACAAGAGCAGATGCAGCCCTGCCAGTAGACTCCATCCTGTGATGGATATAGGGTGCACAATAAGCTTGCCACTGCCATCCGCAGGAGGAACGTGGAGAACACAATAAACTAGCCACAACCATCCACAGGATAAATATGGGTGCACAATAAATAATAAGATAAAGAAACTCCCGTATTAGCATTTAGGCAATAAATTTCTTAGGTAAAAGAACAGAAGTGCAACTAATGTGACATTGTGGCAACGTTTCGCTCTCCAGGAGTTTTGTCAAGATGAGAGCAAAACGTTGCCACAATAAAATGTTACATTAGTTGCACTTGTGTCTTTTTACCTAACATATTGTCAGTAATTCTACCAACACCAATACAATAAATTTCCTCTTGTGCAGTTGCCTTTGTAAGTGATTCTAGAAAGGGATTACTAGCAATGAGCTTCTTAGGAGGAGCTTTCAGATAAGTAACATTAAATAAATACAGCCTCCGTGGAGAGATGAGATGCTCTCTTTGTCTACAGAGATACAGCTCGTGCAGGTTATAAAATTTAATGTGATTGCAAGTTTTCACAGCCCGTATAAATCTGTTTATTTACTTCTGGACATTTAGAAAAAAAATTATAGTGTCAGTGTCTGGTTTATTTATTAAAAAAATTAATAACGAAGAACAGTGTTAATCACAACTATCCTATCACTGATACTAGGAATACATCTTTCCTCATATTAAAAACCCTGACAGATAATTTCAGAGTATCCAAGAATAATTATGAGGACTTCATTCTGCATTAGCTTCAAAGGCGGCGATAATTTGCTTTAGCTAACATTAACTTGGGCGCATCTTAGTCAATTAACGATCTAATATAGGCTATGAACATCATACTCACTACTTTCTCATTCGCACCATAGTTTGGGTTGTAGCTAGCAACAGCTGAGAGCATGAAGACTATCTTTGCATTTCTTATTTAGTTGGGGTATGCTGGATTTACTTAACAGCTGTAAACACGAGCAGACAACAGACACACTACAAATACCTGGAAGACTAATCTTAACACTAATCACAAACAGAAATGAAGCAAGAAGCACTTGTGCAACACCCAAGTTCTGCGAAAATGTCTTGTTTATCAATTCTTCTGTTTTCTAAACTCTTTTGTGTAAGAACAGATATGAAACACAGCAGGCAGTAGACACAGTTCATCCCCCTACTGGTTTAGCTCCTACCTTGTGAATATTACTTCCATATTCCCTTTCTTTATCACAGAAGTCATCATCCATCTTTCGTCCACTTTCCTTTCATCTTTTCACATAAATAAAAAGAGTATATTACTCGTCCACAAAAAAGTCTCTAGCAGCAGAACGTCTTGTTTTCATCTGTCACTCTTCGCTTTTTCTTTTTATTTAAAACTTTATATATAAAAAGGTTCTACAAAAGACTTGAAACCAAAATTTTATACAGCACTCGAGATAACTTTCAATTAAATCAGTTTCCAGAAATTTTAATTCAGTTTTTTCTTCCTTTCTTTTCCACGTTTGTTACAAACAAATGCTAATGATTCTTAAGTAAATCCTCTTGCCTTCTGGCTTCAGATGTTTCTGCTGGCTTCAAGTGTTGCTACTAGCTTCAAGTGTTTCTGCTGGCTTCAAGTGTTTCTGTTGGCATCAAATGTTTCTGCTGGCTTCAAATACTGCTACTAGCTTCAAGTGTTTCTGCTGGCTTCAAGTGTTGCTACTAGCTTCAAGTGTTCTGCTGGCTTCAAGTGTTTCTGTTGGCATCAAATGTTTCTGCTGGCTTCAAATACTGCTACTAGCTTCAAGTGTTTCTGCTGGCTTCAAGTGTTGCTACTAGCTTCAAGTGTTCCTGCTGGCTTCAAGTGTTCCTGCTGGCTTCAAGTATTCCTGCTGGCTTCAAGTATTCCTGCTGGCTTCTAGTGTTCCTACTGGCTTCAAGTGTTGCTATTGACTTTAAGTGTTGCTGCTAGCTTCAAGTGTTGCTACTGGCTTCAACTGTTGCTGCTGGCTTCAAGTGCTGCTGCTAGCTTCAAGTGATGTTGCTTGCTTCAAGTGTTTCTGCTAGGTTCAAGTGATCCCGCTGGCTTCAAGTGTTCCTGCTGACTTCATGTCTTCCCACTGACTTCAAATCTTCCCGCTGACTTCAAATCTTCCCGCTGACTTCAAGTCTTCTCACTGCTTGTAACTCCTCGCAGCGGGCTGACATCTCATTTGCATATGACAAAGCTTTTTTGCAGATTTTTGTTTCTGTAGTTAACATTTTTAGGAAAAAACTAAGAGATATCTGCATCTCACCCCCACACATCCCCTCTTCAACTTCCCCGAGGTCCCGAAGTGGGGAAGAGTGAAGGAGAGAAGTGGGAAGGAAGAGGGGAGGAGGTGTGGGGAGAACTTAGGGTAGGAGAAGGAGGGGGAACACGCAGCTGGACTTGATGGTAAATTATGGAAGTTTGTGGGCAGAGAGTTGCTGGCTAGTGGTAATTCTCGCCTCGGGGGGATAAAGAGAGCTAGAGCGTTTGAAGTTCCATGTCCAAGCTGGCTTTAATAACAAGAGAGAGAGAGAGAGAGAGAGAGAGAGAGAGAGAGAGAGAGAGAGAGAGAGAGAGAGAGAGAGAGAGAGATTAAGATTGATTCCCAACCAATATTTGAGATTTTTCCACCATCTCAGGGTTCCTCACACATATATTTGAGATTCCAAAAAATGTGGGCAAGAAGGAAGAAATGAAGGGAAGTTACAGTGACTTCATGAGTTTGTAGTTATGACCTGTCGGGTTATAGATGTGATTTTAGGACTTACTGAGAATGCTGGGTAAAAACATCAACAGTTTAGGAAGGGCTGAGATGGTTTAGTAAACACATCAGCATTAACAGTATTTCCCTAATATTTGACGTCCTCAGTTCTTGTCTGAGGTCCTAATAGATCTTTCAAAACATTCGCTATAAAAATTCCGTTTGATCTTGTCATGAGTACACTCCTCCTTACTCCCCTCTCTTCCCCACCCCTCACTATTTTTGCTCCTCCCTCTTCTCCCCTCTACCTTAACACCTTATTACAAACTTTCCCGAGAGATTTGACAAAGTGATGAAAGAGAACATAAGATAACACACACACACACACACACACACACACACACACACACACACACACACACACACACACAAACACACACACCACACACACCCACACACACCCACACACCCCACACCCACACCCCACACATATATATATATATATATATATATATATATATATATATATATATATATATATATATATATATATATATATATATATATATATATATATATATACATATATATGTAAAACTGGTCAGTTAGCAAGAACTCATTTAAAATTAAGTCCTATCTAAAATTTTCTCTTCTACGTTTAAAGATATATTTTTTTCACTAATGTTAATGTAAAAATTTTTAATTTTGCATCAAAAGAAGTCTTAGAAAATTTACCTAACCTTATTATACAAGAACAATTTATTTTAGCCTAACCCAACTAAATATATTTTAGATTTGTTTACAATAATTTAATACTAAACAAACATAGTGAAATATATATATGTATATATATATATATATATATATATATATATATATATATATATATATATATATATATATATATATATATATATATATGCAAAACAACCACTCTGAAAGAATAGAGAAATTCCAAGCGCTTTCGTGACTACTCACATTATCACATAATGTGAGTAGTCACGAAAGCGCTTGGAATTTCTCTATTCTTTCAGAGTGGTTGTTTTGCATATTTTGAAATCACCTGTTCACTGTGGTCTTATTGCATATATATATATATATATATATATATATATAATATATATATATATAAAATATATATATATATATAATATATATATATATATATATATAAATATATATTTAATATATATATATTAGTAAAACTTTACCCCTTTTCTTCACTTCCTCTCCTCTTGTTCCCTCCATTCCCCTTTTTCTCCACAGTCTTCCCCTCTACCTCAGGAAGAAGTCAAGAATGTATTGTCTTCCGCAGCTGAAATATTTTTACCCTAAGTGAGCCGGGAAGTGTCCTCTTAAAGTTTCAAGAAGAGAGATGTATTTTTCGTAAAGCCACGCACACAAGCGATTTTTTTTTTTGAAAAAAAAAAAAGGAGAGGAATAAAAAAAAGGGTTTAGAAATTGGGGTTTAAAATTGATGGGTTTAAAAATAAGGTTTAAAGAGTCTTTCATATATTGTTGGTATAAGAAGAGGTGTTAATGGGAGGGTACAAAACAACGTTAAAATGGAAGGTACGAAGAGAGGTTACTGAAAAAGGGTGAAAAGTACAAAAGAAAGGGGCAACGATGAGGAACAAAATTCACTTGTAATTAAAATGTTTTTAAGAAATGTAACAGAATAAAATAAGACAAATGAAAAGAGCATAGATAAGAGGGTTTAAAAAAGAAGTCATAAAAAGAGTGCATGAAAAAATGAACAAAAAAAATACAAAAAAAAGTTAAAAAAACAGGGTTTAAAAAGAGGGTTTAAAAATTAGAATAGAAAAAGGGGATTTAAAAAAAGGATTTACAATTTTTTTTCTGAGATTCAAAGTTGACTGAATATTCTATACTAATTTAGCATTATCTATTGTTCCCCTGAGAGATTAATACTTAAGATCGCTCCGCTTGTCTGTCAGTCTGTCTGTCTGTCCTTTCTGCCTCGCTTTCTGCCTCTTCGTCAGTCTCTCTTTAGGTCTATTTGCCAATCTGTCTATTAAACTGTCTGTGTGTCTGTCAGGTTATCTGTTAAACTGTCTGTCAGTTTTTCTGTCAGTCTTCCTGTCAAATATTTTTGTTGGTGGGTTTGGGTTTGCGAAGGACTAGTATGGGCCAGTAGGCCTGCCACAGTGCTCCTCCTTTCTTGTGTTCAATATACACCTTAGACTGCCTCCCTCACAGTCAACTTGCCTGCTAGTGTCAACTTGCAGTCAAGTTGTCTGCGAGTGGGTCATTCTGCAAGCTCGACTGAATTTCAGTCTGTGGGAGGCCACTAAACTCTAGCTCTTTGGCCCCATTTCTGAACTTCAAGTTCTTATATCTTCTTACGAATTTATGAATGGAGCTGATCTCCACTCCCTCTTTCTCTCATATATTCCATTTGCTCGCTATCATCAATTGCCTCCATTACCTCCTTCCCTCATACATTCCATTTCTTCCCTATCATCACATTAATTTGTTGTACATTAAAAATGAAGATCATACCATCGAGGTGGATAAAAAATGAAGGATCAATGTCCTTAATATCGAAATTAGTTGTAATAAGAGCAAAAAAATGTCATTGTAATTAGTCCTCTTCAAAATTAAGTCACGTAAGACACCTATTTGAATGACAAAAAATAAATTAATAAATAGCAGAAAGAAGCATTAATAAAAACTAATATAAACTTGAATAATTAACCATGGAACCATGAGACAAATAACCAGCACATAGGCGAAAGAGAAAAGCTTACGACGACGTTACGGTCCGACTTTGTGTTAGTGTGGCTTTGTAAATGGTCCAATTAGGACCGAAACTCGTCGTAAGCTTCGCTCTCACATGTGCGGGTTATTTGTGTATTGTTCCAGTCACGGTATTGTGCTCTTTTGTTCTTCAACGAACCAAGAAACTGCTAGACTTGTTTACGACACACGAAAATAATGTATGGGATGTTTTCCTTGTCATAGATTGTGGCAGCCTTCACTCAGACGAGGTAGGAGAAAGATAAACTTAATACCAAAACAAATGCTCAATAATAACCCAAGTGGAGTCGGAAACTTAGAATATGGATTCATCTGTATATTTCGATCCCTTTCTGGGATGCTCTTCGAAATATACAGATCAATTAATCTTCTGAGCTCCTGTCTCCGTATGGGTTATTAGTGAGCATTGACGAACGTTAATTACACTTTAGTTATCTATCAAAATAAATGTTGAAATCCATAATAACATTTCGGTGGTTGTTAATTATAGAGTAGCGAATCTTGTTAACATGAACTGGCACTAACTACTCGAGCCTTGGTGAATAACCCTCCAGGTTAAAAATCCTAACAAAATCTTATCTGGTCTTAACAGCAACAAAGAAATTGCTTAGATATTCACGTGTCTTCAGGTCTGCCAGTCCGCCAGTATACTCAGCAGGACCAAGCGAGGGTAGGTATTAAAGCGGAGGACCGAGCGAGGGAAGGTATTAAAGTACCTCCCGAGCAACCCAAACCTGCCACATTTTATGTGTTACCCAAAACTCATAAAATAAATATTTTTCCCAACTCGATCACTTCAGGAATTGATGGTGCTCCACACAGACTCTCATGCTGACTTATGAAACACATTTCAGAGCTGCTGAGGCCCATTAGTCAGTCTCATTTTAAATACTAAGTTAATTAGATGAAAGACGTTAACACCAGTAATAAGAAGGTAGCTGGCTGTGTCGCTAGTCACACTACTTTGTAATTAATCGAGGTTTGGGCAGAAGAATTTTGGACATTTTGGGATGGTCATGGGCTCTCCCATCAACACTGTTCTGGCTAACCAATACATGGCGCGTCTAGAAACTAATCTTATCCTACCCATCATCATCCCAAGCAACATTATACGGCTATACTATAAGGAGGATATTGTAGATGTATTGATACTCTTCTTGCCAAAATCAACAGCGTTGATCCAACAATCATATTTACTCTTGAGGAAGAAAATGACAATAAATTCAAGTTCTTAGATGTCTTACTAGGCACAGGAAGAGACTGACTCACATTCAAAGTGTACAGAAACCCCACTAATAAGGATGACCAGCTTTATTTACACTCACGCCATGATAGAATGACTAGAAAAGGTGTCGTCATCAGAATATTCCTAAGATTGCATGGAATTTACAGCGAACACTTCCTCGATGAGGAATGTGAACTCCTTATCCAGGTGTTCATCCTCCTTCAGTTTTCCTCACACTTCACCTGTGACTGCAGGAGACGGGTGCATGGCATCACGGCCTCACTAGAATGGTCACCCAGTGCATCATTCTTCCTGTAAGCGAGATGACCAAAAATGTTACCATGGTACTTGTGAATCACAAAATAAGTGTGGCTACTATCTCGTCATCCATCAAGGATTCAGGCAAGAAGAGACCGGCTACGACTGTCGAGCGTAGCACAAGTGGATTGTGGTAAGGTGTATGCTGGCGAGACAGACAGAAGTTTCAACCACCTTCTTGCGGTAGAGATCACTTGAATTACGCTTGTTTTACGCACAGGAATTCACATGAGCAACTGATCTGACACAAAGACGCCAATTTCGTCGTGAAAGAACACCACAGAAACGTCAACACCTGTGAGCTGAGTGCCTCGATCGCTGTTTCAGACACAAATGCTAAAGGTCCCTACATTTTCTTTGGTAGTTTTACCAACTCAGGAGTCGTTGTCAAGTTGACTATCTCGCCACACACTTCACGATCAGGTGACATATCCAAACACCTTATCTGTCACTACCTAGCTCACCTAACTTCCTTCCCCTATTTATTCTATTTTCTTTTCTGTTCTCTGTATTGGACTGCTAAATCCCCCTTGTGGGCGAAATGTCTCTTAACTAACCATCCTCGGTGTTGCATTTGTGTTTTTATTTGTCAGTTTTCCAGTATTGACACACTTGTCCCAACTCAATTCTTGCTGTTGCACACGATGTAAACAGTCCTACGATGCAAGATTTATGGTTTTGTATCCGGTGTTGCTATTTTCTTCTAATCACAACTATCTAGTCAGAATCTGAGATAGCCAGACAATAGTTAGTTCTAGACGGATAGTCTCGATATGGACTGTGAGGGGTCTTCTGTTACCTGCCTCTCTCTTGTACTTTACTGTACTGCATCTCTCGCTTTCTTCCCTTCAGTTTTCTTCATTTCATCGCCTTTCTCCCTCCCTCCTTCCACTTCTTTCTTTATCTTCCAGCTTTATTTTTACTCTATTTTTTCCCCTACTTTCCTCTCTTTATTTTCAGGCAAGAAAAATATTCATCATTCCCCTTGATGCTCAACACCACCTTCAACCTTGCTATCCCCCACCTCCCTTCACCTTGATGTCCCCCACCTCCCTTACCTTGATGTCCCCTACCCCCTTCAACCTTGGCGTCCCCCACCACAATTAAGACCCCCGTCCTGGTTGTATTTAGTAAGGAAACCACCATGGCGGGTGCCTGCTTCCACGGCCACCGTCACTCTGTTTTGACAGTCTTATCCAGCGTTTCCAGGCTAATGGGGAGGGAGGGTGGAAGGGATTGCAGATTGGAATGGAAAGCTAGAGGGAGTGGAGAATAGAGAGGGGGAAAGAGCTTAAATTAAAAGAGGGAGAGGGAGAAGAAGATAGGGAGAGGGAGAAGAAGACAGGGAGAAGGAGAAGAAAACAGGGAGAGTGAGAAGAAAATCGAGAGGAGGAAAAGAAGGCAGAGAGAGGGAGAAGACAGGAAGAAGGAATGGAAGAGTTGAAGGATGCAAAAGATGTAGAAAGACAAGAAAAGTGTGAGAGGGTAGAAAAAGGAGTGGCAGAGAGAAAGAGAAAGCATAATAAGAGAGAGAGAGAGAGAGAGAGAAGAGGAGAGAGAGAGAGAGAGAGAGGAGAGAGAGAGAGAGAAGAGAGAGGAGAGAGGAGAGAGAGAGAGAGAAGAGAGGAGAGAAGAGAGAGAGAGGAGAAGAAGGAAGTGAGAGAGTTAAAGAATTCTTTAGACTTTTTAAAATCCATTATCCTTAAAGATTTTTTTTATAACGCACCAGTTTTTAATTAATGTTTTTATGTTTGTGTTTTAATTCATAAGAGCACTGAATCGTATCTAAATCTAGAGTATTTTTGTATTTTCTGTATTTTTTTTCTTTTTACTTTTTTTTTACTTTTTCTTTTCTGATAACCAGGAAATGAGGGAGGTGGGTCTTGGTGGTAGTGGTGGTGGTTGGTGTTGTTGGTGGTGGTTGTTGGTGGTAGTGGTGGTTGTTGGTGGTAGTGGTGGATGTTGGTGGTAGTGGTGGTGGTGGTGGTGGTGGTGGTGGTGGTGGTGGTGGTGGTGGTGTGGTGGTGGTGGTGGTGTGTTGGAGGTGGTAGTGGTGGTAGTGGTGGTGGTGTGTTGTGGTGGTAGTGGCGGTGGTAGTGGTGGTAGTGGTGGTGGTGGTGGAGGTAGTGGTGGTGGTGGTGGTGGTGGTGGTGGGTCGTGTTGGTGGTGGTGGTAATGTTGGTGGTGGTGTATTGGTGGTGGTGTGTTGGTGGTGTGTTAGTGGTGGTGGTGGTGTTGGTGGTGTGTTAGTGGTGGTGGTGGTGTGTGGTGTGTTGTGGTGGTGGTGGTGGTGGTGGTGGTGGTGGTGGTGGTGGCTGTGTGTGGTGGTGGTAGTGGGGTGGTGATGGTGATGGTGGTGTGATATCTTTATACTGTATCCCCAGTAGCATAACCATAATTTTTAAAGGGACGGAAGGGTAAACCAACGGAAGGCCTCAGTCAGATGACCAAAAGCTCCAGCTGCGGGTCATCATGTGACTACGACCCGCTTCAGGAAACACTTGTCCTGTTTCCTGACGACCTTATCTAACCTAACTTGTCCTTTTCATCATGTCTGTATGAGTAGTGTCCCAGTGGTGCCAACTGTTCCACCCTGGTCCTGTTAGGACTCCAACTTCTGTGGACCAGCACCTGGCAAGTTTTGCATGAGAACCTGCCTGCAAGTGCACACGCACACACACACACACACACACACAACACACACACACACACACACACACACACACACACACACACACACACACACACACACACACACACACACACACACACACACACACACACACACACACACATTTTAGCAAAAACGCTCACTCTGAACGTGTTTGCTCGGATTTCGTCCTCTTTTCTGTAACATTGCAAGCTCCTGATGATGTGTTGATTGCAACACGAAAGGCTTAGAGCTATTATTCAACTTTCCCTGTAGTTGTTTGCATGCACACACACACACACACACACACACACACACACACACACACACACACACACACACACACACACACAAAGCTGGGAACAGGGTTGGTGGTGGGGGAGGGGGGAGGAGGAAGGGTGCAAAGAGGGACAGGACACATGCAGAAACGTGACCATGCCACCGAGAGCTACTGGAATACAATAGGGAGAGATTGGCAACGTACAAATGGGAATCAGAGACACAGAGGGAAAGGCAATGGGAGTAGGAGAGGGAGAGGTCAGTGTTTATTCACGGGCTTCAGAAGAGTGAGTTAAGGACACAATAAAAAACGGTAGGAAAAAAAACAGGAGATTGAAAAAAAAATCCTCAAAGAAATAGGCGAAGAGGACATGTCTGAGATAGTAAAGTTTCAGAGAATTAGGGGGGTGGGTACATGTAGGGGAGAAAACGGCTGGTCAAGCTGATTTTCAACACAGAACCTGTGCGAAACAGAATCCTGCAAGAGAAACCACGGCTGAACGAACTGTCAGCATACAAGAGGGTGTTCCTAGACCAAGATTGAACAAAAACAGAACGACACTAGCTGAGGGAATGGACGAAAAAGCGAAATGAGCTGGGAAGAGATACAAGGACAGAATCAGCAGAGGACAACCAGAGCAGGGCAGAGCAACAAGAGCAAGCATACATAGAACCATCTTCAGAACACCACAACCAAGCATACTATCCCAACACAGAACATAATCCACACTTACAGCCCCCACCCCACACTACGCTGTACAATCCCGCAGCACACTGCCAGGTCCCCCAAGCCCACGGACTCCCCAACACACAGTGTTTGAAAGGAAACTGATGGAATGGTACACCAACGCTGATGGAATAATGAATAAGTGGGAGTGGCACAGAAGAGTCAAAGAGGCATCACCGGACATCATAGCCCTTACTGAAACCAAGCTCACAGGGATGATAACAGATGTCATCTTTCCAGCGGGATATCAGATCCTGAGGAAAGACAGAGGGAGCAGAGGGGGGAGGAGGAGTGGCACTGCTGATTAAAAACAGATGGGATTTTGATGAGCTGGAGAGAGGAGACAGAGGAGTAGAAAGAGATTACATAATAGGAACGCTTCAGACTGGAGGTCCCAAAGTGGTAATTGCAGTGATGTATAACCCACCACAGAACAGTAGGAGTCCAAGGCAAGAATATGACGAGAGTAATAGAGCGGTGGTTGACACACTGGCCGAAGTGACCAGAAGGACTCATGCGAACAGGGCAAAGCTACTGATCATGGGTGACTTCAACCACAAGGAAATCTATTGGGAGAACCTAGAGCCACATGGGAGCCAAGAAACGTGGGAAGCTAAGATGGTGGAAGTGGTATTGGAAAACCTCATGTACCAACACGTAAGGTACACTACCAGAGAACGAGGAGAGGCTGAACCAGCGAGATTGGACCTAGTATTCACCTTGAGTAGCGCAGATATTGAGGGCATCACATATGAAAGACCCATGGGGGCTAGTGACCATGTGGTTCTGAGTTTCGACTACACAGTAGAGTTACAAGTGGACGATGAAGCAGAAAGGGCCAGACGTATGAAGCCAAACTACAAGAAAGGGGACTACGTAGGCATGAAGAACTTCCTGCATGGGGTTCAGTGGGACAGAAAGCTGGCAGGGAAGTCAGTAAACGAGATGATGGAATATATGACAACAATATGCAAAGAAGCTGAGGAGAGGGTTGTACCCAAGGGTAACAGGAATAACGAAAAAGCCAGGATGGGCCCGTGGTTCATCCAAAGGCGCAAGGAGGCCAAAACCAAGTGTGCTAGAGAATGGAAGAAGTATAGAAGGCAAAGGACCCAGGAGAATAAGGAGAGCAGCCGTAGAGCCAGAAATGAATATGCACAGGTAAGAAGGGAGGCCCAAAGACAATATAAGAATGACATAGCAGCGAAAGCCACATCTGACCCAAAGCTGTTGTACAGCCACATCAGAAGGAACACAACAGTCAAAGACCAGGTAATCAGGCTGAGGAAGGAAGGAGAGGAGGTCACAAAAAATGACCGCAAAGTATGTGAGGAGCTTAACAGGAGATTCAAAGAGGTGTTCGCAAAGGAGACAGAAGGGCCTTCAGAAAGGCGGAGAGGTGGGGTACACCAACAAGTGTTGAACACAATACATACAACCGAGGAAGAAGTGAAGAGGCTGCTCAGCGAGCCTGATACCTCGAAGGCGATGGGGCCGGATAACATCTCTCCATGGATCCCGAGAGAGGGAGCAGAGGCGCTATGTGTACCACTAACAACAATCTTCAACACATCTATCGAAACAGGGCGATTACCTGAAGTATGGAAGACAGCAAATGTAGTCTCAATTTTTTAAAAAAGGAGACAGACACGAAGCATTAAATTACAGACCAGTGTCACTGACATGTATAGTATGCAAGGTCATGGAGAAAATTATCACTCCTCTTTCTCATCTATATCAATGACCTACCGAATGCATCACAGCTTCTCAAACCCATATTATTTGCGGATGACACTACATACGTCTTCTCTCACCCAAACCCAGTCATACTCGCCAACACAGTTAATGCCGAATTGCAGAAAATATCTGCCTGGATGATGACTAATAAACTTACACTGAATACTGACAAAACCTATTTTATTCAGTTTGGAAACAAAGCTGCAAATGTTCAACTTAACATAACGCTAAATGGATCACCCGTCACAAGACTCACGGAGGGAAAATTCATAGGAATCCACCCTGACAGTCTCCTCAAGTTCCAGACACATATACAGCAAATAACCAAGAAAATCTCTAAGACTGTAGGCATACTATCAAAGATACGATACTATGTTCCACAATCAGCTCTCCTTGCACTGTACCATTCACTCATCTACCCCTATCTCACATATGGAATTTGTGCATGGGGATCAACAACATTAACTCACCTAAGACCACTCATAACCAAGCAAAATGAAGCAGTCAGAATAACAAATTCCCACTCTCGACAGCATACTCCACCAATATTCAGAAGTCTAAATCTGCTCACCATTAAGAACATTCATACTTTTTCATGTGCCTACTACATACATAGAACAATATACGCAAGCATAAACCCTCCACTCAAACTTCTCCTCACCAATCTTAACAGGACACATGACCACAACACAAGACACAGATCTCTTTTTGATGTTCCCCGTGTCCATATCACACTGTGTAAAAACTCTGTGCACATAAAGGGTCCCAAAATTTGGAATTCATTACCAGAAAATACCAAAGTAACCCGGTCTGAAAATCAGTTTAAGACTCATCTCAAAAGCCACTTAATCACCCTAGACTAAATACTCAATACTCAATATTTAACACTACCAATAAATCCACCAATTACCTAAATCGTAAAACTTCATGACTAGACAACCAAGCTCATATACTGACAAATTACCACATAGAAGTATACATACCTACCAAAACCAGTATTGACCTTCACCAAATTGTAGCAGTCTCATAGTGTAAACTACTGTAAACTACTCATGAATCATGTTTCATAAAAATAATTTTTGAATACATAAATATATCCTTTGGTTTGTACAAATTAGATTCACTTATTATTAATAGAACTACTATACAACTATGATAATTTCTTTAGTGATAAGTAGTCAGTAAGCCATTAAATTAAGTCAGCCCATAATGCCAAGGCATAATAGAGGCTGGCTTTGCACTGCAACCCATCATTGTAAAAATATAATCTCAATGTACTACTTGCAAAGAAATAAATGAATCTGAATCTGAAGAGTGGTGGAGCACCTAGAAAGAAACGGGCTTATCAACGACAGCCAGCACGGTTTCAGGGATGGGAAATCCTGTTTCACAGACCTATTGCAGTTTTATGACACGGTGATGGCAGTCAGACAAGAGAGAGGGGTGTGGGTAGATTGAGTTTTCTTGGGCTGTAAGAAGGCGTTTGACACAGTTCCACACAAGAGATTAGTGCAAAAGCTGGAGGACCAGGCAGGGATAACAAGAAAAGCACTACAATGGATTAGGGAATACCTGTCAGGAAGACAACAGCGAGTCATGGTACGTGGTGAGGTGTCAGAGTGGGCACCTGTGACCAGCGGGGGGCCACAGGGATCAGTCCTAGGACTGGTACTGGTTCTTGTGTTTGTGAACCACATGACGAAAGGAATAAACTCAGAAGTGTCCCTGTTTGCAGATGATGTGAAGTTGAT
>NC_069405.1:29243866-29279138 GCF_026875155.1 Cherax quadricarinatus
AAGAAAATTTTAAAAGGGTCGATAAGTTCGATGGTTCCTGGTTTAGTGTTATGTGGGGGTACCGGGGGAAGTTAAAGGAAGAGAGGGTTGTCTATCAGGGTTTTGGTGAGGGGGGTTGGGTAGGGTTTTTTCACTATTTTGTCTTAGTGAACGGAAGGGTTGTAGTGGTATGTGTACTGTGTGATGGTGGACGTTGGTAGATTTCACTATTAAGTGATGAAGAACAAGACTTTCTGTTTCCTGGTGTGTCTATACTCAATATTTCTCAGTTAATTTGTCAGACAACATACCAGTCAGTTGGTGTCGCCCCTCCCCCCTTTGGGAGTTGCTGCCCACTGTTTGAGAAATTCTAAGCCACCCTGCATCACAAAGATACTCTCTCTTGGTGGGACACTCTTGGAGGTCACTCTGCTTGCTGAAAAACTCTGTCTTAGTAAATCGTTTTGGGACGATGCGAATTTGCCTGTGTTGAAAACAATAACATTTGATGTCTTCGATGTATAAATCACCAGACTTTAATCCCTCATAGCAAAAGACTTTAGGCATGTTTCCTGAAACTTGCTGCCTCTGTTTACATAGCAATATATAGGCACCTGGGTGTTGGTCGACTCTTGTGGTTGGCATCGCAATTATATAGAACTTGGGTTTACGGTGAGCTGGGAAAGAAATATAGTTCTTAGCCTGAAAATTCAACTGTGTAAATAAAATGAATTATGGACTTTAATATCTCTTTTACTTTCTGAGTTGGAGTATCTGCATCATCTAACGCTGAGTTTACCTGTCTTCGTAGCTACGATGCCCGTCTGGCTGTCTACGCTAGTGAACATCATCATCTTAAGGACCACAGCCTCAAGGGACGAGTCTCATTCGCTCCTTCGCCCGGTGAACCAATCCCTCACACACTCACCCTCAGCAGGTAGGTCCAGGGACATCTCACCCCTCACACCCCTCGTCCCTCACTACTACTTTCACCCTAGTACCCTCTCTCTCACCACTACCTTCACCCCTCACACATCTCTATTCATCCCACTCCCTCACCCATACCCTCGCCCCCAGCACATACCCAAACACCATCCCTTACATTGTTTATTTTTTAAAAACCACTTTTTCACTTTCCCCCTCCCCTAAAATTCACATCTGATCCCTCTCTCCCTGCCCTCCCTCCCTCCCCCCTCCCCCTCTCTCTTTCTCTATCTCCTTCTCCCCTTTCTCTCTCTCTTCTTCTTTTCTCTCTCTCACCACCACAATTTCCCCAAAAAGCTTCTGTAATGTCAATTTGTTTTATTAAAAATTTCTCCCCAAAATTCAAATTAACCAACTTTGGGGCCTTTGCTATTTTTTAAAGTCCAAAATAATGCATCTAATACAAACCTAAACGACCCGGAAATAAAATCAGGGTAAAAATTTTTATGAAAACCCACCACAAAAAAAATTTATTTTTTAAATTTTTTTAAATAATACTGAAAATTTATATAACCGAGAGGTGCATTTCCCTAAGGGGATAAAAAGTGAATTTGATTTTAATCCTAGATTCTTGTCGGGATGTATTCTTGTCTATGATGTTTTTTGTATGGTGGAAAATTGGGCTACATGCGGCCTTAATGCGTTTTTTGTAGTCGATGGGTTTTAAAACCAAAAATACTAATGAATTTAAACTAACCAAGATTGGGGAAGTTTTTATTATTTTCCCCCGTTAATTCTGAAATTTTTAACAATTCGAGTGAAAGGAATAAGGGAAGGTAGGATTAAACCTAGTCAACCAGTTCTATAAAAAATATTCTAAAACTAACAGTTCTAAAAATTAACGTTCTTCACCTTTTCTTAACTAACTGGTTGTCAACGCTGGCCTCATCCATTACCGATTTTTTACACTCCTGTTTTTAAGTTTTTTTTTAATATTTTAAAGGGGATTTACTTCACCTACCATCCTGTTTTAATTGAAAAAAATTTTTCTGGGTTTTTTTTTTAACATGACTAAATATTTTGATTTTGCGATGTTAAAATATTTTTCAACTTTGCATATAATTCACAAAAAATTTTTCCTGGGGGGAGACAAAGCGATAAGGAAAGAAGCACCATGTCCTGGAGGAATTTCCCGGGGGGGTCAACCCCCCCCCCGGCCTGGTCCTTGACCAGGCAACCGGGGATCAAGGGCCTAAAATTTAACCGGGCTTTTGCTGTTTGTTGGGCCGTACAAAACACATCTATAGGCTTTTAAAAAAAATGTTGTTTTCTAATAACAAGTTAAAAAATATACTTGAAAAGGTCGGTTTCCCGCAGAAGTTATATCACTCATGTATTGTGGTAATTCCAATTTTTTTAATAAAGATATGTAAAAAAACAAAATAATCCTCAAAATCTTGGGAAAAACAGAAAAAAAAAAAACGTAAAAAATCGAGGTTTAAAATTTTTTTGGATTTTTTTTAAATAGATGATTTTGAGTGTTAAAACCCTCGTTTACTAACGGCTTTAAACTAAAAAATAAATTTCCCCTTTTTGGGACTTCCCTCCCCCTTCTTTGCCCTCACAAAGTAGCTAGGGGGACGGGGCCGCTACACCGTCAGTGGATTTCAGGGGCCCAGTGACCAAAGGCTGATTTAAGAGTGGTTGGCCCGTAAAACCCCTGACACATGACGGGGAGGGCCACCATGCCCCCGTGAAAAACAACCTATTCCCGAGGGTGGCACTCTAAATATTACCGCACTGCCCGAGGGGGGGGGGGAGTTTTAACTTTTTCTTTTAATTGGTTTTTTTAAAAAATTGGGTTGGAGAAATTCGTATTTTGTTTACAGAAAGAAGGGGAGGGTTTTTTTGTAATTACTGTTTGTAACTAATGTTTGTAGTATGGAGCTGGGGTTACGTTCCGGGCTTGTTGTAAACCTTTCGACAAATTTGTAAGTTTCAGTGCTTGCGACACACACACACACCACACACACGAAACAAAAAACCACACCACCCACACACACAAACAAACAAAAAAACAAACAAACAAACACACACACACACCCCAACACACACACACACACACACCACACACACACACACACACAACACACACATACCCTTCCCCCCTGAGTTTTAAAGGTTTTCAATAATATTAAATCATCCTTTTGTGAAATCTTGTTTTTTTGGTCTGAATATTTTTGGTCCCCATTAAATCGGGGGTAAAAAGGAAAACGATTTCGAGCCTTTTATTTTTTGAAAAGCCTTTTCTATTTTTTTATCGTTTATATAAAAAAATTTAAAAATTGATAAAAAACAAATTTAATAATTGCTCATTATTTTAGTTTTGTTTTAATTAATTATTTATAATATTTTTTTAATTTTTAATCAATAAATATATAATTTTACAATTTTCTAAAATTTAACTTTTTAAATTTTAACAGGTAAAAATAATTAACAGTTTTTATAAAAGGCTGATTTTATTTCGATTAGTAAAGAAAATAAAGTTTAAAATTTTTAAACATCGTTAGGGGCCCCGAAAACTTAATTATTTAAAAAATAACTGTGGTTAAGACACTGTAAATTAGGAAACTTTTTCATAAAACAAGGGGGTCTAAGGGTATGTATTTTTTATTATAAAAATTATTTTTATTATTATTATTATTAATTAGTAGAGTAGTAGTAGATATATGTATACCTAGTATTAGCATTTATATTATTACAATTATTTTTATTTTTATTATTATTTTATTATTATTATTATTATTATTATTATTATTATTTTTATTTATTATTATCGAAAAAAAGTATTTGTTGTAATACTAATGGTATTATTTTTTTTTATTATTAATGTAGTATAGCATTTTTTAAAAATAAAAATAATAAAATAATAATAAAATAATGATTATTATTTTTATTATTATTATTATTATTATTATTTTTATTATTATTTTATTTTTTATTATTATCACCATCTCTTATTTTTATTATTGGGAACATACACGTCTCGGAAGGGAAGGAATGTTTGCCCCGGGAGATGGACGAATGTCCAGTTCATCGGTCAAAAGGCCTGATAAGGAGAGGGGTTTTAAAGGGGATAATTGTAGCTTGCCAAAGCCCCGTTTATCACATCATAGGGGGTGGGGGGTCACTAAAAATGTAGGCTCTCCGCGGCCCTGGGGAACGTGGGTCAAACTTTGGGGCTTTGTCCGATAAGAGACGGAATTACGAGTTCTCCGAAATTTAAATGTAAAATCTTTTCAACACAACTCACTGCATTTCTATAAACCCGTGAAAAAACAGTTCCGTTGTTCCATTGTTTGTAACACGCCATTGTTTTTTTATAAAATTGCAACTAACTCACTGTTGTTTTCAAAAATTTGTCAGCAAACCACTGTTTTTCAATAATTTATCAAACAACTTAATATTACCCAGCCTATAATTTTTAAAAGTACAACTATGTTATCCATTTATAAATTTGTCAACACAACTCTTATTATCAGTCTACAATCCCTAACCTGTGGCTAATTTGTAGCACGAAATACTTCTGGTTTTTAAAAATTCATTTTTTTTTTGGGTTTGTGGGTATTGGTGTTTTGATTAATATTTTATATGGTATTGTAGTATTGTGCGTGCGTTGTGTGGTGTGTGGGGTTGTGGTTGGCGTATGTGTGTTGTGTGGTGTGGTTTTTGGTGGTGTTGTGTGTGTGTGTTGTTGTGTTGTTTGTGTGTGTGGGGGGTGGAATGGTTACGAAATGGTACTTTGGAATGGGAATTTTGGAGAGGTACTTTCCCTTTTTTACATAATTGTTTACTTTCCCTTCCACTCATTTTTTTCAGTTATCCTCTTTATTCTCCCCCCATCCCTTTTTATTCTTCCTTGGCCTAGTCATTTTTCCCCTTTTTTATTTCCCCTTCTCCTTTTCATTTCCCTTTTCCCCATCTTTTTTCCTTTCTTTTTTCTCTCATAGTCAATACTCCCTGGTAAAGGCCACTCTGAAACTTTATTTTTTTAGAATGGACTGGAGGATTATTGAGAGAGAGAGAGAGAGAGAGAGAGAGAGAGAGGAGAGAGAGAGAGAAGAGAGAGAGAGAGAGGGAGACGACAGACAGACAGACGACAGATAGACAGACAGACAACAGCAACAGGCAAAGCAGACAGAGGGGGGGAGAGAGAGAGAGAAAAAAGAAGAAGAGGGGAGAGAGAGAGAGAGAGAGAGAGAGAGAGAAGAGAGAGAGAGAGAGGGGAGAGAGGGGAAAAGTTCGGCCTTTTTAAAAAAGAAGGGTCTCATGAGTCAGAAATTTTCTGGAAAAGGTGCTTAAAACCCCCCCCTCCCCCACCTCCGGGTTGTAATCTTATAAAACACACGCGCCCACGCACCACCCAAATTAACACCACACACAACACACATACCACCACGCACAACGCACCAAAGTACACACATACACACACACACACCACTCACTCACACACACAACACAACACCAACACACACACCCAAAACACACACAACAACACACACACACAAAAACAACCCCTACATAGGGTAATGGAGAAATTATCAGGAGATGGAGAAACACTTTAGAAAGTCTTTCCCCGATAAAAGTCAACAAGGTTTAAGGGTGGCAATTGTTATAAACTTGGGATTTCTTGATAAAGTTACAGAAAAAAAGAGAGGGGAGATGGATGGGTAAATGCCCAATCTTGGAACAATAAGAAATTTATACTGTACCTCTCTGAGAAGGGCAAAAAAAAAAAAATAAACGAAAACAGAAAAAACAAAAAAGAGATCAAAGTGTTCCTTCGGTGAAAAAATGAAGAGTTCAGGGAAGAGATGTCAAAGGGGGAAGAACAACAAAATTTTGACATCAACAACATAAAGTCAGCGACTAAACAAAATCACCTACCCACAGATCGCTTTAGCTTTATCCTGAATAGGGAAAAGTCTTAATTTTAAATAAAATTAGGAAACCTTTTAAACCCCACCTTGTAAAAACCCCCGGTAAATACAAAGATTTTTTCCACAAGGGCCAATGAGGGGCCGGTTTGTTTTTGGTCTGTGTGAGTCATAACCGACTGGGTTTTAGATGGCCCCCCGTTTAAAGATTGGAAAAAATGGAAGGGGACAAGAAACCCGGAAACTGGGTATAGACCGAGAGGGGAAGCTGCAGACCTCACTCGATAACATCCCCTAGTGCCTGGTATGTTACCAGAGGGAACATCACAGAATAACCCCTGCAGCCAATGCCGTTAAGCGAAAATTTCGGAATAAAGATAACTGTTGTACTTGTCTTACTTTTCAACCTGAAAATATGTTTAAAAAACTGGATAAAATTTAAGGAGTGGAGCAAGGATTGTTTCAACTAAAAAAATTGAATTATTGGTGAGTTTTTTAAAAACTAAAAAGCGATAAAAGGCGGATGAACTAGGGAAGATATGATAACAAACAAAATAATCGGTGGTATTGATAAGGTAGATAGGGATATCGTGAACCGTACACAGGGTGTGGCCGTTAGGGTGCGGAGGGAGGCAGGGTAAGGAATGAGGGAGTGGGTGGGTGTGTAGGACCCAGAGCACCATCTTAGCGCTGCCATAACTCAATACACAAGTGACTTATTGCAGCCTCGGCCCTAATTAACCCTCACCCGCTGCCTCGCTCCCATCTATTGTGGCTGTAATTTGTAGCCCGGATGTCGATGTAGTCAGTGTGTGTGTAGGGGAAGGGGTGCGTGTGTGTGTACTCACCTATTTGTACTCACTTATTTGTGGTTGCAGGAGTCGAGACTCGGCTCCTGGCCCCGCCTCTTCACTGAGTGCTACTAGGTCCTTTCTCTCCCTGCTCCATGAACTTTATCATACCTCATCTTAAAGCTATGTATGGTTCCTGCCTCCACTACCTCACTTGCTAAACTCTTCCACTTCCTGGCTACTCTATGACTGAAGAAATATTTCCTAACATCCCTTCGACTCATCTGGGTCTTCAATTTCCAATTGTGACCCCTTGTTTCTGTATCCCCTCTCTGGAACATCCTGTCTTTGTCCACCTTGTCTATTCCACGCAGTATTTTGTATGTCGTTATCATGTCTCCCCTAACCCTCCTGTCCTCCAGTGTCGTCAGGGCCGATTTCTTTAACATTTCTTCATAGGACATTCCCCTTAGCTCTGGAACTATCCTTGCCACAAACCTTTGCACTTTCTCTAATTTCTTGATGTGCTTGATCAAGTGTGTGTTCCAAACAGGTGCTGCATACTCCAGTATGGGCCTGATGTACACGGTGTACAGTGTCTTGAACGATTCCTTACTAAGGTATCGGAACGCTGTTCTCAGGTTTGCCAGGCGCCCGTATGCTGCAGCAGTTATCTGGTTGATGTGTGCTTCCGGAGACATGCTCGGTGTTATACTCACCCCAAGATCTTTCTCCTTGAGCGAGGTTAGCAGTCTTTGGCCACCTAGCCTATACCTAACCTAATCTACCCTAACCTAACCTAACCTAACCTAACCAAACCTAATGCAACCTAACCTAACCTAACCTAAAATAACCTAACCTAACCTAATGTAACCTAACCTAACCTATCCTAACCTAACCTAACCTGACCTAACATAATATTTCTTTGGAATACTTTCTTCTGCTCCTATTCACTTAAAAAAAAATTTTCAGTTTTTTCTTCTTCCCTTTTCTTGGTGTCGTCTCTCACAGTTGTTTAGCAGAGAGTTCACTGAACCTTTTATTCGTTTTCTCGCATTCCTCTCTGTTATTCTTTATTAGTTCATCTCCTTTATTCTTTAGTGTTTTTTTGTCCTGCTGTTATTGTCCAGCTGTTGTTGTCCAGCTTTTGTGTCTATACCACAGCTTTAGCTTTCTTTTATCTTTTGGTTCTAGGTTTTGTGTCTTCCTTTGGTTCTAGGTTCTATTTCTTCCTCTAGTTCTAGGTTCTATTTCTTCCTCTAGTTCTAGGTTCTATTTCTTCCTCTAGTTCTAGGTTCTATTTCTTTCTTTAGTTCTAGGATTTGTTTCTTCCTTTTGTTTAAATTTTTGTTTCTTCCTTTTGTTCTAAGTTTTGTTTCTTTCTTTTGTTCTGGGCTCTGTTTCTTCCTTTAGTTCTAGATTCTGTTCCTTCCTTTAGCTCTAGGTTCTGTTTCTTCCTTTAGTTCTAGGTTCTGTTCCTTCCTTTAGCTCTAGGTTCTGTTCCTTCCTTCAGTTCTAGGTTCTGCTTCTTCCATTTGTTCTAGGTTCTATTTACTTTTTTAGTTCTATCTCTTTTACGAATTGCTTATTTTCCCAGTTCCCTGTTTTTTGCCCTCCTTCTTTTCGTATACGTTTTCCATAATTGTAATGTTTGTCTTTTTCCCCCCTCACTTCCCTGTTTTTGTAAACTATGGAAGGAGGGTCTCCCTTCTTTAATGGGAAACATCTGTGGTTTCCTGGCGTATCATGCAAAAATTCTGGTGATATGTTCGGCACTATGTTCACCCCTAGACCCTACCCTTGAGTGAAGTTTGCAATCTCTGTCTCCACTTGTGTACTTTTTTTTCGTCTTTCTCATTTGATTCATATCGACACATTACATAATGGTTTGTGATTATTTTTTTTTCTCTCTCCTCCAATCTCTTTTCCAGATAAAAAAAAGAAAGCTTTTTTCCTCTCTGTCTCCAAGATAACAAAAAATTCTTTAATCCAAGTAGAAATTGAGTTTTTTTTTTATCCAGAGGACTCTGAAGTCTTTGCTATTTATCTTTACCATGTCCCCTCCCTTTCTCTCTCTCTCTCTCTCTCTCTCTCTCTCTCTCTCTCTCTCTCTCTCTCTCTCTCTCTCTCGGTCTCTCTCTTTTTCTGTACATTTTCTATCCTTGATTGGTACACTTAGAATCTTAGATGATACTAATACACGACAGAACTCAGTCAATGCAGATAGAGATTTGTCTTACCCATGTTCTGTCAAGTGCTGTCTCTGTCTCTTTTTTTTTTTTTTTTTTTTTTTTTTACACAGGGTTTGACAAGGTTAAGGATCCCTAGCTTTATTGACAGCTATTTACAGGTTAAGGATTCCTAACTTTATTGGCAAGCTAAGAGATGTTACCTACATCAGCTCATTTGAAAGCATTTTTATTGTTATGAGACATACAAGTAGGAAACAGGATGAAGTTGGAGCCATCTGTGGGCCAGCATTTCATTTGATCAACTGACTTTATCTCGTTGACATCATTATGCTGTACGAATGTGTTCCATACACTAGTCATCCTATGATCTCAGATGGAGTGATGTTCCGGAGAAGGGTACAGCCAGAGAGAAGTTGCTGCTTTCTGCCCGTCTTGTGGCATAAAAGCTTGTTTCACCGCTGTCCTCGAAGTGGATCAAGTGTGGTATTTTGACAATATGGCCTTTTACATAACAGTAAGGCCACCCACATCCCTCCTATGTTGAAGGCTCTGCTGAAATGGGCAGATCTATCCAGGATGGGTCCAGGCGAGAGATGAGACGTCTTGCTCTGTTCTCTACTCTGTCAAGCAGTCGCAGATGAGAGGGGGGGCAGGCAAACCAAGAAAGTGGAGCATACTCAAGGTGCGAGCGTACTTGTGCCTCGTACAGGATTTTTGCAACCCCTACTGTCAAGCAATGGGAGATACGGCGAAGTGCTGTAAGCTTCCTGGCTGCCTTGTTTGCAAGATTTACAACATGGTTCTTTCCCATGGTTAGTTTGGAGTCAAATTTCCCCCAAGGATATCAACTTCTTCTCCAGGTGCCAACATCCTCCCATTCATCCTTACTACTATTTACTCTCTCTCTCTCTGTCTCTCTCTCTGTCTCTCTCCCCTCTCCTCTCTCTCTCTCTCTCTCTCCCCCTTTTTCTCTTCTCTCTCTCTCTCTCTCTCTCTCTCTCTCTCTCTCTCTCTCTCTCTTTCTCTCTTCTCATCTCTCTCTCTCCCCTCTCTTTTTCCCTCCTCTCTCTCCCTCTCTCCTCTCTACTCTCTCTCCCCTCTTTCCCCTCTCTCTCTCCTCTCTCTCTCTCTCTCTCTCCTCTCTTCTACTTTTCTCTCATTCTCTCTCTCTCTCTCTCTCTCTCTCTCTCTCTCTCTCTCCTCCCCTCTCTCTCCCCTCTCTCTCTTTCTCTCTCTCTCTCTCTCTCTCTTCTCTCGCACTCTGGTAACTAAGCCGCACCTGTTTCCCACTGTGACAGGTGCAGGGCCAGTTGATTAAACTCAAGTGGCAGCAGCAGGCACTGAAAATAGCATTAGCCTCCCATGGTAGTGCCAAATTGAAGGGAAACCTGCCATAGTTTGCCTTGTCTTAGACGACCCAGGCGCTGGTTGAGGGTTGTGTGGTTGGCTAGTGGTGGTTATTGTGATGGTTGTTGGTTTTGGCAGTTGTCGTAGTTGTGGTTGTAGCGATGGTGGTTGATTCTGAAAGTCGTGGTAATTGTGGTTGTCGCGTTGGTGGTTGGTTCTGAGAGTCGTGGTAGATGTCGTTGAAGAGATGGTAACTGGTTTTGGCAGTCGTGGTAGTTGTGGTTGTTGAGATGGTGGTTGGTTCTGAGAATCGTGGTAGTTGTGGTGGGTTGGTTGTGAGGTGGTGGTGATGGAGTAGTTGCTTTGACAATGGTTGATTTTGGCAGATAAAATCATTAGTTAACATGGACTGCTCGACCATCACTAGTAAATATGGACCAATCACTGACCTTCATGGGCCAATCACTGACCCTCACTAGTAACGAACCATCACTAGTAAAGAACGACCAATCAGCGAACTTCGAAACAATACCATAGCGAATCAGCTAATGACATAGCCCCAGTACTCAAGGCCTAGTAATTCCCGACAAATATAACAATAATAACAAAAATAACAATAATAAAAATAACGATAATAATAATAATAATAAAAATAATAATAATAATAATAATAATAATAATAATAATAATAATAATATCCAGTACCCTCCCTGAATCCCTTCACTAGCCAGAAGCATATTAAAGGCCCAGAATCACGCCCAAAATATTCAGCTTCTGAACCCGAATTAGCGATGAATTACGCGGGGTGTTTATCTTACGTAAGTACTGCCTAGTTCCACTCATAATGATTTAATTACCTCTATTAAAAGATCGATTTAATCGTCTAGTCCTTTATATATATATTTTATATTAAAATATATATATAATATATATATATATATATTATATATATTATATATATATATATACATATTTACAATGAGGTCAACGACATCATAAAGGGGAACCCTTGCTACAGCTGGATGCCCACCGAGAGAGACCCCCGATCACTAGCAGCCAACAATACATACAACCCACCAAACCGCCCCGACGGGATCACCATCTATCCTTGGAAGAATGGCCAGCTCTTAGCATGGGACTATACCTGTGTGTCCCCACTGGCTGACACCTATATCCATCACAGTGTCGGGCGACAGGGAGGAGCTGCTGACCACAGGGAGGAGTACAAGATCAGCAAGTACAGGGACATAAGCCAACAGTATCAATTTGTCCCAGTGGGATCAGAGGCCTTGGGATCAAGGGGAAAAAATGCCTCACGTTTCCTTAATGATTTGGGCTCCAGACTCATCGAAACCACTAGTGACCCAAGGGCAGCCACTTTCATGTTCCAACGCCTCAGCGTGGCCATCCAGAGGGAAAATGCTTGCTGCATACTTGGCTCGCGTCCGACTTCGGAGGAGCTGGAGGAAATTCATGATCTTTAACACATTGTACCATTGTATTCATGTTTGTGTTTTCTGTAAATGTATTCTGTTTATTAATAAATGTTCACATAGAATATAAAATATAGGGGGGGAAGGAGAAGAAATATTCAACAGCTCCGGGGAGAACCTTGAGTTTTTTCCCTGGGGCACGTTTATTGTCTTCTCTGAGGATGAGGCCCCCAAATCCAGCTGTAGAGGTGGTACTTCCCTATGTATATATAATATATATATATATATATATATATTATATATATATTATAATATATATATATATATATAAAATATAGGGAGGTACCACCTCTAGAACTGTCCTGGGGACCCTTATCCTCAGAGAAAAGAATAAACTTGCTTCAGGGAAAACTCAAGGTTCTCCCCGGAGCTGTTTGAAATTTTTTTTCTCCTACCACCCCCTATAATTTATACTTTATTTAAAGACAAAATACATTGACAAAACATTCACAAAAATACAATAGAAAGTAAAACAACACAGATAACAACACAGAGCTACATCTCGAATACTTCGTCCAGCTCCCCGACGGTGGGCCGCGTGCCCAGAATGCTGCAGGCATCTCCTCTTCGGATCGCAACACTGAGTCTCTGAAAGAGGAAGCTGGTCGCCCTGTGGTCCTTGGTTTCTATGACGAGCTTTTCACCCAGCTCTTTGAGGAACTTTAGAGCACACTTGCCCCATGCTCAAAGGGTCTCCGACCCTATTGGGATGAAGTTATAACAAGAGGGAAGGTCTTCATATATGTGGATCTTCTGGGTCTCCCTGTGGCTGGCAGCTCCACCCCCTTCAGCTTCGGAGTATGGCAAGTATGTGTCTGCCAATGTGGCACCTCAGGTGTAGTCCCAGGCAATCTGCTGTCCTTTCCTTCCGGGGTTTGAAGGGGCTCCTTTCGGGAAACGCTTTTGCTTCCGTCAGACCTCTGCATTTGGGGTTACCCGTTCAGTGGGCAACGGACTGTGGCGATTTTTTTCTCTTTGGGATGGGCATTTGCCCTTTTCCATGTCTGGCATATTTCCCCTTCTGTTGTATGACAACGAGACCATGAATTTCCGAATTAAATCACCGTCGCCCTGCCGCAAATACCCCTATGTTGGGTGAGGAGGGGGGGCGGCAAAGGCCCAAAAGGAGCAAACCTTTCCGAATGGCCTGTGCTTGGAATTTTACTATTCTTCCACAGGGTTTGTTTTGCATATTTTTTTTCAGGGGTTTACGGTGATCTTAGGGGAAAAAATTTTAAATTTTATATATATATATTAAAATATATAAAATATATTTTTTTAAATATAATTATATATATAATTTTTATATATATATATTTTATATATGCCCGGGCCCAAATTGGGGCAAAAACTTGCGATCTTGGCTTAAATAGAAACGATCACTTCCCTATAGGACAAGTGAAAAATTTTTTAATCAATAAATTTCCCCAAATTTCATTCTAAACCCTAACGAAAAAAAATTTTCACTGTGTTTGTTTAGTTTTTAAATTTTTGTAAAAAATCTAAAATATATTTATTTGGGTTAGGTTTAAAAAAAAATTTGCGCTTTTTTGTAATAAGGTTAGGAAAGTTTTCAAAGCCCCTTTTGGTGAAAAAATTAAAAATTTTTTAAAACAGAACATTAATAAAAAAAACATATCTTTAAACGTAAAAAAAAAAAATTTAGAAAGGCCCAAATTTTAAAATGAGTTCTTGCTAATTGACCAGTTTTACAATATTCGGGCACGACATGTATAAAAATAAAATATTTTATATAAAAAAAAATAATATATATATATATAAAAATATATATATTATATATTATATATTATATATATAAAATTTTATATATATATATTTATTGTGAGGGGAAGGTGAAATTTATTTTTTTTTTGGGGGGATTTTCTTTTTTTTTTTTGGGTCCCCCCTGCTTCGCTGAAAAATAATATATATATTTATAATAAAAATATATATATATAATAATATAAATATAATATATATTTTTATATATATTATATATATAATGTATAGGGGGTGGGTTGGTAGACGCAACCACCCAGGGAAGTATACCGCCCTGCCAAAAAGACTGTAAACAGAAACCTGTAACTTTTTTGCATGATGGTGGTTTTGCTGGTTTCTTTTTCTGCCCTCAAAAACCACGTTTGAAAACGGGAATCTTGTACTTTCCTATTTTACTTTTGGTACCTTCACGGACCCGAAATTTGCATATATATTATATATTATATTTATTTTATATAAAATTATAAAATTTTATATATTTATACAATAATTATATAAATACTTTTTGGTTTTTTCTCCTTTTTCTACATAGCTCTTTTTCTTTTATTTCTTCTTTTGGGCCCCATGGGGAAGTGGAAAAAAAATTTTTCCCCTCCGAAGCCTGCGTTTTCGTATGAGGCGACTAATATCCCGGGGAGCAATGGTTTATTAACCCCCCCTTCTCCTGTAGACATTTACTAAAAAAGAGAAAGAAGAAAAAATTTTAATAAAACTGGTTGTTGAATGTGCGGGTGTAGTGGGGGAAATGAAAAGAAACAGAGGGTTTGCTGATTTTATGAATGATTTTCCGGTGGGGGGAAAATAAATGGGATTAAATCTGGGTTTCTGAGAGATTTAGAGCAAAGGAAGGGGTGCAAAAATGTTGAATGATCAGTTATGGAAGGAGAAAAGAGAATATGAATGGGGAAAAATTCAAGAGTTATTAATGGTTTTAAAGAAAAGGGTTTTGGGAAAGGCGAAAAGGGGGTCAAAATAAGCGGTATGCACCTGGAGAAGAGAGGAATGCAGGGAGAGAGAGAGTTTTTTGGGAGAGTTAAAGTGAATGTATGGGGAGCCTTTGAAAAAAAGTGAGAGGTAATTGGGGGTGGGGGGACCTGAATGCAAAAGTGGGAAAACTTTTACAGAGGGTGTGGTAGGAAAATTTTTTGGGGTCCCCCAGGTGTAAATGTGGGGGTTTCCCTTTGATTAAAAACTTTGTATAGAAAGGGGTTTGTTTTGGGGAAATACATTTTTTTAAGAAAAAAGAGGAAAATTAAGTAAAAAAGATATAAATGGGGGCAAAATTTAAAATTTTATTTGGGAAATTATGTATTGGTAAAAAAAGCCTGGGGATTTGACTTCAGGTGTACATTTTTTAATAGGGGGCCCAAGATAAAATCAAAATAAACTTTTAGTTGTACCCTACACTAGATTTAAAAGGTAGTTGGGATAAAAGGGAAAAATAGAACCACGGGGGAAAGGAGGGGGGAAGGGGTTTATAAACTAAAAGAGGCAGTTAGGGAAAATAAAAAAGAGTATTGGAGGATAATGGGCTAATGAGGCATAGGAAATTTGGGGTCGAAGAGGTATGGGGTAGGTTTAAGATGGGGAAAGTTTGTGATTTCGTGTATAGGGCCAGGAGGAATAACATTTGTAGGAGTGAGGAAGAGCCAGTTGGGGGAGTGTGGGGGAAGTTCGTGAGGCAGTAGGTAAAATGAAAGGGGGTAAGGGAGCCGGGGTTGAAAGGGATAAAGGGTAGAAAAAGTTAAAAAGGGAGGGGGGGTATTTGTTTTGGGTGGTTGGGTGCAATTATTTTAAAAAATGTATGGGAAAGGGGAAGGGGACCCAGGGATTTCCCAAAAGAGTTTTCATAGTTCCTTTGTTAAAGGCAAAGGGGGAAAAAAAAAGGAGTGCAAAAAAATTTTAAAGGGGGAAAAATCTGTTGAGTATACCTGGTAAAGTGTATTAGGTTTAATTGAAAGGGAAATTTAAGGAAATAAAACAGGAATAGGATAGGGAGATGAAACAAGGAAGGGTTTAGGAAAGGTGGGGGGGGGGGGTGGACCAGGGGTTTACAGTTTAAACATTTAAGTGAAAAGTATTTTGATAAGGGCCCAAAGGGTCTTTGTGGCATTTATGGATTTGGAAAAGGGTATTTAAAAGGGTGGATAGGGGGGGAATGTTGGGTAATTTGCAGGTGTATGGTGTTGGAGGTAGGTTACTGAAAAACAAGAAGAGTTTTTCGAGGATATGAGGCCAATTAGAGTATGTAGGGAAAAAGGGAAAATTTTTCCCAGTAAAAAGGGGCCTTAGGGGCAGGGAAAGTGTGATTCACCGTGGTTGTTTTAAAATTTTTTTAGGATGGGGGTTGTAAGAAAGTAAATGGAGGGCTTTAAAGGCGTGGGGGTTAAAAACAAAGAATCACACATAAAAGTGGGAGTTTTTCACGTTGCTCTTTTCTGATGGGCACTGTGCTCTTGGGAGATTCTGAAGAGGAAATTGCAGGATTGGGGGATGAATTTGGGGTTTGGGGTGCCCAAAAAGGGGAAAAAAAAAAAAAGTGAAAAACAGGAAAAAAGTAAGGTTAGGGGGGATAACAAAAATATTAGGTGATTAAAGATTGGATATCAGATTGGGGGGAGAGGTTTGGAGGAGGTGAATGTATTTAGATATTTGGAGTGGACGTGTCGCGGATGGGTCTTTGAAGGATGAGGGAATCAAAAAAATTGATGAGGGGGAAAAAGGGGGGGTGGTTTCACTTAGGAGTTGTGGGGGGACAAAAAACTTTGTCCTTGGAGGCAAAGAGGGGGAAGGGAGGAAAAGTTTAGTTTTTTCCCAAAGCTCTTAAGGGTGTGAAGCTGGGGATGAATGTTGCGCGAGGAGAAGGCTGGAGGGAGTGGGATGTCATGCGAGGGCAAAGGGGTGGTGTGAATATAAATTTCAGGAAACGTAGTTTTTTGGGAAATTAAAGGGGGAGGTGCGGGATTACCAAAACTGTTGGGCCGAGGGGTGAGGGGAAAGGGGTTTTTGGGTGGTTCGGACATGTAGAGGGAAATGGAAACGGACAGAATGACTTCAAAAAGTTTTTCAATCTGTAGTGGAAAAGGGAAGGGGGGGGTAAGGGGGTCGGGCCCAGGAAAGGTTGGGGGGGGGAGGGGGAAAGGAGGTTTTGTGGGGCGAGGGGCTTGGCTTTAAACAGGCGTGGGGTGAGCGTTTTTTGATGGATGAATGGAGGGCAAAGGTTTTTAAACTTGACGTGCCTTTTTGGAGTGTGAGCAAAAATAAATTTATAAGGGGTTTTTAGGGAAACCGGGAGGCCGGACTTGAGTCCCGGAGATGGGAAGTTTCCGTGCCCCGCACTCTGAAGGGGGGTTTCTAATGTTTCCGGGTTTTTAAAAAATAGCGTAGAGCAAACCCTTTTTGGCAAGACAGTGATGGAGTGAATGATGGTAAAATTTTTTTGTTTTTCGGGGGAACCCCCGTTGGTGGGAATTTGGCCCGTGTGTTTAATAATAATAAATAAAAATATTATATATATTATAAAAAAAATATATATATATATTATATATATATATTTTTTATAAAATTTTTATATATATATTTTATAAAACACTGGGTCCCCCCGGCCCGAAGGAGACTTGAAAACCCACGAAAACCCCAGGACAAAAGGGACGCAGAAACCTTTTTCCCCCAAAAAACCCAACCCGGACAATTTCCTTGGCGTGTAGTAATTTGGGTTTCACGTTTGAAACCCAAGGGGAGCCAGCTTTCAGGGGGAAGGCTTTTCAGGTTTTCATCTCATCCCCTGCATTTCATCAGCCTTTCTAGAGAAATTTAAGAATTTTCAAGGTAAAGGCACTGTGTACCTTTTCCTAAGGGTTTGTAAGGGTTTTGGTCTTTCCCTTCCCCCAGGATCTTTTTTGTGTATATTTTTGCTGCTCTCGCGAATTCCTTGCATATTTTATATATAAAAATTTAATATAAATATATATATAAATATATATATATATATATATATATTTTTATAGGGCGGGGCCGAATTTTAAAACTAGTCAATTAGGGAAGAACTCATTTAAAAAAAAAAGTCCTTTCTAAAAATTTTTTCCTTTTTAAAGTTTAAAAAATTTATTTTTTTTCATTAATGTTGAAGTAAAATTTATAATTTTGCACCAAAAGGAACTTAGAAACTTACCCCAAATTTTCAAAAACAAGCGCAAAATTTTTTTTAGCCTAACCCAGCCCAAATAAATTTTTTGATTTGTTTGCAAAAATTTTAACTAAACCCAAAAACGTGAAAAAATATTTTTGTCGTTAGGGTTCAAATTTATTTTGGCGAAATTTTTGCAAATATTGCAATTCTGCCTTTTCGGCCGACAATCTTGTATCAAAACAACCACTCTGAAAGAATAGAGAAACCCAAGCGCTTTCGGCTATCACTTAAAAGGAACTATGAAAGTAAAGTCCAGGAAGTATTAAGGGGTCTGGCCGGACCTCACTATCAATCCCAAAACGGTTTAAACACCGCGCGGCCGCCCCCAAACTTGGATAGGCCCTTGGGCACAACTCCCCCCACAAATATTCTACCCAAGAAATAAGAAATTTTAACGATTTTTGCCAGTGTATTATTAATTCCCCCCAAAATTTATTAATTAAAAATGGTCTTTTATAAAAACCCAAAGGGGGAAATATTCATATTTTGTCAGAACTGCTTTTTTTGAAACAAGATTAAATTTATATTCCTGTGCCCATGGACTTCTTGATCTACTTTCTCACTTTTGAAATCAATTTGGGATGGTTAAAATCTCTTACTGAAAAAATGGCATTGGAATCTTGTCCATTCAAAATTTGCGTTAAAGTTTATTCGGTAAATGGTAAAATCCGAACTAAGTTAAACAACATAAATATGCATTAGAACTGGACAAGATTCCAATGCTCTATTATTATGTAAGAGTTTTACCATCCCAATTTATTCAAAAAGTTGAGAAAGTAGTACAAGCAAGTCCATGGTCGACAGAATATAATTGAATCTTGTTTCATAAAAAGCAGTTTTGACAATAATTTTGAATTTTTCCTTTGGTTTATATAAATTAGATCCATTTATAATTAATAGAATTTGGGAAGAATTTAATAATACACTGGACAAATAATCGTTAAAATTTCTTATTTCTTGGGTAGAATAGTTTGTGGGGTGAGTTGTGCCAAGGACCTATCCAAGTTGGGTCGGCGCGCGTCAGGTGTTTTTACCGTTGTGGGATCTGATAGTGAGGTGCCGGCCAGACCCCTTATATAGCTTCCTTGGATGCTTTACTTTCATAGTTCCTTGATAATGTGAGTAGTCACGAAAGCGCTTGGAATTTCTCTATTCTTTCAGAGTGGTTGTTTTGCATATTCTGAAATCACCTGTTTACTGTGATCTTATTGCATATATATATTATATAATATATATATATATTAATATATATATATATATATATATATATATATATATATATATATATATATATATATATACAGATAGATAGATAGATAGATATGGGAGAGAGTGCATATTTATAGGTTAGGTTAGGTATGCATCTTAATAGGTGAGGTGCTTTTCCTAAATATTTTCTTAAGGCTGGTTGTTCGAATGTACTGTCTTATTGAGAATTCTGAGACTCCATCATGCCTCCACAGGCCCTGGGAAGTATTAAAATTATCAGTGGTGTTAATGAGTGCTGATGCTATCAACTTCTTTTTGTAGCTGTATGGTTTACCTGTTAATGATGTGTTTCTCTATTTTTATGTGTTGAAATGTAGGTAAACTTTCTAGCGCGTGATTGGTATTTACAGAGCTCCTGCTTTGGTCAGATAACCAAAAGCTCCAGTGGCGAGTTGTCATAAGACTAAAACCCGCATCAGGAAACAATTATCCTGTTTCCAGACGAATCTGACCAAGCATAACCTTCCTGTCTGGACTAAGTATTTTTGTTGGCAGTCGTTAGAGGGGATTTGGTGCACCCCTTAGAGAAAAGAAGAATACTGAATTCTTGTTTTGCAAAGTTGTTGAGCAGTTTCTTTGGATAAAAGGTACTGTTGTTGATGTTCTCGAGTCTCGATGACGTGTTTTGACTGAAGGGTATGCTGAGATATTTATTTTAGGCCTGTGTTTTTGCATGGGCTCATATGTAGAAGCTTTCGTTAGCTAGGTCAAGGCATTGCCTAGTTTCAGGAACTAAATCTTCATGATGTCATTTTCTTGGTCGATTTCAGACTGCAGAGTTGGAGAACTCAAAGTAAAAAGGTGGATACTACGCAATTCTTCCCATCTCGTGTCGTCTATCTCCCTTTACTATCACCCTTGCGCTTTTCCTTGTTCTTTCCACTCTTATCCTCATTCGTTTTACCTTTCTTTCTTCCCCCTCCCTCACTCTCCCTCCATTCCCCACCATCAAATTTACAGCCTCCCTTTTCCAAGAATTTTTGGGCCGTTTTAAAGATCCCTTCTCGGGAGAGTTTATGTATCCGCTATTAGTGCTCATCTTGTATACGAACGTCCTCATGAATCCGCCTTCAGCGTTCATATCGCGCAGATATTCACACACATCCTGATGTTAATGATGACCTTCTGAGTTTGTTTTCGTTTCTCATAATGCTGGTGTTTACGTTTAGGTGGGGGAAGGATGGGGAAAGGTGTTTTGTGTACCCCATTCGTACCCACTACTGATGTACGTTTCACTCGTACTCCACTACTAGGTAAACAAACCATGGAACGGGTGAGGTTTGAACCTATGGTTAGTGTGTTGCCATGGGTTCTAACCTCATCCGTACCGTGGTTTGCTTACAATAGTGTTATTAAGATTTCATAAGTTCAACACTAGTTACTTCCAATGCTGAAAACCAACTCTCTTTTCGTATAATTTTTTCAGTCTTGGTCCCCAGTCTGTATTCCGTTCGTTTTTTTTATTTCACAATATTCAATCTTTAAGCTCGAAATGGAGAGTATTTTCTGTTGTTGATCATCCCTTTTACTTTATCTTCGTGTTCTTGCAGACCCTTTTTTTGCTTTTTAGTGTCTATTTTTTTCACGTTAGTAACATCTTGTATGTGTATGTGTGGTGGGTGTGTGTGGTGTGTGTGTGTGGTGTGTGGGTGTGTGTGTTGTGTGTGTGTGTGTGTGTGGTTTGTGTGTGGTGGTTTTTCCTCTCTATCGCAATTACATGTTTACTCTCGTTTTGCCGTAATAGGTTTTGCTCACCCCTCCCTCACACACACACACCACCACACACACAACACACACACACACAACACAAAAACACACACACACACACCCCAAAAAACCACACAACACAAAACACACAAAAACACACCAAACACCACACAAACACCCACCCCCAAACACCACACACTAAAAACCCCAAAAACCCCCAAAAACACACAAAAAAACACACACACACTTCCAAAAAACACAACACACACACACCACCCACCACAAAACCACACACAAAAAAATACACACACAACCCCACGCACAAAAAAAATACACCCCAAACACCCCCTCACACACAACCCCCCTCGTGCCGACACCAAGGGCCGCAAAACGAGTCGATGTATCTTGTTACAGAGGTTTTTTAAAGAAGCCTCGTCTCCCGACGGAGGACACAAGCAGATTTTTCATAGTTTTTTCAAATTTTTCCCGTGTTGGTGGGGGGAAAGAATTCCGGCGTGGTTATGATTTTTCCCCTAACAATTCCTGACCACACTTATAAATATGTTTGTTTTTATTAAGGGCGAATTGCTGAAAACGTTTAGTGTATTTTTTTTTGGAAAATATGTTTTAGAAGCTCACATTTTTTTTCAGTTTCTAAAAGGTTATTAGGGTAATTTTGTATTGATAATAGAGTCTTTAAATACCGTTTGTTTGAAAGTGATAACGTTAGTCATAATAATTAATAGCAAAATACAATACTCAATAAAAATTCAGTTATTATCTTGAAAAAAGAAAAAAGAACAAGTGAACTAATGTCCCTTTTTTTTGTGGCAAAGTTTGCTCTCCAGGATTTATCAAGCCCTTCAAACGTACGGACACAGAGGGATATATAGGCTCAGAGTGAGGTGCAAATTTTTTCAGTGGTAGGGTAGTAGTGAGATAAGTTGTGTAGTGTGAAAAATATTTAACAACAACCCCCAAAAGTCCAGAGGGGTACGTACTGTTCAGCATCACAGTCCAGCAGCACGTGGACAGAACATGGGTTTTGCCGAAAGGAAGAGGTCACGTGTTCCAGGGACACGACGGATAACTCGGGTTTGAAATGGACGACTCCCATTTAGAAATGGGGTGCAATTCTAGGAAGAAGTTGCGAGACCATTCCGTGTCATCGAGAAAAGCCCCCAATCGGACAAGATTTTAATAGGCAGCCAGCGAATACGGAAGGATGGATCAATGTGAACAGTAAGACACGCCGTCCCTCCAAAGAGCAGGTAAACCAGCTCAAATCACCTTCCAGATTCAAGGTAAAGGCTTATGGGGAACAGAAGACCCACTATGGCGTGGTTACACACCTGGAAACACGGCACAAACTGAGGCTCAATATATGGTTCAACCTGAGGGAAGAACCAATACTGACTCCTGTCAACAGGGAAATGCATATCACCTTGAAGAAAGTCATGGAGACAGACCGCTCCTTCACCCTGGAGGAACTGGATTCTCGGCAGAAGTTCACCAAGGGTGTAGTGATGCGATACCCGCTGATGATGCCCATCGAGGCAGTAGCAGCTCACCCCCAGTGTCGTGTCAGCTCAGCGTCTCAAGACAAAGTCGGCAGACAAAGCACCAACACGGCAGGTCCTCATTCAGCATGTAGGACCGCTGCCATTCCTGCTGGACCTCGGTTCTTGGGGCAGGTACGATATCAGGACCTTCACGGCAGAACCAGTTCGCTGTTTCAAGTGCCAGCGTTACGGACACCTGGGTGCACTCTGTCCGAACAGAGTAATCTGCGGCGTCTGCAGCCAGCCCCACCCTACCGAGGAATGCATCGCCAAGCTGAAGAATGCATCGCCACCCACTCCACGATGCCCGAATTGCAGGAAGAAACACAATGCCTGGAACCCTCGATACCCCAAGAGGCTCACTAGAATTCGTGAGGCCTGGAAGACGCCAACGACGAGACTGCAGGCTACGGCAGAGTAACACCCTCAGCAGACGATGGGTGCAGAGAATCCTGCCATACTGCAGAACTCTCATCAGGCAACCCAACTCAATGCCCAGGAATTTCCGTCCCTTGAAGACTCAACCAGGCGTCATGAACAGGGGCATCCTCCCCCACTACCGCAACGAAGAAACAAAAACATGAGGAACAAGCGGCGCCAACAGGAAACATCTGGGCAACGCAATCAGCAGACGGCACTACACGAGCCGCCACCGGCCTCCTTGCCAGGCACAGCCACTATGCAGGCTGTGCCTGCACCTCACCAGCAGATGCCGGGTACACAACTTGGCATACAGCAACAGGCCACGGTGTGCACAGTGAAGAAATACAACCCTCAGCAGTCCCCACAGATTAGAACAGCCCATATAATATTCACTGCTTCGAACCCACCGACAACACAGGCCCTTAACAGAGAGGATCTCTTAACACTCATCAAGGCATTCACGGATATTATCTGCAACACAATCACCTCCACGGAACAATAGAGCATGTTCCGGCAGATGGTCAGCACACTCCTGAGGGTGTGCTAACTGATAGAGCAGGAAACAGTGGATGCCATGAATCTGCAGATTGAACATTAAAATGGTATAAAATACCGACAGGTTGTTAGGTAAGACACATATGCAACAGTTAGGTATCTTTATTTCGAAACGTTTCGCCTACACAGTAGGCTTCTTCAGTCGAGTACAGAAAAGTTGATAGAAGCAGAAGAGACTTGAAGACGATGTAATCAGTCCATCACCCTTAAAGTTTTGAGGTGGTCAGTCCCTCAGTCTGGAGAAGAGCATTGTTCCATAGTCTACTAGTGACCTACGTCTCACCTCCTGGCGCTATATAAGGCTCCTTCCTGTCACTTCAACTCCATATTGTTTCTGACTATGGAACAATGCTCTTCTCCAGACTGAGGGACTGACCACCTCAAAACTTTAAGGGTGATGGACTGATTACATCGTCTTCAAGTCTCTTCTGCTTCTATCAACTTTTCTGTACTTGACTGAAGAAGCCTACTGTGTAGGCGAAACGTTTCGAAATAAAGATACCTAACTGTTGCATATGTGTCTTACCTAACAATCTGCAGATTATCAGAGTGGACAGAGCCCAGTCCCCAGCTCAGGAAACAGCTGAGATGAAGTAACCTCAGTCGCTTATGAGGCACACTAGCTGAACTGTCCGGAACAGTGCTTGAGCAGCATATGCTGGAACAATGAAGAATCAATTCTCCTTCAGGAGCCAGAAACGGGTCATCTCAAGATTAAGACCAGTGACAGGATCCTGGTCTTGGCGAACATTATACATACACATACATACAAGTACTAATACAATATGTTAAAACAATTGACTGGCACAAGAGTAAAAGGATATACAAGCTATAACTTGGGTAACATAAAAAAATAGGTTAGACAAATATTTCTATTGGAGGCTGGATAGAGAAGGCCTGTTTCAATGTAATGTGCTTTGGAAATAAATGGTATAAAATACCGACACAATGGAAATATAAACACATGTGCAGTATAATGTGATCCTTTATTGACTACGTTTCGCCCACACAGTGGGCTTTTTCAAGTCACAAACAGAACTACCTGGGGTGTATGTATGTATAATGTTCGCCAAGACCATAGTCCTGGCACGGGTCCCAATCTTGCGATGACCCGTCTCTGGCTCCCGATGGAGAAAGGTTTCCACAATGATGCGACGCATGCCGCTCAAGCGCCCCTCTGGTCAGTTCAACTGGTGCATCTCATAAGCGACCCCCATAGTAATATGGACAATGCGAGGAGGAGGATGTCATTTTTCCCGGTAAAAGGGGGGGCTTTATAAAAACATAAAAAGATTCTTGTTCTTGACCCAGGAAAAAAGGGTTTTTAAAAAGCTTCTTGGGTTTGGGGAGAAAATTTTTCTTTAGGGGGTGGAAAGGGTGTTAAAGAAATGCTTTGGAAAAAAAGGTTTATTAGCCGGGAAAAAAAACTGTGCAGAAAATTGGACTTTTGCCTTTGCCCACACGTGGCCAAGCCAAACAAAAACCGGGGTTTTGGTTTTTTGCGGACTCTGGGGGGCCCCTCTGGAACTTTTTCCCCCATGGAGGGTTTTCCCCTGAGGCCCTCCCCTCGGGCCCCCGGGTAGAATGGGTTCAAAAAGGACCCCCATAGTTTGGCTCGGGGGGAAGTTTTTCTCGGAAAAGCTGTTTGGCTTTTCCCAACAATGGGGGATATTCGGGGTCCTCTTTGGGGGGAATTCCCCCTATTCCGGGATGCCTGCTTGTTTGGGAATATGTTTAGGGCCGGGAAAAATTACCCTGGATTCTAGCCTTTTTTTCTAAATTTGGGTGGGAAAGCCCCGAAAGGGGGGAGGGGTTAAAATGGGGGTTGGAATTTACTTTTGGGGGGGGGGGCCCCCGAGCGTGCTGGGCCCATTTTGAATGGGGTATCACCTGCCCCAAGTTTCGTGCTTGGGGGCCCAACGGTCCTGGGGCTTTTGGGGTAACCAAAATGTGGTATTTTTCCCCTGTGCTCTCTCCCCTTCCCCCCCGGGGTGCCAGCTCGGGGGACCCGAAATCGCCTTTTCCCTGCCTGGCCTTTTGTTTGTCAGGAGATTGTTTCCTGTTTGAGGGGGGAAGGGGCATTTTGAGAGGGGATAAAAATGAAAACTTCGGAGGGATTGGGGCCCCGGGTGTGTAAATGACCCCAGCAAAGGCAGGTCAAACCCCCTTTTTTGGGGGCCAGTGTAACAGAGCGTTTCCCCCGGGGCCGGCCACAAAACACGACCGGTTCGAGATGTTGTTTTGTGACTGGGGTTTTTATCGGCCTTTAGGGGTATGTTTAAAAAAACAATGGGTGGATCGCCGGGATTAGGTCCACCAAAAACATTCCTCTTTTCAACACTTCACAAACTTCCCCCCCACACAAAACAAAAATCCAATACCCAATTTCTTTCTTTTTTACCTCTTTATACCCTCTCTCTCCACCATTTTAATCCCCCCCAAAAAAACCCCCAACCAAAAATTTTTTTCCAATCCCCCCCTTTTTTACCCCCCCCCCCCCCCCCCCCCCCCCCCCCCCCCCCCCCCCCCCTTTATTAGTAAAAGCAAAAGTACATCTTTGTTTGCCCTGCCGGTGCTCGCATGGCTCTCTGGGTTGAGTTGAGTTGAGCCGTGCCCCTAAATTACTGGGCCCTGTTTTAAAAGGTAGCTTTTTATCAATGTAGACCCCCCAATACGGGTTGGACCCTGCCACTCAAGTTTTATCTGAAACGTAATTATTCACGGATCTGGTCCCTTGAACTCTTGAAAAAGATTTTCGGCCGAGATCTTGGGGTAGTTCCTTGAAAGACGGGTTTTTTAGGTAAAAGCTTCTGACCCTGTCGTTCAAAATTGCCTTTCCCTTCACTACGGTGCAAGATCATCAGCTTGTGAGGAGCTGTTTCCATATGAAGGGAAGGCTAAAAGTTCCTGCATAAGGATGTTAACAGGGTAGGATGAGCCCCCCCTTTGTGGGTACCGTTTTCAGGGTTTTAAAAAAAGGAGTAGTGTCCCTGAAAAGTGAAACGGGCTGTGCCCCTAAGGAGGACTTACCCAGGCCGGGGGGGCGCCCTTTGTTCCTTTCAAGTAGTTTTTGCCAAATTGCTGGGGGGCTGGCTGCTCAAATGCTTCTAAAGGGTCGAGGTAAACGACGATCTAGGTTTTTGTTGCTATCAGCAATTGTTGTAGGAGTGGTTATGATCTGCGTTCCCACTCCTTTGGTGAACCCAAATAGTGATGATGGAGGGCCCAAGTTTCCTAGGAGGCGGTTTAACACCCCCTTCAGCAGTCTTGGCTAAGAGGGTCAGCGATTGGGTCTCATACTGCCGGGGGCCTTGGGTTTGGAATTGGTCGATTGTGCTTTTTTCCCAAAGTGGGGGGAGTGTCCGGGCCCTCCACGATTGAAATGAGTTGTAGGGGCCTCCCACCCCCTCTCCCCACCCCCGTAAAATATGGGACGTCACCCTAGTGCCCGGGGCAGTGTACCTGTTTTTCTTGTGGCAGTCGGAGTCCAGTCGTGAGGTCTACATCGTACATTTTCCCGACTAATGCAGCTTGAACGTTAGCTGGCGCTGGGGCAGAAAATCCGTCTGTAATCCGGATGCCCTGTTGGAGCTGAGTGGGGTCCCTGGAAGTGAAAAGCTCCATATTTCTCTGTTTCCGGGGAGGGGTTAGGGTGTGTGGGGGCCCTCGGTTTGTCTTGCCGTTGCTAGTTGAGTTTCCCCCTATTCAGAAAAGGTGGTGTGATCCCCCGAATGTTGGCACCACCAGCCTTTTCCATTTTTTACTCTGAGAGGATTCTGCGGGCATGCTGAAAATTTGGTCTCAGAGTTTTCCCTGTTCTCTGCCGGGGGGTTTACCCCTGTATAGTTCCAAAAAGAGTTGATGCGGGGTTCTGCCCCCGCCCCTCGTCGTTGTAAAACCCACAAGTCTTTTTTGGGTGGTCGCGATTTTTGGAATTGCGCCTCTGCTTTCTGGGTGAGAAAAAGTGTTAGCTCCTGTTCAGCCTATACAGTCTTAGATAGAGGTATGTGGACCCGTCATGAAAATAAACCTGGAAAAACCTTCCCTTTGGGCCCCCTTTTTCGTCCCTTAGGAGGCGCACAAATGTGGGAGGCTGTTGTGTTGAAAGGGGGTGTCACTGCAAAGTGGTCCTGACAAGGTGGGTGAGTTTCCCCTGGGTCCTGCTGCGAGTGTCTTTACCAAAAGGGAAGGTCGAGGCAGCCACCAACAGGTGTGTGGGGTTCCATTGTTTAGCAAAATTTTCCTCTGGAAAATCGTGTAGGGGCATTGCTATGTGTCTGCCGCAGCATTTGGGTTTCTGAGTGAGAGTCAGCATTGGGGGATGTGCGGAAATCTCCACCAAAAAAAGCAATTTAGTGCGTGCTAGTGCGGGAGCCTGCATGTCGAGGGTGTGTTTGGGTTCTTGGATGTTGTGATGGTAATGTGCGCCCCCGGTATGTGACAAGGATGGCCCGTACCTGACATCCTCCCCCCAGTCACGGGTTTGGGTATACTGTGAGGTTTGTTTTTTGGGTTAAAAAACAGCTGTGCCTCTGCAGTGAAAGCCCGGGTCATGTGCCGAAAATACCAGCAAAAACCGGGTATTTTTGGGACATGCCGGGGCGTCAGAGTTTTTGTGCAAGCGATGTAACCGATCCGAATTACTGCCTCCAGAAGAGGGGTGTTTTTACTTAGGCCTGAATGTTCCATTGTAGAACCTTTGGGGTGTGATTTGGTACGGGTTATTCCCTGTGTTGTTTCCTGAGTGGAGACTGAGTCCCCGCTCTGAGAACCTGCAAATTCATGGCATCCACTGTCTCCTCCCGGTCAGCAAGCACACTTGGAGCGTATTGACCCAAAACTGCCGGAATGTGCTCTGTTGTTCCGGGAGTTGATTGGTCGCAAATAAGATCCGTGAACCCTTGTGAGTGCTACGGTCTCCCTGGTGGAGCCTGATTTTGGGGGTTTGGGGTTTGAAACAGTGGTATTATCGGGTTGTTGTGTCTGTAGGGACTGCTGAGGGTTTTATTTCTTTATTGTTGCCCGTGGTCTGTTGCTGTTGGGTAGGGGTCTGCTGGTGGGTGCAGTTCAGTCTGCAAAAAGGGCCCGTGCCGGGTAAAGGGTGCCGGTTTTTGTGTATGGCCGGTGGGGGGTGTTTAGTGCCCCGTGCTGATCGCTTTTTCGTGACCCTGTTGACGCCTCCCGTTCCCTTGTTTTGTTCTTCGTTGAGGAGTTGGCAGGGGTTTTGACCTTGAGCCGGGTTTGGGCTTCGAGGGTCGGGAATTCCTGGGCATTTTCTTGGGTTAGCTGCGAGGATCTGCGGTATGGCAGCGTTCTCGCACCCCCTGTTGCTGGAGTGGTGATCCATCTAGCCTGTTGCCGAGTTCTTGGCGCTTCCAGACTCCTTGAATTCTGGCGAGCCCTCGGGGGTGGGAAATTTAAAAGGGATGATGTTTTGCCCGCAGTTGGGCATTGTGGAGTGGGGGGCGTCATTTTTTAGCTTGGTGATGCATTTTCCCCGGGGGGGGTGCTGGCGCAGAACGAGATTCCTGTTGGACGGTGCACCCCGGTGTCCATAACGCTGACCTTTAAAAAGCGAATGGTTTGCTGTGAAGGTCTGACATCTACTTTCCCCCCAAAAACGAGGGCCCGCTGAGATGGCGTGGTCCTAAAGTGAATGAGGACCGTGGGTTGGTGCGTTGCCCGCCGCTTTTCCTTGAAAGGGTTTAGCTGACACCACCTGGGGGAGCTGCAATGCCCCGTGGGCATCATCAGCGGGTTCGCATCATACACCCTTTGGTGATTTTTGCCGGAGTCCCGTTCCTCCAGGGTGAATGGGTCTGTCTCCCTGACTCTTTTCAATGGTTACATTTCCTTTTTGGTTTGGGGTCAATTTGGTTTTCCCCCCAAGTTGAACCTATCTTGAATTCAGGTTGTTCGTGATTCAGGTATGAAACAACCCTGGGGTTCTTTTGGTCCCCGTAAAACTTCACCTTGAATTTGCCGGTCGGTTGAGCTGGTTTGCCTGCTCCCTTTGGGCGGACGGCATTTTTTTGTTGTCCACAGTGTTCCTCCCCCTTGGTTTTCGGGGGTTTTGGGGGGTTTTTTTTCCTCCCTGTTTCCCTTGTTGCTGGCTCATGGTTGCAACTGTCGATCTGCTACAATGGAGCAGGGTCTTCCCCTTCTCTCGCAACTTTTCGCTAGAACTGCGCCCCCCATTTCCAAAACGAGTCCTCCCTCGGTTCATGGAGCATCGTGGCCCTTCTTTTTGGGAGAAGCCATCGCTTTCTTGTGTGGTAGTGAAATCCCTGAAATGAGGTGTGGGAAAGGGAAAGCGGTATTTATGTCAGGGTTTAGAATGCGGGTCAGGGGGAGAAAAGCTGCATCTGATGAGTAGAGGGGGGTTTAGAGTCTAAAAACTTGGTTGCTTGGAAAGGAGATTGGTAAGTTTGTGGCAGCCTTCTACGTGTTCTTATGTGGGTTTGCGATGAAGAGTTATTGGAAGTGGTTTTAGCTATGTTATAGAAGCCAGTATTTTTTAAATCCCCTATCCTTGTCACTTCATCGAGACTGCAGGGCGAGGCATTTAAAAATCCAATACACCAGAGAAACACTGCGAGAAGAAATACTAGTCCTCCCCACCAAATCCATTCCAAACGTTTCCCAAAATCTTTTCCAAAACCTCTTTTTTAGTTCTCCTCCACAACCGACCTCAAAAGGGCTTCCAGTGTGACAGGTCAAGCTTCCCCTTTGCAGGGGTTTCTAATCCTTGTAATGACTGCAACGTTATACGTGGGGGGAAACATCAAGGGGCCCCCAAACACGTATTTCGAAAAACCCAAAACGCAAGCAGTCTGACGACACAAGGAAGCCTGCGTTCCCCCCCGTAATTCAGTTCCACAGTCAGGAACTATGGAACTGAAATTCTCCCGGCTGAGGGACTGACAACCTCAAATTCTACGACTTCAAGGTGATGGGCTGATTACATCGTCTTCACATTCTACTGTTCCTACCTACTTTCTGTATTCGACTGAAGAAGCCTACTGTGTAGGCGAAACGTTTCGGAATAAAGTTGCCTAACTGTTGCCTATATGTCTTACCTACCAACCTGTCGGTATTGTATACCATTTTGATGTTCATGCGTAAATGTGTTCATTGAGGCGGGTGTCGAGGTTTCTTGCTGTTTCACCTACATAAATCTTGTCGCAGCCTTCACAGGGTATAGTGTAAACCCCTGCGTTGACTGGTTCGTGGTGCTTGGATTTTGTTCTGGTTAGATCCTTTATTGAAATGCTGGAAGCGATGGCGACTCTGATGTTAGCTTGTGAAAGTACTTTAGAAACAGTGCAACCTGGCTGTTGGGAAGAATTATAACTTTGTTGGGAGTGGTGTTGGTGGGTGGAGAATTAATAATCTGACGAGCTCTTTTCTTGCAATCTTTGATGAAAAAGGAAGGAAAATGTAAATCAGTGAAGGTTTGGTGAACGTATGTACATTCCTCGTCAAGAAACTCAGGACTACAAATTCGGTATTATGCTCTCAGGAAAAATCCGATGGTGATGCCTGTTTTGGTCCTAGTATCTCGACTGGAATAGAAGTGTGTGAGATATTTTTTATTTGTAGGTTTCCGAATTTGTAGTTCTGAGTTTCTTGACGAGGAATGTACATACATTCACCAAACCTTCATTGATTTACATTTTCCTTCCATTCTCATCAAAGATTGCAAGAAAAGAGCTCTTCAGATCATTAATTAACATAACATAAGAAGATTGAGACACTTATGCAGCATATGGGAATCTTTATTCAGGAAACGTTTCGCCACACAGTGGCTTCATCAGTCCAATACAAAGAGGAAGGCGTAAGAAGAGGAGGAGTTTGAGGTAATCAGTCCCTCAGCCTGGAGTCGATGTGTTCAGTCCATCAATCTTGTAGAATGTACAGCATAGGGCCGTAGACGTGGCTTATATACTGTAGTGAGGTGAGGTGAAGCAGGCGGAGGCGGGGTCATGGTGGTACCATCCACTAGTCGAAGTAGGTCTTCGTCCTAAGATTGAACAAGTGTTGAAGAATTCTTTGTAACAAGATCCCATGATGCTGCAGTGTCTGACAGTTGTGATGAATGGTTTGAAAAACCGACAAGTTGAAGATTGAGACACTTATGCAGCATATGGGAATCTTTATTCAGGAAACGTTTCGCCAAACAGTGGCTTCATCAGTCCAATACATCACAACTGTCAGACACTGCAGCATCATGGGATCTTGTTACAAAGGATTCTTCAACACTTGTTCAACCTTTGGACGAAGACCTACTTCGACTAGTGGATGGTACCACTATGACCCCGCCTCCGCCTGCTTCACCCCACCTCACTACAGTATATAAGCCACGTCTACGGCCCTATGCTGTACATTCTACAAGATTGATGGACTGAACACATCGACTCCAGGCTGAGGGACTGATTACCTCAAACTCCTCCTCTCCTTACGCCTTCCTCTTTGTATTGGACTGATGAAGCCACTGTGTGGCGAAACGTTTCCTGAATAAAGATTCCCATATGCTGAATAAGTGTCTCAATCTTCAACTTGTCGGTTTTTCATACCATTCATCACAACAACAACAACAATAATAATAATAATAATAATAATAATAATAATAATAATAATAATAATAATAATAATGATAGTCTGTTGGTAATTGCCACATTACTCATTTATATTTACTATGTCGTAATCATATCTCCTCCTAGACCTCTCTTTCCAAGGCATTCACCTTCTCTTCTACTCCCCTCTCTAATACTTCCTCATCTCTTCTCCCTCCACTATACTAACTTTTGTCATCTCTACCTTCCCTCCTCTTCCCCCCGCTCCCCCTCTTCTTCCCTCCTCTTCTCCCTTTCTCCTCCACTCCTCTGCCTTTTCCTCCCTTCTTATGACCTTACTTAGCATAATCCAATATTCCCACACTGTGTATTCCCCACAAACATTCAGTATCAGAATATTATCGATGGTGGTGCGCGATAGTCGATATTAATTGGTAGGTTGTGCTGGTGTAATAGCCTCCCTCCATCCCTCCCTCCCTCTCTGTCTCTGTCTCTGTCTCTCTCTGTCTCTGTCTCTCTCTCTCTCTCTCTCTCTCTCTCTCTCTCTCTCTCTCTCTCTCTCTCTCTCTCTCTCTCTCTCTGCAAGGGGTTTACAAGGTTAGGTTAAGATTCTTAACTTTATTTACAAGCTAAGAACTGTTACCTCTGCTCTCTCTCTCTCTCTCTCTCTCTCTCTCTCTCTCTCTCTCTCTCTGCAAGGGGTTTACAAGGTTAGGTTAAGATTCTTAACTTTATTTACAAGCTAAGAACTGTTACCTCTGCTCTCTCTCTCTCTCTCTCTCTGCAAGGGGTTTACAAGGTTAGGTTAAGATTCTTAACTTTATTTACAAGCTAAGAACTGTTACCTCTGCTCTCTCTCTCTCTCTCTCTCACTCTCTCTCTCTCTCTCCATCCCTCTCAAGCCTCTCATTTTTACTCTCTGTATTTCTTCGTGCCTCCTTCTCTCTTTCACTTTCCAAACTCTTCCATCTCTGTTTCTCACTATCTTTTTCACTCTGCCTCCTCCATCTCTCCTTTCCTACCTTTCCATCTCGTCCTTCCCTCCTCTCTCTCCCTCCTCTTGCTACCTCTCCACAATGCATTCAAGAAAATTGGATTTGATACTCTATATACCAATAAAACAGAATTCACATCTAACCCAAATACCGGAGATGAATCAAGACGTTTCGGTCCATCCTACAATCAAAAGTCTGATTAAATGATTCAGGACAGAAAATAAAGTCTAAATTTTACCAACAATTTGTGATTTGCTAATTTTTTCAGCCAAGAAATGGTGACTTTTATTCTTCAATGATTTAATCACAGTTAAAATCCAGAAATAAAATATAGGAGTGTATCATATTTTATAAGTAAAATTTTGGTTCATTGAAAAGATATGTCTATTATTATTATTATTATTTGCGGTAGAAGCAACAGTAGTAGCACCAGAGGTAGTGGTAGTAGTAGCAGAGATAGTAGTAGTAGTAGCAGAGGTAGTAGTAATAGTAGTAGTAGTAGCAGAGGTAGTGGTAGTAGTAGCAGAGGTAGTAGTAGTAGTAACAGAGGTAGTAATAGTAGCAGAGGTAGTGGTAGTAGTAGCAGAGGTAGTAGTAGTAGTAGTAGCAGCAGAGGTAGTGGTAGTAGTAGCAGAGGAAGTACTAGTAGTAGTAGCAGAGGTAGTGGTAGTGTAGCAGGGTGTAGTAGTAGTAGTTAGCAGAGGTAGTTAGTAGTAGTAGTAGTAGCAGAGGTTTGTGGGTAGTAGTAGCAGAGGTAGTAGTAGTAGTATCAGAGATAGTAGTAGTAGAGGTAGTGGTAGTAGTAGCAGAGGTAGTAGTAGTAATAGCAGAGGTAGTAGTAGTAGTAGTAGCAGAGGTAGTGGTAGTAGTAGCAAAGGTAGCAGTAGTAATAGCAGAGGTAGTAGTAGTAGTAGCATAGGTAGTGGTAGTAGTAGCAGAGGTTGTTTGTAGCAGAGTTTGTAGTAGTAGTATTAGCAGAGGTGTAGTAGTATAGGTAGTAGCAGAGGTAGTAGCAGTAGTAGCAGAGGTAGTGGTAGTAGTAGTAGTAGTAGCAGAGGTAGTGGTAGTAGTAGCCCGATGGGGGAACAGTAGTAGTAGTAGCAGAGATAGCAGTAGTAGTATTAGTAGCAGAGGTAGTAGTAGTAGTAGCAGAGGTTAGTAGGGCAGTAGTAGTGAGGTAAATAGTAGTAGCAGAGGTAGTGTAGCAGTAGTAGCAGACGGTAGTAGCAGTAGTAGCAGAGGTTTGTAGTAGTAGCAGAGGGATGTAGTAGTATTTAGCAGAGGTAGTGGTAGTAGTAGCAGAGGTAGCAGTGGTAGTAGCAGAGGTAGTAGTTGTTAGTAGCAGAGGTAGTTTGTAGTAGTAGTAGCAGCAAAAGGTAGTAGCAGTTGTAGCAGAGCAGTAGTAGTAGTAGCAGAGGTTGTAGTGTAGTAGCAGAGGTAGTAGCAGTTGTAGCAGAGGTGTAGTAGTAGTAGCAGAGGTAGTAGCAGTGTTGCAGAGATAGTAGTTAGTAGTAGCAGAGGTAGTAGCAGTAGTTTGCAGAGGTAGTAGCAGTAGTAGCAGAGGTAGTAGCAGTAGTCGCAGAGGTAGTAGTAGTAGTAGCAGCAGAGGTAGTAGTAGAAGTAGTAGAAGTAGTAGTAGCAGAGGTAGTGGTAGTAGTAGCAGAGGTAGTAGTAGTAGTAGCAGAGGTAGTAGTAGTAGTAGCAGAGGTAGTGGTAGTGGTAGTAGTAGCAGAGGTAGTAGTAGTAGCAGTAGCAGAGGTAGTAGTAGTAGTAGTTACAGAGGTAGTAGTAGTAGCAGAGGTAGTGGTAGTAGTAGTAGTAGTAGTAGCAGAGGTAGTGGTAGTAGTAGCAGAGGAAGTAGTAGTAGTAGCAGAGGTAGTAGTAGTAGTAGTAGCAGAGGTGGTAGTAGTAGTAGTAGCAGCAGAGGTAGTAGCAGTAGTAGCAGAGGTAGTAGTAGTAGTATCAGAGGTAGTAGCAGTAGTAGCAGAGGTAGTAGCAGTAGTAGCAGAGGTAGTAGTAGTAGCAGAGGTAGTAGTAGTAGTAGCAGAGGTAGTGGTAGTAGTAGCAGAGGTAGTAGTAGTAGTAGTAGCAAAAGGTAGTGGTTAAATGTAGCAGAGGTAGTTTGTACCAGTAGTTTGCAGCAGAGGTAGTAGTAGTTTGTAGCAGAGGTGTAGTAGTAGTAGTAGTAGTACCAGAGGTAGTAGCAGTAGTAGCAGAAGTAGTAGTAGTAGTAGCAGAGGTAGTAGCAGTAGTAGCAGAGGCAGTAGTAGCAGAGGTAGTGGTAGTAGTAGCAGAGGTAGTAGTGGTAGTAGCAGAGGTAGCAGTAGTAGGAGAGGTAGTGGTAGTAGTAGCAGAGGTAGTAGTAGTAGTAGCAGAGGTAGTAGTACTAGTAACAGAGGTAGTAGTAGTAGTAGTAGCAGAGGTAGTAGTAGTAGTAATAGCAGAGTTAGTAGTAGTAGTAGTAGCAGAGGTGGTAGTAGTAGTAGCAGAGGTTTGTGGTAGTAGTAGCAAGGTAGTAGTAGTAGTAGCAGAGGTAGTAGTAGTAGGGAGGGAG
>NC_069405.1:29279638-29299893 GCF_026875155.1 Cherax quadricarinatus
TTTCCCTACGGGTGTTGCTATGTTTTCTTGCGTCTCTCCTTTAAGCCCATTCCCTTTAGTTCTGTTGCCAGTTTTGGGGTTTTCTATTCTTGATCAGGTACTGTTTTCTTTGCTGGTCTCATATACTCCAAGATAAGAAAACATACGTAGGGTCACAAGTGACATGGTCCTTAGGCAAATAGATAAATTAAAACCAAACAAATCCCCAGGCCCTGATGAACTGTATACAAGGGTTCTAAAGGAATGTAAAGAGGATTTTAGCACACCTTTGGCTAATCTTTTCAACATATCACTACAAACTGGCATAGTGCCAGATAAGTGGAAAATGGCAAATGTGATACCTATTTTCAAAACAGGTGACAGGTCCTTAGCTTCGAACTATAGACCAATAAGCCTAACCTCCATAGTGGGAAAATTTATGAATCAATAATTGCCGAGGCAGTTCGTAGCCACCTTGAAAAGCATAAATTAATCAACGAATCTCAGCATGGTTTTACAAAGGGGCGTTCCTGCCTACGAATTTATTAACTTTTTTCACTAAGGTATTTGAGGAGGTAGATCATAGTAATGAATATGATATTGTGTATATGGACTTCAGTAAGGCTTTTGACAGGGTCCCACATCAGAGACTATTGAGGAAAATTAAAGCACATGGAATAGGAGGAGAAATTTTTTCCTGGATAGAGGCATGGTTGACAAATAGGCAGCAGAGAGTTTGCATAAATGGGGAGAAATCAGAGTGGGGAAGCGTCACGAGCGGTGTTCCACAGGGGTCAGTGTTGGGCCCCCTGCTGTTCACAATCTACATAAACGAAATAGATGAGGGCATAAAGAGCGACATCGGCAAGTTTGCCGATGACACCAAAAAGGCGTCGAATTCATTCTGACGAGGACATTCGAGCACTCCAGGAAGATTTGAATAGACTGATGCAGTGGTCGGAGAAGTGGCAGATGCAGTTTAATATAGACAAATGCAAAGTTCTAAATGTTGGACAGGACAATAACCATGCCACATATAAACTAAATAATGTAGATCTTAATATATACGGGATTGCGAAAAAGATTTAGGAGTTCTGGTTAGCAGTAATCTGAAACCAAGACAACAGGTGCATAAGTGTTCGCAATAAAGCTAATAGAATCCTTGGCTTCATATCAAGAAGCATAAATAATAGGAGTCCTCAGGTTGTTCTTCAACTCTATACATCCTTGGTTAGGCCTCATTTAGATTATGCTGCACAGTTTTGGTCACCGTATTACAGAATGGATATAAATTCTCTGGAAATGTACAAAGGAGGATGACAAAGTTGATCCCATGTATCAGAAACCTTCCTATGAGGATAGACTAAGGGCCCTGAATCTGCACTCTCTGGAAAGACGTAGAATTAGGGGGGATATGATTGAGGTGTATAAATGGAAGACAGGAATAAATAAAGGGGATGTAAATAGTGTGCTGAAAATATCTAGCCTAGACAGGACTCGCAGCAATGGTTTTAAGTTGGAAAAATTCAGATTCAGGAAGGATATAGGAAAGTACTGGTTTGGTAACAGAGTTGTGGATGAGTGGAACAAACTCCCGAGTACAGTTATAGAGGCCAGAACGTTGTGTAGCTTTAAAAATAGGTTGGATAAATACATGAGTGGATGTGGGTGGGTGTGAGTTGGACCTGATAGCTTGTGCTACAGGTCGTTCCGTGTTCCTCCCTTAAGTCAATGTGACCTGACCTGACTAGGTTGGGTGCATTGGCTTAAGCCGGTAGGAGACTTGGACCTGCCTCGCATGAGCCAGTAGGCCTTTTGCAGTGTTCCTTCGTTCTTATGTTTTATGTTATTATGTGTATTGGATTTATCTTTGTTCAGGATCCTGTAATCAATACCTAGGGTATCTTGTTTGGCATGATCAAAAGTTATGAGATTTATATGTAGTTCTTGTGATATGCTTGAAGCAATGCTTTCAGGTCTTTCTCGCTGCACCTTGTATGAAGCATCTCTCCTCCAGAGTTGTATTCTATGTTCAGACTTCACTCTTTCTTTTGTTACTGATTTGCATTTCATGACTGAAATCAAGTAACCACTTTCCTAATCACATTTGCAACGTGCTCAAGTCTTTGTTAAGTTTGACCTTCTGTCCTATCTATACATTCCTAATTAATTTCGCTACAACCGGAACATTGCATTCAGGTTCCTCTTTCAGGTAACTGAAGTGTATCAGTAACAACACGGGTCCAAACAATGCATCTTGGAGGATTGAACTCGTTACCCACGCATTCCTGATCCCTTTCCTAATTTACTCTTACTAACTCTCTTATTTAATACTTACTCCTATAGCCCCACTGAGTACTTTCCTTGCCTCCCCTGCCTACTCCTCCACTGTGTGTATAAATAGAAGTCTTAGATGTGATACTCTGTCAAATACTTTTACAGACATGGAAGATACAGTTCTACCCAACTCCTGCTTTCTTCGAGTCTGTCAGGCTGGCTTTCTTTTACAAATTCTTTTCTTCCCAGATACTTTGCACATTATTTTTTGTAGAACCTTAGTCATTATACTAGTCAGCAAAATTAGTTTATAGATGAGTGCTTCTGATTTCCTCTTATTGTACGGGGAATAATATTGAAGTTTTCCAAGTGTTTAGTAGTTGTCCTCTTTCCAATGACTAGTATACCCTTGGCTACGGGGCCGCACAGTTCCTCTGCTCAGTCTCTCAGCATCCAAGGGGATAGCCCGTCTCTCAGCTTTCCAAGGGGGATAGCCCGTCTCTCAGCATCCAAGGGGGATAGCCCGTCTCTCACATCCAAGGGGATAGTCCGCCCTCGCATCCAAGGGGATAACCTTGTCTTGTCCTCTCGCTTTTTATTTTTTACATCTCGATTGCTTAAGAAACCTCTCACTTTCGTCTCTATTTTTTTTCTTAAGAGTGAACCTCTTAGACTGTTCGTGTTGGTTGAGCCTAGATGAGTGCGCTTCAGACTTCCACCCACAGCAACACTACTTTCCCAACCCACAGTCACCCTCTTCCCCACCATGCCAACATTTTCTTATCCCCTTACCCGTCCATCCACCACATAGTCTTTCCCTCCCTCACCACCCTCATCCCTCCCACACCGTCTCCTCATTGCCTTGTGATCCTCTGTCATTTCAAGGATAACAAAACCACTTCACCGCTATGTTGATAAAAGGGCATCATTTGCAGGCTAAAACACAGTCATATTGCTGGCTGCAGGAATAATTCTTCTGTCACGGGTGCACTGAGTGGGGTGAATGGGGAAGGTTGGGAAAAAGGGGAGAGGGAGAGTGGGGAGAGAGAGCAGTGGAAAAAAATTTGGGTGGATTGTAGGGGTAAAAAAGAAGTGGGTACTGGGATGGGAGATGTGATGGGAGATGGATGGGAGATGAGGCGAGAGAGAGAGGTGGTGCGTAATGATTGAAAAGTCGATAGAAGGGGTCTGGGATAGGAAGGAGAATAATTGAAAAAGGAAGTGCAGGGAGAAAGAGAAGGAGAAGATCTTCCTCCAACCTGTCCTCTCCTCCCTTCTTCCTTTCCTCTATCTCTTCTCCCATCCCTCGTTGTTGCCGCCTCCTCCTCCTCCCCCTCTTCCTCCTCCTCCTGACATTTAAGAAGGCATCCTGCTCAACACAGTTACCTGGAAAACCAGTTGAAGGTCAGACATCTCCGAAGTGTCAAGTTTTGCTGATACTTCCCCTGGCACTCTAGAGGCACACTTCATCCTGAATGATCAACCAGTGCTGACAAAATTATCTATTATGAAAATGACCTCAGAGACACGATAATTATATATATATAATTATATTATTATATATATATATATATATATATATATTATATATATATATCTATATATATAATAATAATATATATATTATATATATATTATATATGGTTTAGAAAAACACGTAAGCAAACACTATAACATATTTATTAGAAAACGTTTCGGTCATGGGACCTTGATCACTTCTAACATACAGAGGTAGAAAGACATTATATATATAGGCGGAGAGTGAGATGTGACGCACGTGACCTGAGGAATGTCATAAGAACATAAGAATGGAGGAACACTGTAGAAGGCCTACTGGCCCATGCGAGGCAGGTCCTTATCAAAACAACCTCTACCTATGATGAGGACGGGTAGACGATGAAATCATGTGACTCCTGTGTTGTTGGGTTGGTGCTGCTTAAGTATCATGTATGCCAATGCTTTTGAAATTTTGAAGTTTCCAGTGTTGCGTTCTATAGTGTCGGTGACGGCGATTAGTGAGGCTTCCAGGCCCCCGTCGGCGTCTGAGGTCTGGTTCGGTGAGAACGAGTTGTGCCTCGTTCCAGTTCATCAAATGCCCCGTGGAGTCTCTGTGGAGGAACACAGGCGTACCTTACATCGTCTCTGTTAGAGGCATTTCGATGTTCATTCAAAGGGGGACCGCAAGATGTCTGCCTGTCTCGCCAACATATTTCTTGGGACAGAACCCACAGGGGATAGTGTAGACGCCTGCTGTATAAGTTAGAGGTGTGGGGCTGCGTTTCGTAGTGAGGTCTTTGATAGATGATGTGTTTTTTGGTGGAAACGTTGATGTTACTCATAGCAAGTGCTCGGCGAGTATTCGTGGCAACATCGCCACATGGGAGTACTATGAACTGTTTAGGGGGCTGTTCCATTGGCGGTTTGTTGAGGATATCTTGTGCCTTGAGTCTGCAATCTCGGATGAAGAAAGATGGGAACTGAAGACGTGTAAAGGCTTGTGTTATGCAAGTGCATTCTTCTTCTAGAAAACAAGGGCTGGAGATGCGAAGTGCTCTCAAGAAGAAGCCAATGAGGACTCCTCTCTTAGTGCGGGTGTCTTGGTGTGAATAAAAATGTATAAGATCGTCCTTGTTGGTAGGTTTTCTATACACTTTGAAGAGAAGTTTGTCACTGTCGGGAGATCTGCACAGTAGAACGTCGAGGAAAGGAAGTTTGCCATCATTTTCGAGTTCGAGTGTAAACTTTATTGATGGTTCAACTGCATTGATCTTGTTGAGAAGGGCCTGGATATTGAGACGCCTCGGATAGAAAACCAATATATCATCAATGTATCTTAGCCAGGTAACGGTGTTGGGAATGAGGGTGCTGAATTTCTCTGTCTCCAGGTTTTCCATGAAGAGGTTGGCAAGCACAGCACTGAGCGGGCTGCCCATTGCCATCCCAAAGCATTGTTTGTAACAGTTGTCCTGATACTTGAAGAAGTTGAAATTAGCACAAAGTTCCACTAGATTGATGAAATCTAGAAGAGGTAAAGGGAGGTCGTGGTTTTCAGTGAGCCTCTGTCTCAGAATGTTGATTGCAGCGTCAGTAGGAACGTTGGTAAAGAGGGCTGTGACATCGAAGGAAGCCATGCTTTTGTTTTTGACTCCTCTCAACAAGGAAATGTATACCCACCTTGAAGAGAGTCATGGTGACAGAATTCGTCATTCACCTGGAGGAACTGGACTCTCGGCAGAAGATCACCAAGGGGTGCAGTGATGCGATACCGCTGATGATTGACCCATCCGTGACAGTATCAGCTCACCCCACTGTGGTGTCAGCTCACGTCTCAAGGCAAAGACGGCAGGCAATGCACAACACGACAGGTCCTCATTCAGCATGTATGACCACTTGCCATCCCAGCTGGACCTCGGTTCTTGGGAGGTACGAGGTCAGGGACCTTCACAGCAGAACCAGTTCGCTGTTTCAAGTGTCAGCGTTATGGAACCTGGGTGCACTCGTCCAAACAGAGTAATCTGCGGTGTCTGCAAGCCAGCACCACCTCTACCGAGGAATGCATCACCAAAGCTGAAAAATGCATCGCCACCCATCCCACAATGCCCGGAACTGCAGGAGAAGCACCATGCCTGGATCCTCGATGCCCACGAGATAAGGCTCGCCAGAATTCAAGTAAAGTCTGAAGACGCAAAAAACCGGCAACATGCTACGGCGGATCATCACTGCCAGCAAAACTATGGGTGCAGAGAACCCTTGCCATACCGCAGATCTATCAGCAGCTAACCCAAGTCAATTCCCAGGAATTCCCTACCCTAGAAGAAGACCTCAACCAGGCGTCAGGTCAAGAAACCTCCTGCACCCCTACCTCAACGAAAACAGAAACAGATGGAACAGGAGGCGATCAACAGGGTGCATTGGTCAATGTGATCTAGCAGGCGGACAAACGAGCCCCCACCGGCCCATTAGCACGACAACGCAGTCATCCTTACCCGGCCAACAGCACTTTGCAAGACTCAACTGGCACCTCACCAGGAGATCCGGCTACCCAACCTGGGTATACAGCAACAGACCACGGCGCATACATAAAGAAATCACCCCTCAGCAGTCCTACCAGACCCAACAACCCAGATAATATACCACTCTTTCGAACCCCAACTCCAAAGCAGGCTCTACACCAGGGAGGATCTCGTAGCACTCATCAGAGGTGTTCACAGATCTTATTTGCAAACACAATCAACGCCACGGAACAACAGAGCGCATTCCGGCATATGGTCAGTACGACTCCTGAGGAGTGGTGCTTTCTGACCGAAGAGGAGACAGTGGATGCCATTGGAATTTGCAGGTTCTCAGAGCGGGAGGATCAGTCTGCAGCTCAGGAAATAAGTCGATGGAATAACTCGGTCCAAATCACACCTCAAGGTCTACAGTGAACATTCAGGGCCTGAGGGGGCAAACAGCAACTCCATGACTGGAGGCAGAAATTCGGGATCGGGTTGATATCGTCTTGCTACAAGAAAACTCTGACTGTCCGACTATGTGCCCAAGATACCGGTTTTGCTGTGTATTTTTCGGCACACGGACCCGGGCGTCACTGCAGAAGCACAGTGTATTTGTATGACCATACAATACCTAACGAGGTTATAGCCACCTGTGGACTTTCTTGTGGGGAGGGATGTCGATGGTTCAGGCAATCCTTGTGCACATACTGGGGGCCCATTACCATCTATAACATCTACAAGAACCCAAGACACACCTTGACATTGCAGAGCTCCTCGCACTGCATGCAATGAGTGTTATTATTGTAGGGTGGAGGATTTCAACGACATCACCAATGCTAGCACTCTCACTCAGCAACAATGCGCTGGCAGACACATAGCCAATGCTCCTACACGATATTCCAGAGGTAAAGTTGCTAAACAATGGAGACCCCACACACCTGTTGGGTGGTGCCTCGACCTTAACCTTCGGGTCAAGACAACTCACTGCAGGAGCACATCATGGAAAACTCATCTCTCACCTTGTCTGTGACCACTTTGCAGTGATCACCACCTTCAAACATAACAGTCCTCCCACAGTTGTGCTGCCTCCTAGGTTGGGACGTTAAAGAGGGCCACTGGAAGGTGTTCAGGATTGTCTTCATGACTGGTGGTCCTCATACTCTCTATCTGAAGGCTGTGATACAGCTGAACAGGAGCTAACACTGTTCTCATCCGGCAGCAGAGTGCGCAATTCCAAAGAAGTTCCGCAGCAGGACGCACTCACAAAGAGAATGGTGGTTCTACAACGACCGAGGTGCTGGAGCGAACACGCATCAACTCTTTTAGTGAAGCTTATTCAGGCGTAACCCTACGGCAAGAGAACAGGAATACTCTGAGAGCCATTGTGCAGCATGCCGCAGGTCTCTCTCAGAGTAAAAACTGTGAAATGGCTTGGAGTGGTGTCTCAAATCGGGCATCTCCACCACCTTATCTGAGATATGGGGCAAAACTCAACATAGCAAATGGGCAAGAGCAAGCGAGGCCACCCGCACACCCGAACCCATCCAGGAAGCTGAGAAACTAGTGGAGGTTTTTTCACTTCCAGGGGGAGCATCCACTCAGCTCCCACCAGGGACAGCCGAATATACAGACGGATCTTCTGCCACAGCGCAGCTAACAATACAAGCTGCATTGTGAGTGGAAGATGTGACTGATGAGACCTCTCGGACTTGGAACTCCGACGCGTGCCATTAAGAAACCACAGGTGACACTGCCCCGGGCATCCGGGTGTTACATAATCCATGATTGCACTGGGCTGGGCAGAGTGGATGGGAGGCCCATTACTAGAGTCATTAACGAGTCGTGCGAGGGCCAGGACACTCCCAGCAGCTTGGAAGAAAGCAACTCATCGTACCAATTCCAAAGCCGAATGGACCCAGACAGTATGAGACCCATATCGCTGCCAGCTCTGCTTAGCCAAGACTGCTGAGTGGATGGTGTTAAACCGCCCTCCTATGGAAACTTGGACCCTCTCATCATCCACCATATTTGGCTTCACCCAAAGGAAGTGGTACAGCAGAGAGTGCATAACCACTATACTGTAGCCAGATTGCTGACAGTAACAAAAAACCTAGTATTGTCGTTACCTGACTTGAAAAGGCATTTGAGCTTGCAGCCCCACAAGCAATTTGGGAATACTAGCTCGATGGAATCAAAGGACGCCTACTGGCCTGGTTAGAGTCCTACCTTTAGGGGCTGGCAGGCCTGTGTCAGCTTTCAGGGACCTACTCTTCCTTTAGATCCCTGGGGAAAACGGTTACGCCAGAAGGAAGTGTGCTCAGTCCCTACCCTGTTTAACATCCTTATGCAGGAAACCTTGTGATGCCTTCCTTTCATTAGTTGGTACACAGTCCTCAGCTATGCTGATGATCTTGCACTCGTAGGTGAATGGGAAAAAGGCAATTTTAGAACGCAGGCTCAGGAGCTTTGGACCTAATTACGGCAAGTCTTGCAAGGAACTAGGCCTCAAGATCTCGGCCGAGAAATCTCTTGCATGATGTTCAAGGGGCCAGATCCTGTGAATGGATTTACGTATTCAGGATATAGAAACTGAAGTGGACAGGTCATACCTGTACATGGGGAATCTACATTGATAAAAAGGCTGACCTTTCAGAAAAGGCCGAGTATCTCAGGTCCACGTTGGCTCTACTCAGACTCAACGCCATGGAGAGCCTATGGAGAGGGCACGTGCAGGGGAAAGCAAAAGATGTCCTTTTCGCTTGCTACTATATACAAGCTATACGCTCGCTTCATTGGACTACCGGCGCACCGGTCGTTAGCTCATCTGCTTCCCGCAGGGGGAGGCAGGCAAAGAGTGGAGGTCGTATAATATCAGGGCGATAAGAACTATGCTTGGGGCCCCCATCTGGACCAACACAGTATGTCTCAGATCTGAGGCCCGGCTTACCTTACCTGGTGACAGAGTAATATACATAAACGCCTGCAAAGTGGCCAACTGACACGGATTCTGCACAGCAGCAAAGGTCCCCAACTAAGGAGGAAGGATTATGACAACCATGTCCCACAAGAACCCACACTCTTCACGGACTACTCCTGGATTCTTTCGTTTTGTTGCTGCTTAGGGCGGAAGCTGCTGCCTATACAAACATCCTTGAAGAGTTGTGACCTTCCTGTTGTGGGTAACCATCCACCACCTCCTGGCGCCCTGATCAGCCGAAACTGTTTGCATCATGCAGCTACCTTCTCTTAAGCGTCTCTGCAGTCAGGACACTCTCAGCAATCATGTGAGACAAGCATGGCACTGGCAGAGGGAGGCACATGTGCAGTGTATTTCACAGATGGTTTGTCGGACCCTGACAGGAAGAGAGCAGAGCGTGGACTGTACCACAATGGTTCAAACACAAGGCTTGGCGACTTTTTTTTTTGCCCCCTTAAAAAAAAAACACTGCACGATCCCTTTTAAAGCTTGAGTGGTGGCGATTCAGGAGGTATTGTCACATGTCCTACGACATCGACTCCGACCTTCATACATGTTGATTTCCACGTCTGCAATCAAGGCCCTCTCCATCCTCAACCACAGGACAATGTTCACCTCATCACAATCTGATCTTGAGCATAATGAGAGCCTTAGAAGTTCAGGGTTAACAGGTCGACATTGAAATGGATCCCAGCCATGCTGGATCCGGGGAAATGAGCGGCAGATGATGCAAGCCAAAGGCAGCAACAGACTATCCACCATGTTGGGATTACTGGCCAATCAGCCTACGGACCAGACTAACTGGTGGTTGCCAGGCCATGAACTTATGGGGGAGGTCTTAGGTGGATTACCCCATCTCAACACGTGGTACCGAGCAGCGACTGGGGAGAAAAACCCTCCCATGTGATAGAAAGCTGGTCCAGAGAGAGCAGTGTTTACCGCCATCCATCGGCTGTCGTTTGGGTTTCCCACAGCCAGATGATGGTAGACAAGGCTGAGGAGGAGAAGAGGATGTTGCCAGTACTGTCCCAGCACGTTGGTCCAGCGGCCCTAACACACTATCTTCTGGTGAGTGCGAAGTTATGAGACACTCGCAGGCAACTAGGGAGTGATATGCCCCTCCCGAAGAGGAACCAGAGATGACTGCGGCACACTAGTGTACCATGACGTCAACGAACCAGACAAGCTTGTTACTGTGATAACGATACATATCCTCCTCCTCGTAGTGTCCAAAGTTAGGAGTACATTACGGTGTTGTCGATTATGAGAAGCACAGTTGAAACTTGACCAGAAAAAAAGTTTTGCCTTGAACAGCATATGTCGCTTCATTGTAGAAACCTTTCTCCCTCGGAGCCAGAGGACGGGTCATCGCAAGATTGAGACCCGTGCCGCCAGGACTACGGTCTTGGCGAACATTATACATACATACATCTGTGATGGTAGAAGGTCAAGGTTCCAGGACGAAATGTTTCTAATAAATATGTTATAGTGTTTGCTTTCGTGTCTTTCTAAACCAGCTTGTCGGTATTTATTACCAAGGTTTATACCATATATATATTATATATATAAATATATATATATATATATTATATATATATATATTATATATATATATATATATATATATTACATACCACACACACACACACACACAACAATGGAATAGTTTGAGAAAGCAAGGTCGAGGAGGCAAGGCTCCATTCACAGATTTAGGTAGAGGTATGATAAAGCACATTGGTGCGGGGAGAGAATGACCCGTGTGGCCAGTGAAGAGGCGGGGCCGGAGCATAGAACTCGACCCTGCAACCACAACTAGGTGAGTAAACACATCATGGGTTCGAGTCCTTGGCTAGTCGCAGTGTTGATTAGGTAAGACCCATATGCAACAGTTAGGTATCTTTATTTCGAAACGTTTCGCCTACAAGTAGGTCTTCAGTCGAGTACAGAAAAGTTGATAGAAGCAGAAGATACTTGAAGACGATGTAATCAGTGCCATCACCTTAAAGTTTTGAGGTGGTCAGTCCCTCAGTCTGGAGAAGAGCATTGTTCCGTTGTTCTGAAAACCAATCTGTCGGTATTTTCATACCATTTTTAAATGTTTAGGCGCAGTGTGTTATTGATCAATACCACTCTTTGTAGGTTACAATAATATATAAAATCTGTGGAAAATGACACTTGTGTACAGCTCAGGGACATTTATTAAAGGAAACGTTGCACGAGTGGTTCTTCAGTCCTAATTAGGATGAAGAAGCCACTCGTGGCGAAACGTGTTCCTTTAATAATGTCCTGAACCTCTACATAAGTGTCTTTTTACACATCTTGTCGGTATCAACATACCATTTCCTCAAATAAAATACTGCTTGTAGGGTTAGCACACCAGAGTAGAATGAAATTAGTTTCAGAGGCACCCACTTCACCTTTATGTCCTCGGACCAAGGGTAACATACCTATCTTGGCTGGGTGCTTGGTACTTGTAGGATTGGTGGTCCTGTGGGATAAAGCGTCATGTGATTTTGTTCATCATGAAGCGGGCCAAAAATCTTTGGGTTTCCCAGTCCTTGGCTGTGTTATTTTTGATTAATTTCACTCGTTCGTGGTTAATTATATATAATATATTATATATAAATATATATAAAATATATATATATATATAATATATATATATTTTATAATTTTATATATATATATATATATATATATATCTTGCAGAATAGGAAAAACTTGCGATTTTGGCTTAAATAGCAACAGTTTTCTTACTGCTAAGGGCAAGCGGAAAATTCGTGTATGCAATTATTTAAGAAAAAAGGGAAACACTGCAAAAGGCCTACTGACCATGCGGAGGAGGTCCAAGTCCCCCCCCCCACCCGGATCTAGCCCAATGACCCACCCAGTCTGGTCACCCCACTAAAGGGAAGGAGCACGGCACCAGACCCAGCAACACAAGTTTAGTCAGGTCCAACTCACACCCACCCACGCCCACACATGTATTTATCAAACATTTTTAAAACTACACAACGTTTTTTGCCTCAAAAAACTGTACTCGTGAGTTTGTTTTCCCCTCATCCCCAACCTATTACCAAACTAGTGCTTTCCTATATTCTTCCTGAATCTGAATTTTTCCAACTTGAAACCATTTCTGCGAGTCCTGTCTTGGCTGGAAATTTTAAGCACGCTATTTACATCCCCTTTATTTATTCCTGTTTTCCTTTATACACCTCGATCTTATCCCCCCTAATTCTACGCCTATCGAGAGAGTGCAGATTCAGGGCCCTCAGTCTATCCTCATAGGGAAGATTTCTGATACATGGATCATCTTTGTCATCCTCCTCTGTACATTTTCCAGAGAATTTATACCATTCTGTAATACGGTGACCAGAACTGAGCAGCATAGTCTACATGAGGCCTAACCAAGGATATATAGAGTTGAAGAACAATCTCAGGACTTCTATTATTTATATTCTAGATGTGAAGCGAGAAATTCTGTTAGCTTTATTGCGAACACTAATGCACTGTTGTCTTGGTTTTAGATTACTGCTAACCAGAACTCCTAAATCCTTTCGCAATCAGTATTTAATATTAAGATTACATTATTTAGTTTATATGTCGCATGGTTATTTTTCTGTCCAAAATTTAGAACTTTGCGTTTGCCTATATTAAACTGCATCTGCCACTTCTCCGACCATTGCATCAGTCTATTCAAATCATCCAGAAGTGCTCTAGTGTCCTCATTAGAATGAATTGGACGGCCATTTTGGTGTCATAAGCAAATTTGCTTATGTCGCTATTTATTCCCTCATCTATGTCGTTTATGTTAACTGTGAAAAACCCACGGGCCCAACACTGACCCTAGGAACACCGCTTGTGACGTGCCCCCCTTCGATTTCTTCTCATTTATGCAAACCTCTGCTGCCTATTTGTCAACCATCCCTCTACCCAGGAAAAAAATTCTTCCCTATTCCGTGTGCCGTAAGTTTCCTCAATAGCCTCTGATGTGGAACTCTATCGAAAGCCTACTGAAGTCCGTATACACAATATCATAAATTTATTTCCATGATGTACCTCTTCAAACACCTTAGTGAAAAAAAGTTAGTAAATTCGTAAGACAGGAACGCCCCTTTGTAAAACCGTGTTGAGATTCATTAATTCATTAATCAAGATGGCTACGAATTGCTTCGGCAAATATTGATTTCATAAATTTTCCCACTATGGAGGTTAGGCTTATTGGTCTATAGTTCGAAGCCAAGGGCCTGTCACCTGCCTTGTAAAAAGGTATTACATTTGCCTTTTCCACTTATCAGGCCACTATGCCAGTTTGTAGTGGTTTTGTTAAAAAAATTAGCCAAAGGTATGTAAGTTCTTCTTTACATTCCTTTTAACACCCTTGCAAATAGTTCATCAGGGCATGAGGATTTGTTAGGTTTTAGTTTCTCTATTTGTCTAAGGACCATGTCACTAGTTACCGCAATCGTGCATAGTTTTTTTATCGTCCTGTTCTACATAATTATTAAATTTCAGGAATACGCTATATTTTCTTTGGGTGAAAACTGAGAGAAAGTAGGTATTGAGAATTTCACACACATCCTTATCACTGTCAGTGATCTGACCAGAGTTACTCTTAAGTGGACCAATCTTGTCCCTAATCTTACTTCTGTATACCTGAAAGAACTCTTTCAGGTTAGTCTTTGAATTCCTTGCGACCTTAGCCTCATAAACCCTTTTTGCTTTTGTTATTCCTTTCGCAAAAATCATTCTGAACCTAACGAAAAAATATATATTTCATTGTGTATATTAAATTATTGTAATCTTATCTAAAATACATTTAGCTGGATTAGGCTAAATTAAATTGCGCTTGTTATAAGGATAGGTAAGTTCTCTAAGGTTCTTCTGGTACAAAATTATTAATTTTTACATTTACAGAAATAAAAATACACCTCTAAACTTATAAGAGAAAATTTTAGAAATCACTTAATTTTAAACGAGCTTTTGCTAATTAACCAGTTTCACCTATTCGGCACTACACACACACACACACACAATATATATATATATATATATATATATATATATATATATATATATATATAAAATATTTTATATATATAATATATATATATATATATATATAACAGGAGTTCAGAAGCTCTGACACTTCCCTGGTGCAAGAGTCCAGCTGTATAAAATAAAAGATCAGCAGAAGGCATATAAGGAAGAGATTACACGTCACTGTCAACTTACAACACCTGACCCTTTATGATGTAGGTAGGCGCTAAAGGGAAACCTTCCAGACAGAGCTTATATTCTACCCAAGCTTTAAGATTTTACCTTGGCGAATATATCTTAAATTCTTCCCAAATTTTAGTAATAAATTTATCCAATTTGTATAAGCCCAAAGCAATATTCATATTAATTTCAAAACTATTTTTGTGAAACTTGATTGTATTATATTTCCCTCAACCAAAGACTCACTTGATACAATTTTCTCGGCCATTTGAAAATCAGTTTGATGGTTAAAATTTTTCACGTGAATAAATAGAGCATTAGAATCTTGCCCACTTCTATTGTTTTATATATGCTGTAATCTTCAAGACTTTTCCCCAGTTTGACCCTAATAAACTTTATCACAATGTTTACAGGGAATCTTGTAGACAGAGCCGTTAGTTTTTCATCAAAAGTTTTTTTTTTTTAATGTAGCAAGATTTTTAACATTGATATTAAAATTCTTAAGTAGAGAAGTTATATCAAGAAAGTTTCCATGGTTAGGGATAACTAACATTTTTAGTTGAATAAGGCCGTTTGTCCTGTTTTTAATTGTAAAAAGTATTTCTAGGGGTCTTAAAATATTTATCAGTTGTGTGTTTTGGATATTTTAGATCATTAGATATTTCCTAAATCTTCAAGATTTCTTCATCTATGAATTCTGGTCTGCAAATATGCAAAGCTCTCAAAAACAGTGATGAGAATAATGATAGTTTAACTATCATGATATGAAGAATAATAGTGCACATAACAGTTATTTGTTGGTTTTCAGCAAATTTAAAAATTAAGTCCATGGATTCCATTAATTATTAAACATGTTGTGCAAGACAGGTATATAATATCGACAAGATGAAAGATAAGACACTTGTGCAACATCTGGTTATCTTTATAGTAGACGTTTCGCCATCCAGTGGCTTTATCAAAACAGATACTTGGACATAATAAGAAATCAGAAGAACTATATACAAAAGATGAGGTAATCAGTCCCTCAGCCTTGGAGGTGGTGTTTAAAGCACCGTGGTTGTTGATCTGTATTGATAAAGCCACTGGATGGCGAAACGTCTACAATAAAGTTAATCAGATGTTGCACAAGTGTCTTAACTTTCATCAATTATTAAGCATCTAGAAAAGATAACGAGTTATTTTAAGTCCAACAGTAAAATTTATGGAATGAGCTAGACTATTTATTTGAAAATGGAAATGGTTTATATCTATATTTTTTAGGCATTAGGATATAAAACATCAACACATCTGTACCACTTAGCTCAGTTGCAAACTTGTTTCAAAATATTCTATGTAAAAATTACTAAGGACAGGTGAGAGAAGATTTCCCATTGCATCCCAAACTTTTGAGAATAAAATCGCCTTTAAAAACACAAACTTTGCATAAACCCAGCACAGAGTTTAATTGTTCAATGATTATAGGTACTGGCAATGGTTTAAAATCGTTGTAACGAATTCTTCAATAGGAAACTTAATAAATCGACTGTAACTTTTGTGAACAATGAAATAACATCAAAGCTCAACATATTGTAATTTTTTAAATCAGTCAAGGTGCTTAATTTATTCACTAAATCTATATCGGTTTTAACATTAAAGTTAGAAATATTTCCAACAATTGGGCAATTGCCGGGATACATCAGGGATATGTTTAAAAGACAATATCCAAAATAAAGTTGCTAGTAATGGCAAATCAATTGATCAACAAACAAAGAGGGATAGTAGAGGGCAACGAGTGACTAGCTCCCTTAAAGTTTACTATACAAATAGGAGGAGTCTAAGGAATAAGATAGATGAGCTAGAGAAATGCCTTCTGAATGCAACATACAGGGTTATAAACTATTCCACACTGACAGGGTCAACAGGAAGGGTAGTGGGGTGGCGATGTCAGAGAAAATTTAAATTGTTGTCTTAGATATGATATAAGATTAGAGACATCGAACACAGAATCTGTTTGGCTACAGTTTCTCGAGGGACATGATAAATTAATTTTAGGTGTGATTTATAGGCCCCCAAACCTTGATAGGGAGGGCAGTAAGCTGTTATGGGACGAAATTCATAAGGCATCTAGATATGAAAATGTTGTAATAATGGGAGATTTTAACTTTAGACAAACTGATTGGAACAATTTGACAGGAAATCTTGAGTCTAGTGACTTTCTTGATACGGTTCAGGATTGCTTTTTAGAACAGGTTGTGACAGAACCAACTTGAGGAAACAATCTGCTTGACTTGGTTCTTGCCAACAAAGATTCACTAGTTAATAATCTTGAGGTTAATGTTGAGCTTGGGAAAAGTGATCACAAAGCACTTAGTTTTAATATATCATGAAATTACCCAGATAACTGCAATCAAATCTATGTCCCAGATTTTCGCTTGGCCGACTTCATGGGACTGAAAAATTACCTGGATAGGCTAAATTGGGATGTCTTGACTATGGGTCAGGTAGGTGATCTTGGATGCCAATATGACGTTTTTCAGAGCATAGTTCTAGCTGCCCAGACAACTTTTGTTCCGAGTAGGGAAATTAGATCTAACAAAAATGATCCCAAATGGATGAACAATAGATTAAAAATCTCATTGGTCAAAAGAGAGGCATATATAGGCGTATCAAAAGAGGGGATGGGCAGTTAAGAAATCAATATATTCAATTAAAGAGAGAAATAAAGAAAGGAATAAGAAAAGCAAAAAAGGATTATGAGGCTAAGGTCGCAAGGGATTCAAAGATTAACCCTAAAGGATTCTTTCAGGTATACACAAGTAAGATTAGGGACAAGACTGGCCCACTTAAGAGTAACTCAGGTCAGATCACTGACAGTGATAAGGATGTGTGTGAAATTCTAAATACCTACTTCCTCTCAGTTTTCACCCAGGAAAATATTAGCGATATTCGTGAAATAATAGATTATGTAGAACAGGATGATAATAAACTATGCACGATTGCAGTAACTAGTGACATGGTCCTCAGACAAATAGAAAAACTAAAACCTAACAAATCCCCAGGCCCTGATGAACTGTTTGCAAGGGAGTTAAAGGAATGTAAAGAGGAACTTAGCATACCTTTGGCTAATCTTTTTAACATATCACTACAAACTGGCATAGTGCCTGATAAGTGGAAAATGGCAAATGTAATACCTATTTACAAGGCAGGCGACAGGTCCTTGGCTTCGAACTATAGACCAATAAGCCTAACCTCCATAGTGGGAAAATTTATGGAATCAATAATTGCCGAAGCAATTCGTAGCCATCTTGACAGGCACAGACTGATTAATGAATCTCAACACGGTTTTACGAATTTACTAACCTTTTTCACTATGGTGTTTGAGGTAGATCATGGTAATGAATATGATATTGTGTATATGGACTTCAGTAAGGCTTTCGATAGAGTTCCACACCAGAGGCTATTGAGGAAACTTAAGGCACACGGAATAGGAGAAGAATTTTTTTCCTGGGAAGAGGCATGGCTGACAAATAGACAGCAGAGAGTTTGCATAAATGGGGAGAAATCAGAATGGGGGCACGTCACAAGCGGTGTTCCTCAGGGGGTCAGTGATGGGTCCGTTGTTGATCACAATTTACATAAACGACAAAAGATGGGAATAAATAGCGACATAAGCAAATTTGCTGATGACACCAAAACAGGCCGTCCAATTCATTCTAATGAGGACACTAGAGCACTCCAGGAGAAGTGGCAGATGCAGTTTAATATTGACAAATGCAAAGTTCTAAATGTTGGATAGGTAAATAACCATGCCACATTAATGTAGATTAATACTACTGATTTCGAAAAGGATTTAGGAGTTCTGGGTTTGCAGTAATTTAAAAACCCAAAACAACAGTGCATTAGTGTTCGCAATAAAGCTAACAGAATTCTTGGCTTCATATCTAGAAGTATAAATAATAGAAGTCCTCAGGTTATTCTTCAGCTCTATATATCCTTGGTTAGGCCTCATTTAGGCTATGCTGCTCAGTTCTTGTCACCGTATTACAGAATGGATATAAATGCTCTGGAAAACGTACAGAGGAGGATGACGAAGATGATCCCATGTATCAAAAATCTTCCCTATGAGGATAGACTGAGGGCCCTGAATCTGCACTCTCTCGAAAGGCGTAGAATTAGGGGGGATATGATCGAGGTGTATAAATGGAAAGCAGGAATAAATAAAGGGGATGTATATAGCGTGCTGAAAATTTCCAGCCAAGACAGGACTCTCAGCAATGGTTTCAAGTTGGAAAAATTTAGATTCAGAAAGGATATAGGGAAAGCACTGGTTTGGTAATAGAGTTGTGGATGAGTGGAACACACTCCCGAGTACAGTTATTGAGGCTAAAACGTTGTGTAGTTTGAAAATAGGTTAGATAAATATATGAGTGGGTGTGGGTGGGTGTGAGTTGGACCTGACTAGCTTGTGCTGCTGGGTCTGGTGCAGTGCTCCATCCTTGAGTGGAGGTGACCTGACTGGGTGGGTCATTGGGCTAACCCGGGGGGGGGGGCTCTTTGGGTCTAATCCGGGGGGACATGGACCTGCTCCGCATGGGTAAGTAGGCCTGTTGCAGTGTTCATTCTTTCTTATGTTCTTATGTATTAACCAGCCATTTAGATAATTAATAGGAAACTTAACCTATGGTGCTAATAATAGGCCTGGCTAGATTACCTGGTTTGTTTTTATATTTAAAATACGGTAAAGATGGTTGGTGGTCATAAATTTTTCAATTCATTTTTCCTTTCAGTAGTCGTTTAACCGTTTCATTAAAATTACTGTTAACAGAATCTAAGAGATTCTTTCTAAGTTTGGAATAAGTATCTATCATTTAAAGGTAAGATTACAGCAACATAAATATAGCATTAGAAAAGGAACAGAGTCTAATACTCTGTTTATTTATGTGAGATTTTAACCATCCAATCTATTTTCAAAGACCAAGAAAGTTGTAGCAACCAAGTTCATGTTTGGGAAAAATTGAATCAAGTTTCTTGATGAAAAGAAAGTTTTGAAATTAATATGAATATTACATTGGATTATGCAAATTATACAATAATACAAGTGAGAGAACGTCTCTGGTCCTTAGAGAACAGACATTTACTAGATAATTGCCACCTTAGAACCCACACTTGGATGATAACGCAAAACCCACACCTGGATAAAACAAAAATCCATACATGGATAACAATAAAGCCCACAAATGGATAAAACAAACCCCACGCCTGGATAAAACAAACCCCACACCTGGATAAAACAAAACCCACACCTGGATGATAAGAAAAATCACAACAGGATGATAATTGTCCTCCCCAACGTAAACATTAACTTCACTCGCATTACCTTGTTTTATTTTGTTTTCAAAAATGAGTCCAGAGCAATTAGACAATTTTACCCTGACAAGATTCACTCCTCCTTGTAGTACAGCTGAAGAGGTGACAAAGCAGGAAGCTAACGAGACGAGGACACAGCACACGAGGACACAGCACGCGAGGACGCAGCACGCGAGGACACAGCACGCGAGGACACAACACGCGAGGACACAGCACGCGAGGACACAGTAAGCTTAAGAGTCAAGGTCGGAGGAGTGGCGGACAATGATTGCAACTTACGTTTAATAGCGCTAACAGACACCAGCGATACAAGCACCGTTGTCAACAGTATAAGCAATTGCACTGCAACAATGGAGAGGAAGAAAAACAGGAACAATATTGCAGAATTAACGCAGGAAAAACAGGTTATCTGTAGACGATTTCTGGGGTCATTGCCTCCCTACCCCCGGCTACAAGACCCA
>NC_069405.1:29300393-29316951 GCF_026875155.1 Cherax quadricarinatus
GCACCGTTTCCCGGCCCCTAACCACTACTTCTGGATGCGAAGTTACTGAGACACTCCGCAGGCAACTAGGAGTGATATTCCCTCCCGAAGAGGAACCAGAGATGACTGCGGCCACACTAGTGTACCATGGAGTCAACGAACCAGACAAGCTGTTACCTGTGATAACGACATATCCTCCTCCTCGCTAGTGTCCATAGTTAGGAGTACATACGGTGTTGTCGCTTATGAGATGCACCAGTTGAACTGACCAGAAAAGTGCTTGAACAGCATATGTCGCATCATTGTAGAAACCTTTCTCCCTCGGGAGCCAGAGACGGGTCATCGCAAGATTGAGACCCGTGCCGCCAGGACTACGGTCTTGGCGAACATTATACATACATACATCTGTATGTTAGAAGTGATCAAGGTTCCAGGACCGAAACGTTTTCTAATAAATATGTTATAGTGTTTGCTTACGTGTCTTTCTAAACCAGCTTGTCGGTATTTATTACCAAGGTTTATACCATATATATATATATATATATATATATATATTATATATATATATATTACATACACACACACACACACACACAATGGAATAGTTTGAGAAGCAAGGTAGTGGAGGCAGGATCCATTCACAGCTTTAAGTAGAGGTATGATAAAGCACATGGTGCGGGGAGAATGACCCCGTAGAGGCCAGTGAAGAGGCGGGGCCAGGAGCTATGACTCGACCCTGCAACCACAACTAGGTGAGTAAACACATCATGGGTTCGAGTCCTTGGCTAGTCGCAGTGTTGTTAGGTAAGACACATATGCAACAGTTAGGTATCTTTATTTCGAAACGTTTCGCCTACACAGTAGGCTTCTTCAGTCGAGTACAGAAAAGTTGATAGAAGCAGAAGATACTTGAAGACGATGTAATCAGTCCATCACCCTTAAAGTTTTGAGGTGGTCAGTCCCTCAGTCTGGAGGAGAGCATTGTTCCGTTGTCTGAAACAATCTGTCGGTATTTCATACCATTTTAATGTTTAGTCGCAGTGTTGTTATTGATCAATACCACTCTTTCGTAGTTACAATAATATAAAATACTGTGGAAAAAGACACTTGTGTACAGCTCAGGACATTTATTAAAGGAAACGTTTCGCCACGAGTGGCTTCTTCAGTCCTAATTAGGACTGAAGAAGCCACTCGTGGCGAAACGTTTCCTTTAATAAATGTCCTGAACTCTACATAAGTGTCTTTTTACACATCTTGTCGGTATCAACATACCATTTCCTCAAATAAAATACTGCTTGTAGGGTTAGCACACCAGAGTAGAATGAAATTAGCTCAGAGGCACCCACTTCACCGTATGTCCTCGGACCAAGGGTAACATACCTATGATGAGAGTAAGACACATCTTGTCGGTATTATATACCATTCGTACGTAACATACCTATCTTGGCTGGGTGCTTGGTACTTGTAGGATTTGGTGGTCCTGTGGGTTAAAGCGTCATGTGATTTTCGTTCATCATGAAGCGGGCCAAAAATCATTGGTTCCAGTCCTTGGCTGTGTTATTATTGATTAATTTCACTCGTTCGTGGTTATATATATATATATATATATACATATAAAAATATATATATATATATATATATATATAATATATATATATATATATATATATATATATATATATAAATATATATATATATCTTGCAGAATAGGTAAAACTTGCGATTTTGGCTTAAATAGCAACAGTTTTCTTACTGCTAAGGGCAAGCGAAAATTCGTGTATGCAATTATTTAAGAAAGAAGAAACACTGCAAAAGGCCTACTGACCCATGCGGAGGAGGTCCATGTCCCTCCCCACCGGATTAGCCCAATGACCCACCCAGTCTGGTCACCTCCACTCAAGGAAGGAGCACGGCACCAGACCCAGCAACACAAGTTAGTCAGGTCCAACTCACACCCACCCACGCCCACACATGTATTTATCTAACCAATTTTTAAAACTACACAACGTTTTAGCCTCAATAACTGTACTCGTGAGTTTGTTCCACTCATCCACAACTCTATTACCAAACTAGTGCTTTCCTATATTCTTCCTGAATCTGAATTTTTCCAACTTGAAACCATTGCTGCGAGTCCTGTCTTGGCTGGAAATTTTAAGCACGCTATTTACATCCCCTTTATTTATTCCTGTTTTCCATTTATACACCTCGATCTTATCCCCCCTAATTCTACGCCTATCGAGAGAGTGCAGATTCAGGGCCCTCAGTCTATCCTCATAGGGAAGATTTCTGATACATGGGATCATCTTTGTCATCCTCCTCTGTACATTTTCCAGAGAATTTATATCCATTCTGTAATACGGTGACCAGAACTGAGCAGCATAGTCTACATGAGGCCTAACCAAGGATATATAGAGTTGAAGAACAATCTCAGGACTTCTATTATTTATACTTCTAGATGTGAAGCGAAGAATTCTGTTAGCTTTATTGCGAACACTAATGCACTGTTGTCTTGGTTTTAGATTACTGCTAACCAGAACTCCTAAATCCTTTTCGCAATCAGTAGTAATATTAAGATCTACATTATTTAGTTTATATGTCGCATGGTTATTTTTCTGTCCAAAATTTAGAACTTTGCGTTTGCCTATATTAAACTGCATCTGCCACTTCTCCGACCATTGCATCAGTCTATTCAAATCATCCTGAAGTGCTCTAGTGTCCTCATTAGAATGAATTGGACGGCCTATTTTGGTGTCATAAGCAAATTTGCTTATGTCGCTATTTATTCCCTCATCTATGTCGTTTATGTTAACTGTGAACAACCACGGGCCCAACACTGACCCCTGAGGAACACCGCTTGTGACGTGCCCCCATTCTGATTTCTTCTCATTTATGCAAACTCTCTGCTGCCTATTTGTCAACCATGCCTCTACCCAGGAAAAAAATTCTTCTCCTATTCCGTGTGCCGTAAGTTTCCTCAATAGCCTCTGATGTGGAACTCTATCGAAAGCCTTACTGAAGTCCGTATACACAATATCATATTCATTACCATGATGTACCTCTTCAAACACCTTAGTGAAAAAAGTTAGTAAATTCGTAAGACAGGAACGCCCCTTTGTAAAACCGTGTTGAGATTCATTAATTCATTAATCAAGATGGCTACGAATTGCTTCGGCAAATATTGATTTCATAAATTTTCCCACTATGGAGGTTAGGCTTATTGGTCTATAGTTCGAAGCCAAGGGCCTGTCACCTGCCTTGTAAATAGGTATTACATTTGCCATTTTCCACTTATCAGGCACTATGCCAGTTTGTAGTGGTATGTTAAAAAGATTAGCCAAAGGTATGCTAAGTTCTTCTTTACATTCCTTTAACACCCTTGCAAATAGTTCATCAGGGCATGAGGATTTGTTAGGTTTTAGTTTCTCTATTTGTCTAAGGACCATGTCACTAGTTACCGCAATCGTGCATAGTTTATTATCGTCCTGTTCTACATAATTATTATTTCAGGAATATCGCTAGTATTTTCTTGGGTGAAAACTGAGAGAAAGTAGGTATTGAGAATTTCACACACATCCTTATCACTGTCAGTGATCTGACCAGAGTTACTCTTAAGTGGGCCAATCTTGTCCCTAATCTTACTTCTGTATACCTGAAAGAACTCTTTCAGGTTAGTCTTTGAATTCCTTGCGACCTTAGCCTCATAAACCCTTTTTGCTTTTGTTATTCCTTTCGCAAAAATCATTCTGAACCTAACGAAAAAATATATATTTCATTGTGTATATTAAATTATTGTAATCTTATCTAAAATACATTTAGCTGGATTAGGCTAAATTAAATTGCGCTTGTTATAAGGATAGGTAAGTTCTCTAAGGTTCTTCTGGTACAAAATTATTAATTTTTACATTACAGAAATAAAAATACACCTCTAAACTTATAAGAGAAAAATTTTAGAAATCACTTAATTTTAAACGAGCTTTTGCTAATTAACCAGTTTCACCTATTCGGCACTACACACACACACACACAATATATATATATATATATATATATATATATATATATATATATATATAATATATATATATATATATATATATATATATATATATATATATATATATAACAGAGTTCAGAAGCTCTGACACTTCCCTGGTGCAAGAGTCCAGCTGTATAAAATAAAAGATCAGCAGAAGGCATATAAGGAAGAGATTACACCTCACTGTCAACTTACAACACCTGACCCTTTATGATGTAGGTAGGCGCTCAAGGACCTTCCAGACAGAGCTTATATTCTACCCAAGCTTTAAGATTTTACCTTGGCGAATATATCTTAAATTCTTCCCAAATTTTAGTAATAAATTTATCCAATTTGTATAAGCCCAAAGCAATATTCATATTAATTTCAAAACTATTTTTGTGAAACTTGATTGTATTATATTTCCCTCAACCAAAGACTCACTTGATACAATTTTCTCGGCCATTTGAAAATCAGTTTGATGGTTAAAATTTTTCACGTGAATAAATAGAGCATTAGAATCTTGCCCACTTCTATTGTTTTATATATGCTGTAAATCTTCAAGACTTTTCCCAGTTTGACCCTAATAAACTTTATCACAATGTTTACAGGGAATCTTGTAGACAGAGCCGTTAGTTTTTCATCAAAAGTTTTTTTTTTTTAATGTAGCAAGATTTTTAACATTGATATTAAAATTCTTAAGTAGAGAAGTTATATCAAGAAAGTTTCCATGGTTAGGGATAACTAACATTTTTAGTTGAATAAGGCCGTTTGTCCTGTTTTTAATTGTAAAAAGTATTTCTAGGGGTCTTAAAATATTTATCAGTTATGTGTTTTGGATATTTTAGATCATTAGATATTTCCTAAATCTTCAAGATTTCTTCATCTATGAATTCTGGTCTGCAAATATGCAAAGCTCTCAAAAACAGTGATGAGAATAATGATAGTTTAACTATCATGATATGAAGAATAATAGTGCACATAACAGTTATTTGTTGGTTTTCAGCAAATTTAAAAATTAAGTCCATGGATTCCATTAATTATTAAACATGTTGTGCAAGACAGGTATGTAATACCGACAAGATGAAAGACACTTGTGCAACATCTGGTTATCTTTATAGTAGACGTTTCGCCATCCAGTGACTTTATCAATACAGATACTTGGACATAATAAGAAATCAGAAGAACTATATACAAAAGATGAGGTAATCAGTCCCTCAGCCTTGGAGGTGGTGTTTAAAGCACCGTGGTTGTTGATCTGTATTGATAAAGCCACTGGATGGCGAAACGTCTACAATAAAGTTAATCAGATGTTGCACAAGTGTCTTAACTTTCATCAATTATTAAGCATCTAGAAAAGATAACGAGTTATTTTAAGTCCAACAGTAAAATTTATGGAATGAGCTAGACTATTTATTTGAAAATGGAAATGGTTTATATCTATATTTTTTAGGCATTAGGTATAAAACATCAACACATCTGTACCACTTAGCTCAGTTGCAAACTTGTTTCAAAATATTCTATGTAAAAATTACTAAGGACAGGTGAGAGAAGATTTCCCATTGCTATACCAAACTTTTGAGAATAAAACTCGCCATTAAACACAAACTTTGCATCAACAGCACAGAGTTTAATTGTTCAATGATTATAGGTACTGGCAATGGTAAATCGTTGTTAACGAATTCTTCAGATAGGAAACTTAATAAATCGACTGTAACTTTTGTGAACAATGAAATAACATCAAAGCTCAACATATTGTAATTTTTTAAATCAGTCAAGGTGCTTAATTTATTCACTAAATCTATATCGGTTTTAACATTAAAGTTAGAAATATTTCCAACAATTGGGCAATTGCCGGGATACATCAGGGATATGTTTAAAAGACAATATCCAAAATAAAGTTGCTAGTAATGGCAAATCAATTGATCAACAAACAAAGAGGGATAGTAGAGGGCAACGAGTGACTAGCTCCCTTAAAGTTTACTAACAAATAGTAGGAGTCAAAGGGAATAAGATAGATACTAGAAATGCCTTCTAATCAACATACAGGTTAAAACATTCCACACTGAAAAGGGTCAACGGGAAGGTATGGGGGGGCGATGTCAAAAAAATTTTTTAAATTTGTTGTCTTAGATATGATATAAGATAAAAAGACACGAACACGAAACTGTTTCTACATTTCTCAGGGACATGACAAATTAATTTTGGGTGTATTTATAGGGCCCCCCAAAACCCTTTATAGGGAGGGCAGAAGCTGTTATGGGGCGAAAATTCATAAGGGATCAGATATGAAAATGTTTAATAAAAGGGAATTTTTAAATTAGACAAACTGTTGGAACAATTTGACAGGAAACTTGATCTATGATTCTTTATACGGTTTTAGGATGCTTTTTAGAACGGTTTTGACAGAACCAAATGAGGAAAAATCTCTTGACTTTGGGTTTTTGCCAAAAAAGATTTACTAGTTTAAAAATCTGAGGTTAATGTTGGGCTTTGGGGAAAATGATCACAAACACTTAGTTTTAATATATCATGAAATTACCCAATAAAGCAATCAAAACTCTGTCCCAGATTTTCGCTTGGGGCCCCTTCATGGACTGAAAAAATTACCTGGATAGGCTAATTGGAGTCTTTACTAGGGTCAGGAGGTATCTTGGAATGCCAATATACGTTTTTTCAAACATTGTTACTGCCCAGACAACTTTTGTTCCGATAGGAAATTAGATCTAACAAAAATGATCCCAAAGGATGAACAATAGATTAAAAATCTCTTTGGTCAAAGAGAGGCATATATAGGCGTATCAAAAGAGGGGATGGGCAGTTAAGAAATCAATATATTCAATTAAAGAGAGAAATAAAGAAAGGAATAAGAAAAGCAAAAAAGGATTATGAGGCTAAGGTCGCAAGGGATTCAAAATTAACCCTAAAGGATTCTTCCAGGTATACACAATAAGATTAGGGACAAACGGGCCCACTTAAGAGTACACCAGGTCAGATCACTGACAGTGATAAGGATTGTGTGAAATTCTAAATACCTACTTCCTCTCAGTTTTCACCCAGAAAATATTACGATATTCGTGAAATAATAGATTATGTAGAACAGGATGATAATAAACTAGCACGTTTGGGGCAGTAACTAGTGACATGGTCCTCAGACAAATAGAAAAAACTAAAACCTAACAAATCCCCAGGCCCTGATGAACTGTTTGCAAGGATTTAAAGGAATGTAAAGAGGAACTTAGCATCCCTTTTTGGCTAATCTTTTAACATATCACTACAAACTGGCATAGTGCCTGATAATGGAAAAGGAAAATTTGTAAAAACCTATTTACAAGGCAGGCGACAGGTCCTTGGCTTCGAACTATAGACCAATAAGCCTAACCTCCATAGTGGGAAAATTTATGGAATCAATAATTGCCGAAGCAATTCGTAGCCATCTTGACAGGCACAGACGAATTAATGAATCTAAAACACGGTTTTACGAATTTACTAACCTTTTTCACTATGGTGTTTGAGGTAGATCATGGTAATGAATATGATATTGTGTATATGGACTTCAGTAAGGCTTTCGATAGAGTTCCACACCAGAGGCTATTGAGGAAACTTAAGGCACACGGAATAGGAGAAGAAATTTTTTCCTGGGAAGAGGCATGGCTGACAAATAGACAGCAGAGAGTTTGCATAAATGGGGAGAAATCAGAATGGGGGCACGTCACAAGCGGTGTTCCTCAGGGGGTCAGTGATGGGTCCGTTGTTGTTCACAATTTACATAAACGACATAGATGAGGGAATAAATAGCGACATAAGCAAATTTGCTGATGACACCAAAATAGGCCGTCCAATTCATTCTAATGAGGACACTAGAGCACTCCAGGAGAAGTGGCAGATGCAGTTTAATATTGACAAATGCAAAGTTCTAAATGTTGGATAGGTAAATAACCATGCCACATATAATGTAGATCTTAATACTACTGATTGCGAAAAGGATTTAGGAGTTCTGGTTAGCAGTAATTTAAAACCAAGACAACAGTGCATTAGTGTTCGCAATAAAGCTAACAGAATTCTTGGCTTCATATCTAGAAGTATAAATAATAGAAGTCCTCAGGTTATTCTTCAGCTCTATATATCCTTGGTTAGGCCTCATTTAGGCTATGCTGCTCAGTTCTTGTCACCGTATTACAGAATGGATATAAATGCTCTGGAAAACGTACAGAGGAGGATGACGAAGATGATCCCATGTATCAAAAATCTTCCCTATGAGGATAGACTGAGGGCCCTGAATCGGGACTCTCTCGAAAGGCGTAGAATTAGGGGGATATGATCGAGGTGTAATAAATGGAAAGCAGGAATAAATAAAAGGGGATGTAAATAGCGTGCTGAAAATTCCAGCCAAGACAGGACTCTCAGCAATGGTTTCAAGTTGGAAAAATTCAGATTCAGAAAGGATATAGGAAAGCACTGGTTTGGTAATAGAGTTGTGGATGATGGAACACACTCCCGAGTCAGTTATTGAGGCTAAAACGTTTGTGTAGTTTGAAAATAGGTTAGATAAATTATGATGGTGTGGGTGGGTGTGAGTTGGACCTGACTAGCTTGTGCTGCTGGGTTTGGTGCAGTGCTCCATCCTTGAGTGGAGGTGACCTGACTGGGTGGGTCATTGGGCTAATCCGGGGGGGGGGGCTCATTGGTCTAATCCGGGGGGGACACGGACCTGCTCCGCATGGGTAAGTAGGCCTGTTGCAGTGTTCATTCTTTCTTATGTTCTTATGTATCAACCAGCCATTTAGATAATTAATAGGAAACTGAACCTATGGTGCTAATAATAGGCCTGGCTAGATTACCTGGTTTGTTTTTATTATTCCATATATATACGGTAAAGATGGATTGGTGGTCATGAATTTTTCAATTCATCTTTGCCTTTCAGTAGTCGTTTTACCGTTTCATTAAAATTACTGTTAACAGAATCTAAGAGATTCTTTCTAAGTTTGGAATAAGTATCTGTATCATTTAAAGGTAAGATTACAGCAACATAAATATAGCATTAGAAAAGGAACAGAGTCTAATACTCTGTTTATTTATGTGAGATTTTAACCATCCAATCTATTTTCAAAGACCAAGAAAGTTGTAGCAAGCAAGTTCATGTTTGGGAAAAATTGAATCAAGTTTCTTGATGAAAAGAAAGTTTTGAAATTAATATGAATATTACATTGGATTATGCAAATTATACAATAATACAAGTGAGAGAACGTCTCTGGTCCTTAGAGAACAGACATTTACAAGATAATTGCCACCTTAGAACCCACACTTGGATGATAACGCAAAACCCACACCTGGATAAAGCAAAAATCCATACATGGATAACAATAAAGCCCACAAATGGATAAAACAAACCCCACGCCTGGATAAAACAAACCCCACACCTGGATAAAACAAAACCCACACCTGGATGATAAGAAAAATCACAACAGGATGATAATTGTCCTCCCCAACGTAAACATTAACTTCACTCGCATTACCTTGTTTTATTTTGTTTTCAAAAATGAGTCCAGAGCAATTAGACAATTTTACCCTGACAAGATTCACTCCTCCTTGTAGTACAGCTGAAGAGGTGACAAAGCAGGAAGCTAACGCGACGAAGACACAGCCACAGGACACAGAAACGCGAGGACGCAGCACGCGAGGACACAGCACGCGAGGACACAGCACGCGAGGACACAACACGCGAGGACACAACACGCGAGGACACAACACGCGAGGACACAGTAAGCTTAAGAGTCAAGGTCGGAGGAGTGGCGGACAATGATTGCAACTTACGTTTAATAGCGCTAACAGACACCAGCGATACAAGCACCGTTGTCAACAGTATAAGCAATTGCACTGCAACAATGGAGAGGAAGAAAAACAGGAACAATATTGCAGAATTAACAGCAGGATACAGGTTATCTGTAGACGATTTCTGGGGTCATTGCCTCCGTACCCCGGCTACAGACCAGACCTCACGGTTATTGGCCTGATCAACCTGGCTAGTGATGCTAGCCGCACGCTGTCCAGCTCATCAAGAGCTAACTTGAGGGACTCATCAAGTTCCCTCTTTAAGACAGTCAGGAGTATGTTGACAATTCCCCCATAGTTATAAAGGGGTGGTGGTGGTGTTACTGAAGAGTCTTGGTCCCTTTACACTCATGAGCCTCTTGTTTTCGTTGGGAGTGATTTCGGTGTGCAGATTTGAGGCAAATCCCATTAAAATTTTCCAGGGTTTAATTTAGAGGGTTTTTCTAGCCTGTATTCCAAAGAATATAGTTCGAGGTATTTCAGGCATTGCCAGTAATTTAGGTACTTGGCTGAATTAATACTTGCAGTGAAAGTTCTCTGTACGTTCTCCATATCAGCAACTTTGACCCGCCTTAAAAGGGGCTGTTAGAGTACAACAATATTCCAGTCTGGAGAGAATAAGTGACCTGAGTATCATTTCCTTGATATCTCTTGTTCTGAAAGCTCTCATAATGAAGCATATTTTTCTTGCTGCTGTCACAATAACATTGTTGTGATCCTTGCATGTGAGGTATTCTGACATTATCACTCCTAAGTCTCTCACATTAAAAAAAAATTGCTGTATTGAATGATACGAGTTTGTTTTATTCTGTTCTAGTTTTTATTTCCCCAGTTTTTCTATGGTAAGGGAAAATTTTGTTCCATTTAAAAACCATTTTGTCTGTGGCTCACTGGAAGACTTGGTTTATATCAGCTTGGATATCTGCTGTTTCAAGTGATTCCAATCTCATTCATGTTCTAGTGTCGTCTACGAGCGATGAGACGGTGTCTATGTTGAATATGAGAAAGAAAAAATCAAAAAGGGCCTTGAGGAACAAAGTTTACCATTTGGGGAATCTGATTTCACTTTTCACTCCCCGGGCTATTGCGTTTGGTTTTTGTTTTTTAGGAATTTAAATATCCATCCCCCACTTTTCCAGCGTTTCCTTTTGCAAGATTGTGGAGCTATTGACAGGCGCAGTTGTCAAAGATTTTGAAACATTTGTTTAGGCTATTGCAACTGGCAGAATGCGGGGACTTTTGAAGCATCGGGGGGCGTTGCATTTGGTTAAAGTCCCAAAGATTTTGCAAAGTCTGTGCGCACTAAATCATTTTATTTATCTTCAACTGCATCCAAGACCATGATTTATGTCTAGAAATTAGAAGGGGCAGGAGAGCCCTCTTCCCAACCCATGTTGCCTTTGGTTGTGTAATTACGGAAATGCGGGAAAACGAAATACGAAAGTAACAGTGAGAAACAGAAAGAAAGCAAAAAACCGGTACAAGAGCAAGGGTGTTCACAGGATATATACGCTACAAAAAAAATAAGCGAGCTAAAAAAGAGAAAAAAGTAAGCAGTGCTACAGTAAAAACAAGATATACAAAGGGGTACAGCAAGAAAAAGTGAGTTTAGTAAAAAAAGGGGCGAGAGACAAAAGGGGAGAGAGGGGAGGGAGGAGAGAGAGAGAGAGAGAAGAGGAGAGAGAAAAAGGAGAAAAAAGAGAGAGAGAGAGAAGAGATAGGAGATAGAGATAGAGATAGAAAAGAGAAGAAAAAAACGAGACAGGCGAGACAGAGAGACAACGAGAAGGGCTGGTTCGAAGAAATGCAACGCAAAACCGTCATTTGTTTACCTCACCTGAAAAAACATGAACTGTACCAGCAAAAAACAGAGCCCCAGCAGCGACAAAAGCAAAAAACGGCAGCCAAAGCGTTTGGGGCAGTAACCGTAACGTGGTGACGCGCATTAGTAACAACAGGAGTACATCAAATGTTAGCGACAGCTTTAAAAGCAAAAAGCACCAAAAGCCGCTGGTTTGGGAAGAGAGCCTGCCTAGCCCGCTGGAGTGAGTAAAAAGCTCTCAGGTGGTCATGTTTTTTGGTCTTCAGTCGGGCAATTGGTCTCTCTCTCTCTCTCTCCCCCTCCCCTCTCTCTTCTCTCCTTCCCTTTCTTTCCCCAACTCCCCCTTTCCCCCTTTTTCCTTTTTCCCCCCCCCTCAACTCCCTGGCAAGGGAAAAATATGGGGCCGGTTCCTTTAACCCCAGCTGTTGCCCACCAGCATAAAAAATTTGGTACCTGTGTGTTGCCCCACGTTGTGGATCGCACCCCGGGAAATTGGGTAACTAGGAAATGGGCCTCAGACAAATAGAGAAAATAAAACCTAACAAAAACTCAGGTCCTGAGAACTGTTTTTCAAGGGTTTAAAGGAATGTAAAAAGGAATTAGCATTCCCTTTGGCTAATCTTTTAACATATCACACAAACTGGTATAGTGCCCGATAAGTGGAAAAAGGCAAATGTAATACCTATTACAAAGACCAAATAAACCTTTTCCCCCTTTTTGGGAAAATTTATGGAATCAATTTTGACCGAAGCAATTTGAAGCCATCTTAATAGGGACAGATTGATTAATGAATCCAAACGGTTTTCAAAGGGGCGTTCTGTCTTAAGAATTTAATAACTTTCCACTAAGGTGTTTGAGGAGGTAGATCTGGATGAATATTTATTTTGTATTGGACTTCGTAAAGGGTTTCGATAGGTTCCCAAAAAGAGGATTGAGGAAACTTAAGGCACACGGAATAGGGGAGAATTTTTTTTTTCCTGGGGAGGGATGGTGACAAAAAGGGGAGAGAGAGTTAAATAAAGGGGAGAAATCAGAATGGGGGCCTCAAAGCGGGTTGGGGGTCCGTTTTTGTTCACAAATTTTCATAAACGGTAATGAGGGAATAAATAGCGACATAAGCAAATTTTCTGATAAAACCAAAAAAGGCGTCCAATTCATTTAATGAGGCCTAGAGCACTTCGGAGATTTTAATAGATATGCAATGGTCGGAGAAGTGGCAGATGCAGTTTTTTTATAGACAATGCAAAGTTTAAATTTTGGGCAGGAAAATAACAAAGCGAAATAAAACTAAATAAGTAATCTTAATAACTGATGCAAAAGGATTTAGGAGTTTGGGTTTCGTAATCTAAAAAAGCCCGCAGTGATTGTGTTGCAATAAGTAACAGAATTTTCCTTCTATCTAAAGTATAAATAATAGAAGTCCTCAGATTGCTCTTCAACTCTTTTTAATCCTTGGTTAGGCCTCATTTAGACTATGATGCTCAGTTTGGTCACCGTAACAAAAGATATAAATCTCGGGAAAAAACGTACGGGGGAAGATGACAAAGAAAAATCCCATGCATCAAAAATCTTCCCTTGAGGAAGATGGGGGAAATTGAATCTGCACTCCTCGAGAGGCGTAGAAATTGGGGGGATATGATCGAGTGTAAAAATTGGAAAACGGAATAAAAAAAGGGGATGTAAATAGCGCGCGAAAATTTCCAGTCAAGACAGGACCGCAGCAATGGTTTCAATTTTAAAAATTCGGGGGTTTAGGAAGGATCAGGAAAGCATGTTTGGTAATAGATTGGGGTGAGGGGAAAAAAACCCCCCGGTACAGTTATTGAGGCTAAAACGTTGTATAGTTTTTAAAAAAAAGGGTTGTTAAATAATGATGGTGTGGGGGGGTGTGAGTTGAAAACCCGACTAGCTTTTGCTGCTGGGTCGGTGCCGGCTCCTTCCCTTTAGTGGAGATGACCTACTGGGAGAATGGGCCTGCTCCGGGGTCGTAGGCCGTTCGTGTTCCTTCTTTTTGTTCTTAAAAATACACTGCGGGCAATAGTTTGGTTAAAAAACCCCCGTACCTGTGGGAAGTCTTGTGTAAAAAACCCCGTACCTTTTTCTTTGAAAAATTTGGGGGCTTGTGTAAAAAAGGAAATTTTAAAAACCCCGCCTGCTGGAATGTCCGTGTAAGAAACCCCAGTACCGTGGAATGTCTTGTGCAAAAAACTCCAGTTCTGCTGGAAGTATTCAAAAATTGTGAAGTGGTATTTGAAAATAAAGATTTAAAAACTTTTTCCCCTCGCCCTTTTATCTTCCCCCTTTTTCGCCCCCCTTCTCTTCTCTCTCCCCCCCTCCCTCCCTTCTCCTTTTTCCCCCCCTTTTTCCCAAAACCCCCCCTTGTCCTCTCCCCCCCTCCGGGGCTCGTAACACCCTTGGCTATCCATCGTAAAGGAATTTTTTCCAGTTATCCTTAATCGCTCGCCTCTCATACACCTTTCCCCTAGGGATAATTAATAGACTTTCCCTCCATATAAAAAAAATATGAATTACGGTCTTCCCCCTCCTTTTTTTTGCGTTTTTTTTTTTTTTTTTTTAACCTATTCTCGTTTTTCTCCTCCTCTTCCCTCTTTTTGGATGAAATGCAGTTTTTTTCCACTTTAAATATCTTCGCTATATTCAGAAGTGAAAGACAGCTCATTTTCTTCCTCTTCCTACTAGTTACCTACATCCTACTTTCATTATTTCATTCTTTCCTCCTCCTCCTCCTCCTCCTCCTCCTCCAACCTTTACCTTCCATCTCTGTTTCGTTATCACTTACGATAAACTAAAAAAAGAAAATCTTCGTTGAATTTGTCTCTGATATTTATTCTTTTATTTTGAATCTGCACACTTTTGTTACGGCTTTTATGTAAGTCACAATACTCTGGCTGGAATGATTTATAATTGAGTCACTTGGGAGGAAGAACCATAGATGGCACGGTTGTGCGTTCTAGAGAATTAATAACGTTACATTTGGCACCTGATACAAGGCCAGGAGGGTTACAGTGTTCCTCTCAAGAGTAGTATTATAAAAAAATGAGTTCCTCTCAAAAGTATGGGGGCAGTAGTTGAATGGTGCCAGTGTGCGATCCTGCTTGTGACCCTACATCATCATTCTTCTTGGTCCTCTAATACAATCTGTTACTTTCGCTTGTACTTCCAGCTTGTGGGTTAGTGCCTTCCAGGAGAGTGGTGAAGGCCTTTCGATAGCCCAGAAATTTGCACTCTCCTCACCCTTCTCCTTTCTGTTTGATTTCCTTAATGGAATTCTAGTTAGTTGTGAGGCAAGATTATGGGTTCTGAACCCATGTTAGCATTCCATGTTGAAACACTTTCTCACCAAGTGCTTGAACAGTCACTTATTTTTTTCAAACATATCGGCCGTTCCCAGCGAAGTATGGTGACCCAGAGGAGTGGAAAACACGTTCACCGTCATTCATTCAGTTGCTGCTTTACCAGAAGAGTACTGACATTACAGCTCGTATTTCCATCTGATATGGTAACATCCTCACACTTCTTAAGTGGAAAGCACTGTACGTCTTGCCTCCAGGACTCAAGTTTGTATTCCTAAATCCCTTCATAGATGTTACCATGCTCACACTTGCTAAATATGTATCCCTCCCATTACCTTGCACTGTATGCTTGCCAGGGATACCGATCTTTAGTTCAGACCTCGTGTTTGTTGCCTTGTCTGAAGCGCAGTACCACGCTTCAGACGCCAGGTTTCCAGCGGTCTGTCAGAACCATTTCACGTTGAACAATGTTTGAAAGATTGGTATCAAGCTGTCAGTTGGCTGTCTGGTAAACGACATATGTCAAACCTATCTCAGAGTATGCAGCACGACCAGTATGAACCCAACACTTAATAGAGAATGCCAGTTAACGAGAAAAGGCGTAGACACGCAACGAGACTAGGCCTAGAGCTAACGGGAATAAACTTCAGGGAGAAGCAAAAGAAATTGAACTCTTGTGACATTAAATTATAAAACGTTCAAGGGAGTCATGATAAAGACATACAAAGTACTCGGAGATCTTAATAGACTGGAGAAGGATAGACTTGTTTGTGAGGTGGGGAATTGGTACAAGAGCAAACAACTGGGAGTAAAACACACAGACCTGTCACAGATGTCGGGAAGTACATTCATTCAGCGTCAGGGTGGCCAGGAAATGGAATGACCTGGATGATAAAGGAATCGCGGCAGGCTCCATGCATGGTTTTATGAAAATGTACGACATGGCCCACGAACCTAGGAATAAACATAGCAAGTAGCATGAGATCAATGCATCTTAGACCACTGTAGTTCACTGTATCGTAGATCACCGGAGGTCACTGTATCGTGGACCACTGTAGGCCACTGTATCGTGGATCACTGTAGGCCACTGTATCGTGGATCACTGTAGGCCACTGTATCGTGGACCACTGTAGGCCACTGTATCGTGGACCACTGTAGGCCACTGTATCGTGGACCACTGTAGGCCACTGTATCGTGGACCACTGTAGGCCACTGTATTGTGGACCACTATAGGCCACTGTATCGTGGACCACTGTAGTTCACTGTATCGTGGATAACTTCAGGTCACTGTATCGTGGACCACTGTAGCTCACTGTATCGTGGACCACTGTAGCTCACTGTATCGTGGACCACTGTAGCTCACTGTATCGTGGACCACTGTAGCTCACTGTATCGTGGACCACTGTAGCTCACTGTATCGTGGACCACTGTAGCTCACTGTATCGTGGATAGCTATAGAGATACATCATCAATGGCGATTGAAAATTTAGAACCAGGAGCTGTGGCTTTATCCCAGCAATCACAACTAGGTGAATACACTAGCTTAGTTGTGCTAGCAAACGGAACTTATTTCCCTGTTGGTGATATCCGTTTTCC
>NC_069405.1:29317451-29341825 GCF_026875155.1 Cherax quadricarinatus
TTCTCCATTACTCCTAAACCTCCTCAATCATAATCTTAATTCCTTCCAATTCCCTTTCCGCCAGACACATAATAGCAACCACATAAAAATAAAAACATAAAATGCGAGAAGTGATGAAGGTAAAAACAGAAAGATTGTGGTTAGAAAGAACAAGAGGGAAGACCGGAGGATGATAAAGCAGTGGATGGCACAGAATAGCGAAGTGAACAAGAACAAATGGTGAAGGGAGAGAGGAGAAACTACAAAGTGAACATAAGAACATGAGGGAAATGAAAGAATGCCAGAAACACGAAGGAAATGAAAGAAGGAATGATAGAAAAAAGAATTATGCCCGAAACACGAAGGAAATGGAAGAGCAGTACCTAACCCCCACTTCCCCCCCCCAAAAAAAAAAAGTTGTCCTCCAAAGCAGAGAAATATTCATATTTTTAGTCACTTACCTCACTCTCGGCAATTGTTTTTTTTATTTATTATTTTTATTAATTAAAATACATTTTGGGGGGAGGATATATAATAACAGCTGCTTTGCATCAGTTAGCATAAATGAATAATGTAAATACAAAAGTATACCCTGAATGAGCAACTCATTATTATTCCCCCTCCCCAATCCCACCTAGTAATTAAAATTTAGCTGTGTCATTAGGTAAAATCTATAATAATAATAATATAGCTAATGTTATAGACCTAACATTATATAATATACATTAATATATACATATATATACATATATATATATTATATATATATATATATATATATATATATATATATATATATATATATATAATATATATAATGTATATATATATGTGTGTGTGTGTCGTGCTGAATAGGTAAAAAGTGCGATTTTGGCTTCAATTGTAACGCTCTTCTTGCCAAATAAGGCAAGAGAAAATCTGTGTGTGCAATAATTTCGCAAAAATCATTCTGAACCTAACGAAAAAATATATTTTGTGTTTATTATTAAATTATTCTAAACTTATCTAAAACATATTTAGTTGGATTAGGCTAAATTAAATTGCGCTTGTTATATTAAGGTTAGGTAAGTTTTGAAAGGTTCTTTTGGTACAAAATTATTAATTTTTACATTAACGTAAATGAAAAAAAATATATCTTTAAACATATAAGAAAAATTTTAGAAAGGAATTTAATTTTAAATGAGTTCTTGCTAATTGACCAATTTTACCTATTCGGCACGACATATATATATATATATATATATATATATATATATATATATTATATATATATATATATATGTCGTGCCGAATAGGCAGAACTTGCGATCTTGGCTTAAATAGCAACGCTCATCTTGCCATATGAGACAAGCGAAAACTTGTGTATGCAATAATTTCGCCAAAATCATTCTGAACCTAACGAAAAAAATATATTTCACTGGGTTTGTTTAATATTAAATTATTGTAAACAAATCTAAAATATGTATAGCTGGGTTAGGCTAAAATAAATTGTTCTTGTTATGATAAGGTTAGGTAAGTTTTCTAAGATTCTTTTGGTGCAAAATTAAAAATTTGTACATTATTATTAATGAAAAAATATATCTTTAAACGTATAAGAGAAAATTTTAGAAACGACTTATTTTGAAATGAGTTCTTGCTAATTGACCAGTTTTACATATTCGGCACGATATTATATATTATATATATATATATATTATTATATTATATATATATATATATATATATATATATATATATATGAATCGGTTTATGCTGATGTCCTGTACATAATTTGCTTGTATATTAAAAGGCTCCGAGAGTATTGGTAAGCAATAGACTCGTGTAAATTCTTTGTTGAATTGTAAATGGCTTTGCCGCTTTATTCAGGCTGGGATATGTTGCACACACGCAGTGTTGTGTGGTCGAGGCTCGACCCTCCGTCCTCCAGTCGCCAGGAAGGTTAGGAAGGAGAGATTCAAGGATCCGACTGTACTGCTCATGAAAGTACTACTCACACTGACTTCACTGCTCATGATAGTACTACTCACACTGACTTCACTGCTCACGATAACATTTCTCGCCCGTCCAGTGTAACTCAGCGGTGTAACACACTGTCCGGCAATCCTATATTTATGCTTTTATATGAACAATGTACTAATTTTTCTCCAAAAATATCAAATTTACAAAAATTCTAGAAATAACTTTAAAAAGGTGAAAAATATTGAGAACTAAAGTTAGGTTAGGTCAGGTTTGTCAGGAAACAGGATAAATGTTTCCTGACGTGGGTCTTAAAGTTATATGATGACACACTGCCCCAAGCTTTTGGTCATCTGACCGAGGCCTTCCGCTGGTTTACCCCTGCACCCCTTTAAAAATTATGATTATAAAGCTAAAGTGTTTTAGATTTCGTATTCTCACGGGACACCCTGGTAGTGAGAATATATATCTGAGAGAAATTTCGTATATATTTCATCTTTTTTTTATACCCTTAAATCTGTAGCTGGCAATAATTATTAAGAGATTTACTTTTATTGCCAATGTTTAATTATTCTTTATCTCTGCTTTAAAGAGATAGTGTAATGTTTTAGATGGATAAACAGGATAAGAAAATTTGAATTATCCTCTCCCTCCCTCTCTTATTTTCATTATCGAATGAAAAAGTAAATTTTGATATGGTGATGTAACAAGAAAATATTAGCATAAAACAGGTAAAAAAATAAAAATGTTAATAAGAGGTAAATAAACTGCCCAAGAATGTACTTTCCTATGTGAATGGATCCAAGAGCTAGAGCCTTGTGAAGTTATTTTACTTGCATGGAGAGATCCAAGAGCTAGACACAGCACATCTGGTAACAGGGTGTCGATGTAAACAAACCTGGGCGTCAAAATCTGAAGGGTTTTCATTCACAGTTTTAAGACCTAATCATGTCATGGGCGGGTTTTGAAAAAGAAAATGCCGAGACGGAGAGAGATATTGCAATTTTAGTATATAAAAACCATGCCAGGGGCATTCTGGGAGGATCACATGAAGCAGCATGACTCAGCACAATGACTGGTGAAGGCTCGATGCTCCGTACGCTAACAGCTAGACAAAAACTCTCGCTCCCAGAAGAAAAAAGATCAAACGTTACAGATGCAAAGCAGGAAAAGCGTTGTTCGCGCTGATGATTGGTGGAGCAATGAGATCACAGGTTAGGAAAACGTTATAGGCAGCAGTAATCTCATTCAAGATCTCACAATAACGTCTTTCTTATTAACTGCAACGAGGATTCTCGGGTTTAGGGTCATGAAACTATTGTAATAAGCCTCACCTACACATCAAATGAGTGTCACTTTGTATGCTTTTCAACACCAACAATAAAATTCTCCTTATAATGATTATATCTTCATATTTGTCTTCACCAGGTACAACATATCAGGGTATAACGGATGAAGATTATTTCTAGAGGTATGCATTTCTAGAGTTAAGACTGTCAGAGCCGTAATAAATGGAAAAAAAAGTGTTGAGCTTTGGATTCTTTTCGGAGGAATGTTCTTCAGAAAGAAGAATGAAAGTCATAGATAGGGCTAAATAAAAGGAAGAATCTGTCTCCCACCAAGAGAGCAAACTCCAACTTGTACCTCTCATCCCTAGGTCTCATCCACAACACAGTACCAACACTGATTCAACCTATGAAAGCACGAAGACCCTCTTAAAGATCCCCGTCACCCACAAGAGCATTTGCACAACCCTTTGCACATTAAATTCCACCGTGTCATCCCCTCTCATCAACTTCCTCTCACTAACCCTTCTCCCAGTTCCCACATTGCTTGACTTCTATCTATAATACAACCTCTCCTTCACCACCCTAAGGATACCTCCCACTCACTCTCACGCCACCCCAAAGTCTATGAACTAAACAGAAGATTTCACCGTGTAGTTTCACATGTGCAAGGACCACTATCAGAGATGGAAGGAAGGACAAGCCAGGAGGAAATGTCAAGCACTGAGAGGTTAGGTGAGGAAGTGAGGATTCTCTAATTGAACTTACGTTTAAGGTGGCGAGGTCAACGAAGTAACACAGTGGATACGAAGGAGGAAGAGTTGAACTACTGTGTTATGTAGCAAACGTACGCAGATCTCTACAAGAAACCATTAGCGTCAGGGAATTTATCAGACAGCTGGAAAGCTCCAAATCTATTATCAATATTCAGTAATGCAGAACGGCAAGAAACTCTGAATTACCGACTCTTATTTCAAATATGTTTACCATACAAGCTACTGAAGATCATGAAGAAAAAACTAGTCGAACTTTTCCTCTCTTCCTAGTTTTCCTCTGCTTACATATTTCTATTTTCAATCTTCTCTCGACTTCATCTTATTTATCCAACATTTTTGTTCCTTTTGTCTATTCCCATATATCTCTACCCCTTTCCACTTCCCCATTTCTCTTTGCCCTTTCATGTCTCCCTTTTTAAAAATTCCTAGCAGCTATTATCAGTACGAGCTGCCTTGTGCATCACTATCGCTTTCCCACCTTCCATTCCCCCACCCTTCTATTCTCTTACACTCTCCCGTATATTTCCTTCCTCTAGTCTCTCTGAAAAAGGCTCTCTCTTCTATCTCTATCTTTACCTCAGTATCTTTCGTTTCCTCCTCTTGCTTCTCTTAACTCTTCTTCAAGTCTCCTAATTTTCCCTCTCCGTCCAAGCTTATTTCTTCCCCTCTTCTCCTCCCTACCTCTCTACTTCCCTCTCCTTTAAGCCTCCCTCCTTCCCTCTCCCCAGGCTCTCCCCACCATTAACATATGATCTGTAGACCACGCCAGATCAAAATCTGAATATCAGAGAGAGAGAGAGAGAGAGAGAGAAACATCAGCATCTACCTCACACCTGCATCATCCCCCCACCTCTCTCTCTCTCTCTCTCTCTCTCTTTCTCTCTCTCTCTCTCTCACACACACACACACACACACACACACACACACACACACACACACCACAGTTATTCCCCGACGTTTTCAGAAATATTATCCCCCACTTGAGGATAAAACAAAATCTCCCATCATCATTTTTCCCCCACCTTTCTCCCCCATCCCTACCTCCTCTATCCTCCTCTCGCCCTTTGTTCCTCCACTTTTGAATGCACTTCGTCTCTCTCTCCTCGGTATTGTAACGTGCTTTCTGTTCGACTAATTTAATGTTCCCGAATTGGTTGTCTGTTTTCAGAAACATCAGTATATTTTCCATTCTCAGAGTATTATAGCAGCTAGAAAATTAATATAACACCTGGGGGTCCATTATAGCAGCTGAGTCTATTATAGCCTGATTGGGATCTACTAAACTGACTGGATCTTCGTCAATGGTCCGGCGAGAGATGCCTTTATGCTTGAAGATAATTATAATATGCGATGTGTTGTTTGTGTGTGTGTGTGTGAGAGAGGGAGAGAGAAGAGAGAGAAGAGGAGAAGAGAGAGAGAGGGAGAGAAGGAGGAGAGAGAGGAGAGAAGAGAAAGGAGAAAGAGAAAGAAAAAAGAGAAAGAGAAAGAGAAGCTTCCCCAAATGTAAAAGTTTTTTTTCTTTAAATATTTCACTTGCATACCTCCACAAACACACAGGACGTACACCCCCCCGTTACGATAATTATGGGGCTAGCGAGAAAAAAAAATGTCTCAAACCTAGACAATAAATAAGTACAGTCAAACAGGCAGGTAAAAAAAAGCAAAAGAAATAGCCCAAAATTTAAATGACCACCCCTTCTTTAATTGGCATTCTTTTTAATGATTTGTGAGAAATCCCTTCTGACTGCGACTCTGATTTTCCCATATCTTTTTTAAGTTTTTCTCTCAGAATCCCTGACTCGACCCGCTAAATTTCCGTTCCTAGTAAGTTTCAGAGTCGCTCTGGGTTTTTAAATTTATCTTAGAGCCCCCAAAAACAACTTCCAAAATCTCCTTTTAAAAAATTGTAACAATTTTATTTGCCAGGTCTTCGTAGCACCAAAGGTAGAGGATCATACAGCCCGGAAACGGGGAAAATTTTTATTTCTTCCCAAATATGGGGGAAAGTTATTTCCCAGGGTAAAGAGGTTAAAAATATACAAGGAGCAAATGCATTTCGTTCCCGGGGGTTTTGATCGTTCTGTGATTAGGGAAAACTACGGGGGTTGTTTCCCCGTATTAAGAGTTTCTCCCGCAATCTTGAACGGTGAGAAGCTTTTGGTAAAAAAAGGGTAGCCAGGCTTTTAAAAACAAAGGGGGGAAACTTGACTTTTTGGGTTTTAAATTGACTAGTTTGTGTGTCCTGCCTGTTTCTGTCCTGAACTATGTGTCCCACTAATAAAATAATAATAAGTATAATAAATTTTACTTTATTTTTTCAAGTACTTTTACAAGGTATGCAGACCAAGTGGGATCAATAACTACTGCCATATAGAAACCTTTTTTATGCGAGCATTTCCCCAAATTTTAAATCGTTTTGCCAGGGTGGACCCCCACCCGTCCATTTAAAACTAAGGGGTTTCCATTTTACTGATGGGGAAACATGGCACCCGTGCAAGGAAACCCCGTTTAAAGTTTTTTACCCCACCGGGAATCAAACTGGTCCCTCGCCCTGTGAACGGAGCTGTAGCCACCAGGCCCCCCGTCTTCTCTGAAAAGTGTTTGCCCGCTATGGCTTGTTCGTCTTACATGTCCCGGGGGAAATGAAAAAAAGTCACGGGAAAATAAGTTTTTGCATAAAAAACTCCTAAAATCATTAAGGTTTTGTATATACTCCCCATTAAACCTTTTTTAATTGAAATACCCCTGCAAAGCATTCTGAAGCACGGAAAAGGTTCAAGGGCCCTTTGGGTAAACCCCAATAAAAGAGTTTCCGGGCAACAATATAAGGCTTCATTTCAGGCGTGAAGAATTTTCCAGGGACCCAGAGCTCATACATAAAGCCAAGTTCATTGTTGTTGTTGCTGTTTGAATAGTAAGGCGCTGTATCTCTCACAGGTGGTCTCCTGGAACGAGCCTCCGGGTGAACTCACCTGCTGGTAAAAAACTTGCTGGAGTGTCCCTGCTGAAACGAGTGCTTCTGGAACGAGTATCAAGAAACATACCTGGAACTGAGCTCTTGGAAAAACTGGAGGAACAGTGTTCTGGAACTAGCTTCCTGGAAAAGCCTTCTGGAACGAGTGTTTCTATAATGAAGATTATTTTTAACGAGCCTTCTGGAACAAATCTTTTCTAGAGAAAACTCTTGGAGTGAGCCTTCTGGAAAGACTCTTGGAATGAGCCTCCTGGAAGAAGCCTCCTGGAGTGAGTGCTCTTAAAATGAGCCTCCTGGAAACGAGTATTCCTGAAACGAGTCTCCTGGTAAAATACTGCTTGAATGAGTTCTTCTGCAACCAGCCTGAAAGAAAGAGCCTTAAGGAACAAGTCTCCTGGAACAAGCCTCTTCGAACAAACTTCCAAAATCCAGACCAGGATTTTGGAATGAATACTCCTGACACGAGTCTTAAATAACAAGCCTCTTGTAACAGTTTTGTTGGAACGAAAGTCCCTAACCGAGCTTCTTGGAACAAGCCTCACTTGGAACAAGCCTCTCTTGGAACAAGCATCTTGGAACAACCCTCTTGGGACACCCCTCCAGGGACGAGCCTTATGGGACGAGCCTCCTTGAATGCACTTTCTGGAACCAGTACCTTCAACAAGCCCCTTCGGCGATTTAAAGAATATCCAGCAAGAGTAAGGACAGCTCGGAGCAGTCGAACAAGAGGGGAAGATGGAAAGAGAATGGAAATGGAAAATCTGGAGGAATGAATAACCTTAGGGCAATACCGAAGGAGAGAAATTACAGGGGAGAGGCAGAAAAAGGAATCGGAGAAATTGAAAGAAGTACGAAAACGAAGATGAAGACAAAGAACAAGGAAACGAAGAAGGGGAAGAAAAACAAGTAGAAAGCAGTTCTGATATTCTTTCTATTTGCAGGAAAAGATGTTGAATTTATGTGTTAAAAATAATGTTTCGTGTGTTCGTGATCCCAGCACGAAAAAAAGTTTGGGTCACGTGTGCGGTACCCTCGGGAGCTGTCACATAGGGTTAGGAGGGCCTCTAGATATCATCACTGAGGTTGGAATGTCAATCTCCATCCACAGATGGCATCTATTGAAGGCCATTGCACCCACTTCAAGATTCTATCGTCTGAGAAATGGACAGGTGTGTGGAGTTCAGGACATTTTTTAAAGAGAATGTTTCTCTACGAGTGGCGAAATGACAAGACTCGTAAGACATGTGGAACAAATACTTAACTGTTGCACATGTGTCTTACTTAACTAATCAGTATTGTATACCATTATCATATTCACGACAGGAATCGCAGAAATGGGTTCAAGTTGAAAAAATTTAGATTTAGAAAGGATATAACAAAACACTGGTTTGGCAGTAGAGTTGTGGATGACTTGTGGATGAGTGGAACAAATACGTTTCGCTAAGAGTGGTGAAACTTGGCTCTTTCCATGGTTTGTCGGCATCACAATACCATTTACATTCATCATCTGAGGCTAGGAGTGCCTTGCCCTGGATGGCATCACCTGGGACAAGGTACAGTTTCTCTCGCAGTGGATCTGTTTTTCCAGGTCTCTGTGGGTTCCCTCAAGCAAATTTACGACTCCTTCGCTCGACGTAACGTCAAGCGTTTCATTCAGTTAAGTAGCTGGCTAGATTTGCCCCATTACCCGCGAGGGATTTGCTATAAACTGTGTGTGTGTGTGTGTGTGTGTGTGTGTGTGTGTGTGTGTGGTGTGTGTGTGTGTGTGTGTACTCACCTATTTGTACTCACCTATTTGTGGTTGCAGGGGTCGAGTCTTAGCTCCTGGCCCCGCCTCTTCACCGGTTGCTACTGGGCCCTCTCTCTCCTCGCTCCATGAGCTTTATCAAACCTCGTCTTAAAACTGTGTATAGCTCCTGCCTCCACTACGTCATTTTCTAGGCTATTCCACTGCCTTACAACTCTATGACTGAAGAAATACTTCCTAATATCTCTGACTCATTTGTGTCTTCAACTTCCAATTGTGGCCTCTTGTTTCTGTGTCCCCTCCCTGGAACATCCTGTCTTTGTCCACCTTGTCTTTTTCCACGCAGTATTTTATATGTCGTTATCATGTCTCCCCTGACCCTCCTGTCCTCCAGTGTCGTCAGGCCGATTTCCCTTAATCTTTCTTCACAGGACATTCCCCTTAGCTCTGGAACTAACCTTGTCGCAAACCTTTGTACTTTCTCTAGTTTCTTGACGTGCTTTATCAAGTGCGGGTTCCAAACAGGTGCTGCATACTCCAGTATGGGCCTGACATACACGGTGTACAGTGTCTTGAACGATTCCTTACTAAGGTATCGGAATGCTGTTCTCAGGTTTGCCAGGTGCCCATATGCTGCAGCAGTTATCTGATTGATGTGTGCTTCCGGAGACATGCTCGGTGTTATACTCACCCCAAGATCTTTCTCCTTGAGTGTGGTTTGCAGTCTTTGGCCACCTAGCCTATACTCTGTCTGTGGTCTTCTGTGCCCTTCCCCTATCTTCATGACTTTGCATTTGGCAGGATTAAATTCGAGAAGCCATTTCCTGGACCAGGTGTCCAGTCTGTCCAGGTCTCTTTGAAGTCCTGCCTGGTCCTCATCAGATTTAATTCTCCTCATTAACTTCACATCATCTGCAAACAGGGACACTTCTGAGTCTAACCCTTCCATCATGTCGTTCACATATACCAAAAATAGCACTGGTCCTAGGACGACCCCTGTGGGACCCCGCTCGTCACAGGTGCCCACTGTGATACATCATTACGTACCATGACTCGTTGTTGCCTCCCTGTTAGGTATTCTCTGATCCACTGCAGTGCCCTTCCTGTTATATGCGCCTGATGCTCTAGCTTCTGCACTAATCTCTTGTGAGGAACTGTGTCAAAGGCCTTCTTGCAGTCCAAGAAGATGCAATCAACCCACCCCTCTCTCTCGTGTCTTACTTCTGTTATTTTATCATAAAACTCCAGAAGGTTTGTGACACAGGATTTGCCTTCCGTGAATCCGTTCTGGTTGGCATTTATACTCTTGTTCCGTTCCAGGTGCTCCACCACTCTCCTCCTGATAATCTTCTCCATAATTTTGCATACTATACACGTCAATGACACAGGTCAATAGTTTAGTGCCTCTTTTCTGTCTCCTTTTTTAAAAATGGGAACTACATTTGCCGTCTTCCATACCTCAGGTAGTTGCCCAGTTTCCAGGGACGTGTTGAAGATTGTGGTAAGTGGCACGCAAAACATATCTGCTCCCTCTCTAGGGACCCACGGGGAGATGTTGTCCGGTCCCATTGCCTTTGAGGTATCGATGTCCCTTAGCAGTTTCTTCACCTCCTCCACATCTGTATGTATGTCGGCCATCACTTGTTGGTTTATTCCTTGCTGGTGTCCCCATCTGGTCTGTCCCCCCAGAGTCCTTCCTGTCTCTACTGTAAATACTTCCTTAAATCTCGTGTTGAGCTCCTCACATACCTCTTGATCGTTTCTTGTGAGTTCTCCACCTTCTTTCCTTAGCCTTATCACCTGGTCCCTGACTGTTGTCTTCCTCCTAATGTGGCTATACAGCAGTTTTGTGTGTGTGTGTGCCTCTTAGTGCTATAATTTTTACATGCATGATAAATAAACTTAAAAAATGCTTAAATAAATGGTCACTCGTGCAAATAGGACACGTTATAAGGTGGATTTGTCATAGGAATTTATCTTACTGGTGAGAACTCTGATACAAGAGGTGGCCATGGTAGCTGCGCCGATGTAGCGTCTTAATATAACCTGTGTGGTATCGTTGGCTACTTTTCCTTATTAATTAGAAGTTTAAAATGTGTTATCAACACTTAGGAACGAAGAAGTCAGCAGTGGAAGGTACGAATATTGAAAATACAGAAATATAAGAATCACATGGAAATATAGAAATGGCACATGTGTATCGAAGTCGGTTACTTCCAGTGTTTTGTCACACCTTCCAGGATACCCAGATAGATTCAGAACTCTGGGTTTCTCTGAGAACTCGGATAAACAGCAAGATTGATCAAACTAGTTATTATTCCAGTAAGTAAAGAGTGAAAAGGCATTATACCGTGACTGGAACAATACATAACCCACACATAAAAGAGGAAAGCTTATGACGACGTTTCGGTCCGACTTGCATTATTTAGAAGTCATACTAACACACGTGATAAGTTTCTCTCTCTTATGGGCAGTTTACTTGTATATTATAGCAGTATGTATTTTGTATGTTATTTGAACCTTTTATTTTAGGGATCTCCCTCCCTCTCTCAACTGGTGGAGTTTACCTGGAGAGAGCTCCGGGGGTCAACGCCCCCGCGGCCCGGTCTGTGACCAGGCCTCCTGGTGGATCAGAGCCTGATCAACCAGGCTGTTACTGCTGACTGCACGCAATCCAACGTACCAGCCACAGCCCGGCTGGTCAAATACCGACTTTAGGTGCTTGTCCAGTGCCAGCTTGAAGACTGCCAGAGGTCTATTGGTAATCCCCCTTATGTATGCTGGGAGGCAGTTGAACAGGCTCGGGCCCCTGACACTTATTGTGTTGTCTCTTAACGTGCTAGTGACACCCCTGCTTTTCCTTGGGGGGATGTTGCATCGTCTGCCAAGTCTTTTGCTTTCGTTGTGAGTGATTTTCGTGAGCAAGTTCGGTACTAGTCCCTCTAGGATTTTCCAGGTGTATATAATCATGTATCTCTCCCGCCTGCGTTCCAGGGAATACAGGTTCAGGAGCTTTAAGCACTCCCAGTAATTGAGGTGTTTTATCTCTGTTATGCGCGCTGTGAAGGTTCTCTGTACATTTTCTAGGTCAGCAATTTCACCTGCCTTGAAAGGTGCTGTTAGTGTGCAGCAATATTCCAGCCTAGATAGAACAAGCGACCTGAAGAGTGTCATCATGGGCTTCGCATCCCTAGTTTTGAAAGTTCTCATTATCCATCCTGTCATTTCTCTAGCAGCTGCAATTGATATAATGTTATGGTCCTTGAAGGTGAGATCCTCCGACATGATCACTCCCAGGTCTTTGACGTTTGTTTTTCGCTCTATTTTGTGGCCGGAATTTGTTTTGTACTCTGATGAAGTTTTGATTTCCTCGTGTCTACCATATCGGAGTGATTGAAATTTCTCATCGTTGAACTTCATATTGTTTTCTGCAGCCAATTGAAAGATTTGGTTGATGTCCGCCTGGAGCCTTGCAGTGCTTGCAATGGAAGACACTGTCGTGCAGATTCGGGTGTCATCTGCAAAGGAAGACACGGTGCTGTGGCTGACATCCTTGTCTATGTCGGATATCAGGATGAGAAACAAGATGGGAGCGAGTACTGTGCCTTGTGAAACAGAGCTTTTCACCGTAGCTGCCTCGGACTTTACTCTGTTGACTACTACTCTTTGTGTTCTGTTTGTGAGGAAATTATAGATCCGTCTACCAACTTTTCCTGTTATTCCTTTAGCAAGCATTTTCTGCGCTATTACGCCATGTTCACACTTGTCGAAGGCTTTTGCAAAATCTGTACATATTACATCTGCATTTTTTTTGTCTTTAGTGCATCTAGGACCTTGTCGTAGTGATCCAGTAGTTGAGACAGACAGGAGCGAGCTGCTCTAAACCCATGTTGCCCTGGGTTGTGTAATTTATGGGTTTCTAGATGGGTGGCAATCTTGCTTCTTAGGACCCTTTCAAAGATTTTTATATGGGATGTTAGTGCTATCGGTCTGTAGTTCTTTGCTATTGCTTTACTGCCCCCTTTGTGGAGTGGGGCTATGTCTGTTGTTTTTAGTAGCTGTGAGACGACCCCCGTGTCCATGCTCCCTCTCCATAGGATGGTAAAAGCTCGTGATAGGGGCTTCTTGCAGTTCTTGATGAACACGGAGTTCCATGAGTCTGGCCCTGGGGCAGAGTGCATGGGCATGTCATTTATCGCCTGTTCAAAGTCATTTGGCGTCAGGATAACATCGGATAGGCTTGTGTTAACCAAATTCTGTGGTTCTCTCATAAAAAAATCATTTTGATCTTCGACTATCAGTCTGGTTAGCGGCTTGCTAAAAACTGAGTCATATTGAGACTTGAGTAGCTCACTCATTTCCTTGCCGTCATCTGTGCAGGACCCATCTTGTTTAAGTAGGGGCTCAATACTGGACGTTGTTCTCGACTTTGATTTGGCATAGGAAAATAAATACTTTGGGTTTCTTTCGATTTCATTTATGGCTTTTAGTTCTTCCCGCGATTCCTGACTCCTATAAGATTCCTTTAGCTTAAGTTCTATGTTTGCTATTTCTCTGACCAGTGTCTCCCTACGCATTTCAGGTATATTGGCTTCTTTTAGCCGCTCTGTTATTCTTTTTCGTCGCCTATAAAGGGAGCGCCTGTCTCTTTCTATTTTACATCTACTCCTCCTTTTTCTTAAAGGAATAAGCCTTGAGCATACATCGAGTGCCACCGAGTTAATCTGTTCTAGGCATAAGTTGGGGTCTGTGTTGCTTAGTCTATCTTCCCAGCTTATATCGGTTAGGACTTGGTTTACTTGGTCCCACTTTATGTTCTTGTTATTGAAGTTGAATTTGGTGAAGGCTCCCTCATGAGTAATCTCATTATGTCGGTCTGGAGCTCCGCGCATACATGTCTGAACCTCGATTATGTTATCTGAGTATATTGTTTTTGATATGGTGACATTTCTTATCAGATCATCATTGTTAGTGAAGGTGAGGTCTAGTGTATTCTCCAGTCTAGTAGGCTCTATTATTTGCTGGTTTAAGTTGAATTTTGTGCAGAGATTTAAAAGCTCGTGCGTGTGTTAATTCTCGTAAGAGCTGCCTCCTGGAGTTATCACTGCAACAAAATTATTTGCTACATTCCTCCATTTTAGGTGCCTTAAGTTGAAATCCCCAAGGAGCAAGATGTTGGGGGCAGGAGCTGGCAAATTTTCCAGACAGTGGTCAATTTTTAACAGCTGTTCCTGGAATTGCTGGGACGCTGCATCCGGAGGCTTGTAGACTACCACAATGACTAGGTTTTGTTTCTCGATCTTTACTGCTAAAACTTCCACTACATAATTTGAGGCATTAAACAGTTCTGTGCAAACAAGTGACTCTGCGATATACAGGCTAACCCCCCCCCCTTTTACCTGTTCACTCTGTCGCATCTCTATAGGTTGTAACCTGGGATCCATATTTCGTTGTTCAAGTGATCCTTCATGTGGGTCTCTGTGAAAGCCGCGAACATTGCATTTGCCTCTGCAAGCAGTCCACGGATGAAAGGTATTTTGTTGTTCGTTGCTGGTTTTAGACCCTGTATATTTGCAAAAAAGAATGTCATCGGACTGGTGGTATTGGTGGTACCGGGGGGGAAGGACTTTTTTCCGGCATATGTATCTGTATCTGTTGGTTTGGAGTGGAGGCCATCGACTGTGGTTCCACTCCAGGAATGACTGGATTTGGTGTACGATTTCTGCCATTTCCTGCCAGTTTTTTTCCTTCCTGGCACTAAAAAACCTCTTCCTCTTGAGTGGCTGTGGCTACCCAGGTTTTCCCATGGTCTGGATGTTTTGTATCTTTTTGTCCCCTTTAGATGGTGTGCCTGGCAATTTAAGTTATAGCACAGTCTTTCCTGTACTGAAGAGGGACATATTTCAGGGTGAAAAAGCTTACAGGAAGGGAGTTTGCATTTTCCTGTTGTCATATGGGCACGGCATTTTCTAGGGTGGTCAAAGTTGCACGTCCCATCTGTTTTTTCCAGATTTCCCATGCCTGCAGATACCAAGTGCATAGTATGTGCACAGGCTTGGTTTCCGTTTGCCTTGGGTTTCTGTGACTGTATTGCCTGTTGGTGCATGTTTACCTGTGTCTTTCCTATCCTCACTAGCACTAACAATGGGGCTCTCACCAGTTGTTTTTGGTAATCTATCCTCACTAATGCTAGTGGAGTCCCCTTGTTTGCTATCTCCTGTGGTATTACTAGTTTGTAATATTGGTTTTATCTTGTCTTTGACTACACTTGTTTCCTCACTACAGCTCCTGTCTCCCTCGGGGTCATTTACATGCATCCCCTCCTGCGTACATTTACTGACTACCTGGACAGCATCTCCACCCTCACCATTACTGTCTCCCAGGACAGCACCTCCAGCTTCACCATTACTGTCTCCCAGGACACCACCTCCAGCTTCACCATTACTGTCTCCCAGGACAGCACTATCAGCCCCCACATTTACTGACTACATGGCCAGCACCAAGGGCGATACCATCCAGCCCAGGCTTTTTATTCTCCCATCTGGAAGGGAATTGTAGATAATTATAATAATTTTATACAGCATGATACAATGTTTGTACAGAGGTGACATTTAGTTGTTTATGCAGAAAGTCCATAGTTATGCTAAGCATTTCATTTCGAAATGAGAGGCGAGAGGGAATGGCACAGTGAGAACGAGAACATGGAGGAATAAGGAAATATTGACGAAGTCAGTAAGAAAAGCAGAGAGCGAGAGAGGGCGAGAGAGAGAGAGAGAGAGAGAGAGATGTAACTGATACAGGTAAATCTCCTAGCTTGTGAATAAAGTTAGGAGCCTTAACCTAACCTTATAAAACCATGTGTAAAAAAGATAGATAGATAGATAGATAGATAGATAGATAGATAGATAGATAGATAGATAGATAGATAGATAGATAGATAGAGAGAGAGATAAAGAGCCACTTCTAACCCCAGCTTCCGACCCTCCAGCATCTCCAAGAGATGAGAAGGGCCCACAAAGACTCCCCTTATGTAAGGTCGGAGACAAATGTTTTCCTTCATTTTCCGCTGCAGTGGGTCTGGGTTGTGGGGTTGGGGAGGAGGGGGTAAGGAAGGTGGGGATGGTGTAGCAGAAAGACGAAGTGGTGGGTGGAGATGGGAGTTGGAGACAGAGTGGTGGATGGAGAAAGGCTGTGAAGGTCGGAGAAAGCAAAGATGGAAAGAAAGTTAGGGAAAGCGTTCTTAGGATGGAAGTAAAAGTATGTATTTAGGTTTCAGTAGTCAGTAGCCTGTAGTCAGTAGCCTGTAGTCAGTAGCCTGTAGCCTGTAGCCAGTAGCCTGTAGCCAGTAGCTTGTAGTCAGTAGCTTGTAGTCAGTAGCCTGTAGTCAGTAGCCTGTAGTCAGTAGCCTGTAGTCAGTAGCCTGTAGTCAGTAGCCTGTAGTCAGTAGCCTGTAGTCAGTAGCCTGTAGTCAGTAGCCTGTAGTCAGTAGCCTGTAGTCACTACCCTGGTAGTCAGCAGTCATTATTCGGTAGCCAGCAGTCATTATTCGGTAGCCAGCAGTCATTATTCGGTAGCCAGCAGTCACTAGCCGGTAGCCAGAAGTCACTAGCCGGTAGCCACTAGTCAATACTTAGCACCTAGTCATCACTAGCTGGTACCCAGTAGGCACTAGTGCCCAGTAGGCACTAGTGACCAGTACGCACTAGCGCCCAGTAGGCACTAGTGCCCAGTAGGCACTAGTGCCCAGTAGGCACTAGTGCCCAGTAGGTACTAGTGCCCAGTAGGCACTAGTACCCAGCAGGCACTAGTACCCAGTAGGCACTAGTACCCAGACATCTAATAACAGTTCAGCCATTAAAAACTTCCCTGTTAATTCAGACTTCTCCCATTCTTCGAAAAATATTTTATAGTCTCAACATGTAAATTTTTTTTGGAGCGTTCACTAGTCAGTTTAAGCAACGATGTTTCGATACATGATTGCTCTGGACCGAAACGTTTTCTAATATGTTCTAGTGTTTGCTCACAGGTCTTCGTAAAGCGATTTGTCGGTATCAATTATCAAGGTTTATACCAGGACCGTTCGAGACGTGATCTTTCGAAACGTGATCGTTCTAAACGTGACTCAACCGCGAACATCAGAAACCGAACAAAAATTCGGGGAAACATGGATGTATAAACACACCAATAAGCAACACGAACTATGGAGATATAAGCAGCAGGCAAACGAAACAATCGAGCAAGAAAAAGCAAGAAGAGCAAGAAACAAGCAAGCAAGGAAACTAACTCTCGAGAAATAAGATATAGTAAAGAGGAAACCCGCAAATAGCAGTCAGTAATAAGCAAGTAAAGGAGGCACAACAAATGCAATAAAACTAGCAAGAGAATGAGGGAGAAAGCAAGGAAACAATGAAAGAAAAGAAAGTAAGCAAACACGCATAATAAGAAAGCAAGTTAGATGCCTAACTAGCTAATTTACGTCATTCCAACGTTTCGTTGTAGCCTGACGCACACAAGCAGTACTGTCGCAGTGTTTACGCTTTCCGTGACACGCGAGGCCTCCAGAAATTGGCGTACGTTGACGGTATTGACGTTTTATCCTGGGCGATACGAGGGGGTGACGTGCAAGTATTGACAGGCCCCCAGGGTCGCCTCTGTGTTCCAGGGCGAACGAGAACCCAGGGGAAGATAGTAGCTGTGTTTTGTGTGTGTGTGTGTGTGTGTGTGTGTGTGTGTTGTATGTGTGTGTTGTATGTGTGTGTTGTATGTGTTGTGTGTATGTGTGGTGTTGTGTGTGTGTGGTGTGTGTGTGTGTGTGTGTGTGTGTGTGTGTGTGGTGTGTTGTGTGTGTGTATGTGTGTGTTTGTATGTGTGTGTTGTATGTGTGTGTGTATGTGTGTGTTGTATGTGTGTGTTGTATGTGTGTGTTGTATGTGTGTGTTGTATGTGTGTGTTGTATATGTGTGTTGTATTGTTTGGTGTGTGTGTGTGTGTGTTGTGTTGTGTGTGTGTGTGTGGTGTGTGTTTTTTGCGCGCGCTCTCGCTCTCTCATCTCTCTCGCTCTTTCCCCCACTCTCTCCTCCCTCTCCTTCTTCTCTCGCTCTCTCTCTTTGCTCTCTCTCCTTCCTCTCTCTCTTTTCTCTCTCTTTTGCTCTCTCCTCGTCTCTCTCCTCGTTCTCTCTCTCCTCCTCTCTCTCGCCCCCTTCTCGCTCTCTTCTCCGCTCTCCTCTCTCGCTCTCTCTCCTCGCTCTCTCTCTCTCGCTCTCTTCTCTCGCCTCTTCCCCCCTCCCCTCTCTCTTTGCTCTCTCTCTCTCGCTCTCTCTCTTTGCTTTTTCTCCTCTCTTCTTCTCCCCTCTCTTTCGCTCTCCTCTCTCCTTCTCTTTCTCTTCTTTCTCTCCCTCTGTCATTTGCAAAATTCTTGTACGTGTTCCCCGGCTCCCCTCCTCTCGTCTCGGACAGCTTGTACAAGCAGTTCAACCCCAATCTCCCAGTATTTTGTATTTCATGATCATATTTCTCCTGGTCTTCCTCTCTACTGGTGTTGCTACTGTGATTTCTTTGCGTCTCTCCTTTAAGTCCATTCCCTTTAGTTCTGTTGCCAGTTTTGCGTTTTTCATATTCTTGATCAGGTACTGTTTTCTTTGCTGGTCTCATATACTCCAAGATAAGAAAACATACGTAGGGTCACAAGTGACATGGTCCTTAGGCAAATAGATAAATTAAAACCAAACAAATCCCCAGGCCCTGATGAACTGTATACAAGGGTTCTAAAGGAATGTAAAGAGGATTTTAGCACACCTTTGGCTAATCTTTTCAACATATCACTACAAACTGGCATAGTGCCAGATAAGTGGAAAATGGCAAATGTGATACCTATTTTCAAAACAGGTGACAGGTCCTTAGCTTCGAACTATAGACCAATAAGCCTAACCTCCATAGTGGGAAAATTTATGGAATCAATAATTGCCGAGGCAGTTCGTAGCCACCTTGAAAAGCATAAATTAATCAACGAATCTCAGCATGGTTTTACAAAGGGGCGTTCCTGCCTTACGAATTTATTAACTTTTTTCACTAAGGTATTTGAGGAGGTAGATCATAGTAATGAATATGATATTGTGTATATGGACTTCAGTAAGGCTTTTGACAGGGTCCCACATCAGAGACTATTGAGGAAAATTAAAGCACATGGAATAGGAGGAGAAATTTTTTCCTGGATAGAGGCATGGTTGACAAATAGGCAGCAGAGAGTTTGCATAAATGGGGAGAAATCAGAGTGGGGAAGCGTCACGAGCGGTGTTCCACAGGGGTCAGTGTTGGGCCCCCTGCTGTTCACAATCTACATAAACGAAATAGATGAGGGCATAAAGAGCGACATCGGCAAGTTTGCCGATGACACCAAAATAGGCGTCGAATTCATTCTGACGAGGACATTCGAGCACTCCAGGAAGATTTGAATAGACTGATGCAGTGGTCGGAGAAGTGGCAGATGCAGTTTAATATAGACAAATGCAAAGTTCTAAATGTTGGACAGGACAATAACCATGCCACATATAAACTAAATAATGTAGATCTTAATATTACGGATTGCGAAAAAGATTTAGGAGTTCTGGTTAGCAGTAATCTGAAACCAAGACAACAGTGCATAAGTGTTCGCAATAAAGCTAATAGAATCCTTGGCTTCATATTAAGAAGCATAAATAGGAGTCCTCAGGTTGTTCTTCAACTATACATCCTTGGTTAGGCCTCATTTAGATTATGCTGCACAGTTTTGGTCACCGTATTACAGAATGGATATAAATTCTCTGGAAAATGTACAAAGGAGGATGACAAAGTTGATCCCATGTATCAGAAACCATCCCTATGAGGATAGACTAGGGCCTGAATCTGCACTCTCTGGAAAGACGTAGAATTAGGGGGGATAGGGATTGAGGTGTATAAATGGAAGACAGGAATAAATAAAGGGGATGTAAATAGTGTGCTGAAAATATCTAGCTAGACAGGACTCGCAGCAATGGTTTTAAGTTGGAAAAATTCAGATTCAGGAAGGATATAGGAAAGTACTGGTTTGGTAACAGAGTTGTGGATGAGGGGAAAACAAACTCCCGAGTACAGTTATAGAGGCCAGAACGTTGTGTAGCTTTAAAAATAGGTTGGATAAATACATGAGTGGATGTGGGTGGGTGTGAGTTGGCCCTGATAGCTTGTGCTACAGGTCGGTTGCCGTGTTCTCCTTAGTCAATGTGACCTGACCTGACTAGGTTGGTGCTTTGGGCTTAAGCCGGTAGGAGACTTGGACCTGCCTCGCATGAGCCAGTAGGCCTTTTGCAGTGTTCCTTCGTTCTTATGTTCTATGTTATTATGTGTATTGGATTTATCTTTGTTCAGGATCCTGTAATCAATACCTAGGGTATCTTGTTTGGCATGATCAAAAGTTATGAGATTTATATGTAGTTCTTGTGATATGCTTGAAGCAATGCTTTCAGGTCTTTCTCGCTGCACCTTGTATGAAGCATCTCTCCTCCAGAGTTGTATTCTATGTTCAGACTTCACTCTTTCTTTTGTTACTGATTTGCATTTCATGACTGAAATCAAGTAACCACTTTCCTAATCACATTTGCAACGTGCTCAAGTCTTTGTTAAGTTTGACCTTCTGTCCTATCTATACATTCCTAATTAATTTCGCTACAACCGGAACATTGCATTCAGGTTCCTCTTTCAGGTAACTGAAGTGTATCAGTAACAACACTGGTCCAAACAATGCATCTTGGAGGATTGAACTCGTTACCCACGCATTCTCTGATACCTCCTAATTTACTCTTACTAACTCTCTTATTTAATACTTACTCCTATAGCCCCACTGAGTACTTTCCTTGCCTCCCCTGCCTACTCCTCCACTGTGTGTATAAATAGAAGTCTTAGATGTGATACTCTGTCAAATACTTTCTTACAGACATGGAAGATACAGTCTACCCAACTCCTGCTTTCTTCGAGTCTGTCAGGCTGGCTTTCTTTTACAAATTCATTTCTTCCCAGATACTTTGCACATTATTTTTTGTAGAACCTTAGTCATTATACTAGTCAGCAAAATTAGTTTATAGATGAGTGCTTCATGTATTTCCTCTTATTGTACTGGAATAATATTTGAAGTTTTCCAAGTGTTTAGTAGTTGTCCTCTTTCCAATGACTAGTATATCCTTGGCTACGGGGCCGCACAGTTCCTCTGCTCAGTCTCTCAGCATCCAAGGGGGATAGCCCGTCTCTCAGCATCCAAGGGGGATAGCCCGTCTCTCAGCATCCAAGGGGGATAGCCCGTCTCTCAGCATCCAAGGGGATAGTCCGTCTCTCAGCATCCAAGGGGATAACCTGTCTTGTCCTCTCGCTTTTTATTTTTTACATCTCGATTGCTTAAGAAACCTCTCACTTTCGTCTCTATTTTTTTTCTTTAAGAGTGAACCTCTTAGACTGTTCGTGTTGGTTGAGCCCTAGAATGAGTGCGCTTCAGACTTCCACCCACAGCAACACTACTTTCCAACCCACAGTCACCCTCTTCCCCCACCATGCCAACATTTTCTTATCCCCTTACCCCGTCCATCCACCACATAGTCTTTCCCCTCCCTCACCACCCTCATCCCTCCACTACCCGTCTCCTCATTGCCTTGTTGATCCCTCTGTCATTTCAAGGATAACAAACCACTTCACCGCTATGTTGATAAAGGACATCATTTGCAGGCTAAAACACAGTCATATTGCTGGCTGCAGGGAATAATTCTTCTGTCACTGGGTGCACTGAGTGGGGTGAATGGGGAAGGTTGGGAAAATGGGGAGATGGGGAGAGTGGGGAGAGAGAGCAGTGGAAAAAATTAGGGTGGATTGTAGGGGTAAATAGAAGTGGGTACTGGGATGGAGAGATGTGATGGGAGATGGATGGGAGATGAGGCGAGAGAGAGAGGGTGGTGCGTAATGATTGAAAAGTCGATAGAAGGGGTCTGGGATAGGAAGGAGAATAATTGAAAAAGGAAGTGCAGGGAGAAAGAGAAGGAGAAGATCTTCCTCCAACCTGTCCTCTCCTCCCTTCTTCCTTTCCTCTATCTCTTCTCCCATCCCTCGTTGTTGCCGCCTCCTCCTCCTCCCCCTCTTCCTCCTCCTCCTGACATTTAAGAAGGCATCCTGCTCAACACAGTTACCTGGAAAACCAGTTGAAGGTCAGACATCTCCGAAGTGTCAAGTTTTGCTGATACTTCCCCTGGCACTCTAGAGGCACACTTCATTCTGAATGATCAACCAGTGCTGACAAAATTATCTAATATGAAAATGACCTCAGAGACACGATAATTATTATATATATATATATATATTATATATATATATATATATATATATATATATATTATATTTATATATATATATATTTAATATATATATTATATATATATATAGGTTTAGAAAAACACGTAAGCAAACACTATAACATATTTATTAGAAAACGTTTCGGTCATGGGACCTTGATCACTTCTAACATACAGAGGTAGAAAGACATTATATATATAGGCGGAGAGTGAGATGTGACGCACGTGACCTGAGGAATGTCATAAGAACATAAGAATGGAGGAACACTGTAGAAGGCCTACTGGCCCATGCGAGGCAGGTCCTTATCAAACAACCTCTACCTATGATGAGGACGGGTAGACGATGAAATCATGTGACTCCTGTGTTGTTGGGTTGGTGCTGCTTAAGTATCATGTATGCCAATGCTTTTGAAATTTTGAAGTTTCCAGTGTTGCGTTCTATAGTGTCGGTGACGGCGATTAGTGAGGCTTCCAGGCACCGTCGGCGTCTGAGGTCTGGTTCGGTGAGAACGAGTTGTGCCTCGTTCCAGTTCATCAAATGCCCCGTGGAGTCTCTGTGGAGGACACAGGCGTACCTTACATCGTCTCTGTTAGAGGCATTTCGATGTTCATTCAGGCGGACCGCAAGATGTCTGCCTGTCTCGCCAACATATTTCTTGGGACAGAACCCACAGGGGATAGTGTAGACGCCTGCTGTATAAGTTAGAGGTGTGGGGCTGCGTTTCGTAGTGAGGTCTTTGATAGATGATGTGTTTATGGTGGAAACGTTGATGTTACTCATAGCAAGTGCTCGGCGAGTATTCGTGGCAACATCGCCACATGGGAGTACTATGAACTGTTTAGGGGGCTGTTCCATTGGCGGTTTGTTGAGGATATCTTGTGCCTTGAGTCTGCAATCTCGGATGAAGAAAGATGGGAACTGAAGACGTGTAAAGGCTTGTGTTATGCAAGTGCATTCTTCTTCTAGAAAACAAGGGCTGGAGATGCGAAGTGCTCTCAAGAAGAAGCCAATGAGGACTCCTCTCTTAGTGCGGGTGTCTTGGTGTGAATAAAAATGTATAAGATCGTCCTTGTTGGTAGGTTTTCTATACACTTTGAAGAGAAGTTTGTCACTGTCGGGAGATCTGCACAGTAGAACGTCGAGGAAAGGAAGTTTGCCATCATTTTCGAGTTCGAGTGTAAACTTTATTGATGGTTCAACTGCATTGATCTTGTTGAGAAGGGCCTGGATATTGAGACGCCTCGGATAGAAAACCAATATATCATCAATGTATCTTAGCCAGGTAACGGTGTTGGGAAAGAGGGTGCTGAATTTCTCTGTCTCCAGGTTTTCCATGAAGAGGTTGGCAAGCACAGCACTGAGCGGGCTGCCCATTGCCATCCCAAAGCATTGTTTGTAACAGTTGTCCTGATACTTGAAGAAGTTGAAATTAGCACAAAGTTCCACTAGATTGATGAAATCTAGAAGAGGTAAAGGGAGGTCGTGGTTTTCAGTGAGCCTCTGTCTCAGAATGTTGATTGCAGCGTCAGTAGGAACGTTGGTAAAGAGGGCTGTGACATCGAAGGAAGCCATGCTTTTGTTTTTGACTCCTCTCAACAAGGAAATGTATACCACCTTGAAGAGAGTCATGGAGACAGATCGCTCATTCACCCTGGAGGAACTGGACTCTCGGCAGAAGATCACCAAGGGTGCAGTGATGCGATACCCGCTGATGATGCCCATCGAGGCAGTATCAGCTCACCCCACTGTGGTGTCAGCTCAACGTCTCAAGGCAAAGACGGCAGGCAATGCACCAACCCGACAGGTCCTCATTCAGCATGTAGGACCACTGCCATCCCAGCTGGACCTCGGTTCTTGGGGCAGGTACGATGTCAGGACCTTCACAGCAGAACCAGTTCGCTGTTTCAAGTGTCAGCGTTATGGACACCTGGGTGCACTCTGTCCAAACAGAGTAATCTGCGGTGTCTGCAGCCAGCACCACCCTACCGAGGAATGCATCACCAAGCTGAAAAATGCATCGCCACCCACCCACAATGCCCGAACTGCAGGCAGAAGCACCATGCCTGGAATCCTCGATGCCCGAGAGGCTCGCCCGAATTCAAGAAGTCTGGAAGACGCCAAAAACTCGGCAACAGGCTACGGCGGATCATCACTCTCAGCAAACGATGGGTGCAGAGAACCCTGCCATACCGCAGATCTCTCAGCAGCTAAACCCAAGTCAATGCCAGGAATTCCCAACCCTAAGCCTAACCAGGCGTTCAAGGTCAAGAACTCCTGCACCCCTACCTAAAAAACGCAAGAAACAGGAAAAA
>NC_069405.1:29342325-29406294 GCF_026875155.1 Cherax quadricarinatus
ATTTTGTAAAAATTATGTTCAATTTATTTTACCACTGGCAAGCATTGTAGTGGGGAGCAGCCCAGGTGATGCTGGTGAAATACCCAAAACTGTCTTGTGGAGAAAGATACAATGTCACGAGTTTACCTGGAGAGAGTTCCGGGGGTCAACGCCCCCGTGGCCCGGTCTGTGACCAGGCGTGAGGAGTGAGCAAAGTGTTGGGATGGGTAGTATGCTTCTTTTTCCTTTTCCTTCTCTTCTATCTTATCTTTTCTTTGTCTTCTCTTTCCCGGCCGAGAACCATCATTACACAAGCAACGTGAGTTGGACGAGGGGAGACGAGCACAGCCTCAGCCGAATAAAGCAGAGAGTTGCTAGGAGGAACTTCAGCATGAGGGGAGTGGATGAGGGAAAAACAAACACAAACATACATACACGCGCGCGCGCGCGCGCACACACACACACACACACACACACACACACACACACACACACACACACACACACACACACGCGCGCGCGCGCGCGCGCAGCTTTAAGAAGAGTTACGATAAGGCTCTTGGAGCAGGGAGAGTGTACCTAGTAGCGATCAGCGAAGAAGCAAGGCCAAGAGTTGTGACTCGGCCTCTGTAATCACAAATAAGTGAGGACACACATGTATGTACAAGTTTTTTCTCTTGTTTCATATCCAGTCTTATATTATTTATTCATTCTTTACCATCCTCCATTTATTGCCCTCTTCCCTTTCGTCTTCCCCACTCCTTGTTACTCTCTTTATCCATACCTCCCTCTATCATACCTTTCATCAAAACCGTCTCATATTCCACTTCTCCCTCTACCACTCTCCCCTCTCTCTCCCTCCTTTTCTTCTCTCCCCCTCCCTCCTTTCTTCTTCCCTGTGACATCTGAAAGAGAGAAGTAATAAAGATGGTTTTGTCTCTAGTTCAAAAGGAACAATGAAGGAGGTAAAAAAAAGGGGGAGGAGGAAAAAGGAAATTGCCAGGTAATATTTCTATTGGGATGGAGGAGAGGTTGTGTGGTGGTGTGGTAGGTTGTGTGGTGGTGTGGTAGGTTGTGTGGTGGTATGGTAGGTTGTGTGGTGGTGAGATAGGTTGTATGGTGGTGTGTAGGTTGTGTGGTGTGGTAGGTTGTGTGGTGAGGTGGTAGGTTGTATGGTGGTGTGGTAGGTTGTGTGGTGGTGTGGTAGGTTGTGTGGTGGTGTGGTAGGTTGTGTGGTAGGTTTGTGTGGTGGTGTGGTAGGTTGTGTGGTGGTGTGGAAGGTTGTGTGGTGTGTGGTAGGTTGTGTGGTAGGTTGTGTGTGGTGTCGTGGGTTGTGTGGTGGTGTGGTAGGTTGTGTGGTGGTGTGGTGGGTTGTGTGGTAGGTTGTGTGGTGGTGTGGTAGGTTGTGTGGTGGGGTGGTAGGTTGAATGGTGGTGTTGTAGGTTGTGTGGTCGTGTGGTAGGTTGTATGGTGGTGTGGTAGGTTGTGTGGTGGTGTGGGCAGGTTGTGTGGTGGTGTGGCAGGTTGTGTGGTGGTTGTAGCAGGTTGTGTGGTGGTGTTGCAGGTTATGTGGAGGTGTGGTTAGGTTGTGTGGTAGGTTGTTGTGGTGGTGTGGCAGGTTGTGTGGTGGTGTGGCAGGTTGTGTGGTGGTGTGACAGGTTGTGAGGTGGTGTGGCAGTTTGTGTGGTGTGGAAGGTTGTGTTGGTGGTGTGGCAGGGTGTGTGGTGACGTTGTAGGTTGTGTAGTGGTGTGGCAGGTTGTGTGGTGACGTGGCAGGTTGTGTGGTGTGCTAGGTTGTGTGGTGGTGTGGTGGGTTGTGTGGTGGTGTGGTGGGTTGTGTGGCGGTGTGGTGGGTTGTGTGGTGGTGTGATAGGTTGTGTGGTAGTGTGGTAGGTTGTGTGGTAGGTTGTGTGGTGGTGTGGTGGGTTGTGTGGTGGTGTGGTGGGTTGAGTGGTGGTGTGTAGTTTGAGTGGTGGTGTGCAGGTTGTATGGTGGTGTGGTAGGTTGTGTGGTGGTGTGGCAGGTTTGTGGTGGTGTGGTAGGTTTTGTGTGGTGTGGTAGGTTTTGTGGTGGTGTGGTAAGTTGTGTGGTGGTGTGCAGGTTGTGTTGTGGTGTGGAGGATGTGGTGGTGGTGTGGCAGGTTGTGTGGTGGTGTGGTAGGTTGTGTGGTGGTGTGTTAGGTTGTGTGGTAGGTTGTGTGGGGGTGTGGCGGTGGTGTGGTGGTAGTGGTAGGTTGGTGTGTGGTGGCGTGGTAGGTTGTGTGGTGCGTGGTAGTTGTGTGGTGGCGTGGTAGGTTGTGTGGTGGCGTGGTAGGTTGTGTTAGTGGTGTGGTAGGTTGTGTGGTGATGTGTAGGTTGTTGGTGGCGTTGGTAGTTGTGTGGTGAGTGGTAGGTTGTGTGGTGGGTGTAGGTTGTGGTGGGGGTAGGTGTTGGTGGTTGTGGTGGTGTGTTGGTGTGTGGTAGGTTGGTTGTGTGGTAGGTGTGTGTTGTGGGTGTGTGGTGGTTGTGGTAGGTTGTGTGTGGTAGGGTGTGGTGGTGTGCGGTTGTGTGTGGTTGGCAATTGTGTGGTGACGTGGAGGTTGTGTGGTGGTGTGGAAGGTTGTGTGGTAGGTTGTGTGGTGTGGCAGGTTGTGTGGGGGTGGTTTGTGGTAGGTGTGTGGGTGGGTGGTAGGTTGTGGTGGTTGGTGGTGTGGTAGGTTGTGTGGTTGGTTGGTGTGGTAGGTTGTTTGGTGGCGTGGTAGGTTGTGTGGGTGGTGTTACAGGTTGTGAGGTGTGTGGCAGTTTGTTTGGTGTGGTAGGTTGTGTGGTGGTGTGCAGGTTTGTGGTGACGTGGAAGGTTGTGTGGTTGAGTGGTAGGTTGTGTGGTAGGTGTGGGTTGTGTGGTAGGTTGTGTGGTGGTGTGGTAGGGTGTGTGGTGGTGTGGTAGGTTGTGTGGTGGTGTGGTAGGGTGTCTGGCAGGTTGTGTGGTGGTATGGCAGGTTGTGTGGTGGTGGGCAGGTTGTGTGGTGGTGTGATAGGTTCTGTGGTGGTGTGGAAGGCTGTGTGGTGGTGTGACAGGTTGTTGGGAGGTGTGGCTGTTTATGTGGTATGGGTAGGTTGTGTGGTGGTGTGGCAGGTTGTCTGTGGTTTTGTAGGCAGGCTGTTTCGTCGGTTGTGGTAGGTTGTTGTGGTGGTGTTGCAGGTTGTGTGGTGGTGTTATAGGTTGTGTGGTGGTGTGGTAGGTTGTGTGGTGGTGTGACAGGTAGTGTTGGTGGTGTGATAGGTTCTGTGGTGGTGTGGAAGGCTGTGTGGTGGTGTGACAGGTTGTGAGGAGGTGTGGCAGTTTGTGTGGTTGTTGGTAGGTTGTTTGTGTGGTGTGGCAGGTTGTGTGGTGACGTTGTGGTGCGTGTGGCAGGTTGTGTGGTGTGTGGTAGGTTGTGTGGTGTGGGTAGGTTGTGTGGTAGTGTTGTAGGTTGTGTGGTAGTGTTGTAGATTGCGTGTGTGGTGGGTGTGTGGCAGGTTGTGTGGTGGTGTGGCAGGTTGTGTGGTGGTGTGGCAGGTGTGTGGTAGGTTTTGTGGTGGTGTGTTAGGTTTTGTGGTGGTGTGGTAGGTTGTGTGGTGGTGTCCAGGTTGTGTGGTGGTGTGGAAGGATGTGTGGTGGTGTGGCAGGTTGTGTGGAGGTGTGGTAGGTTTGTGTGGTGTGTGGTAGGTTTGTGTGGTGGTGGGTGGGTTGTGTGGTGGTGTGGTAGGTTGTGGTGGTGTGGTAGGCTGTGTGGTGGAGTGGTAGTATTGTGTGGTGGTGTGGTAGGTTGTATGGTGGTGGCGGTAGATTGTGTGGTAGGTTGTGTGGTGGTGTTGTAGGTTGTGTGGTGGTGTGGTAGGTTGTGTGGTGGTGTGGTAGGTATTATGGTGGTGTGGTTGGCTGTGTGGTGGTGTGGCAGGTTGTGTGGTGGATTTAGCAGGTTGTGTGGTGGTGTTGCAGGTTGTGAGGTGGTGTGGCAGTTTGTGTGGTGTGGAAGGTTGTGTGGTGACGTTGTAGTTGTGTGGTGGTGTGGCTATGTTGTGTGGTGGTGTGACAGGTTGTGAGGTGGTTGTGGCAGTTTGTGTGGTGTGGAAGGTTTGTGTGGTGACGTTGTAGGTTGTGTGGTGACGTTGTAGGTTGTGTGGTGGGTGTGGGCAGGTTGTGTGGTGGTGTGGCATGTTGTGTGGTGGTTGGGGGGCATGTGGTGTGGTGGTGTGGCAGGTTGTGAGGTGGTGTGGCAGTTTGTGTGGAGTGTGGGGGGGAGGTTGTGTGATGACGTTGTAGGTTGTGTGGTGGTGTGGCAGGTGTGTGGTGGACGTTGTAGGTTGTGTGGTTTTTAGGGAGGTTGTGTGGTGACGTTGTAGGTTGTGGTGGTTGTGGCAGGGTTGTGTGGTAACGTGACAGGTTGTGTGGTGTGCTAGTTGTGTGGTGGTGTGGTGGTTGTGTGGTGGTGTGGTAGGTTGTGTGGTTGGTGTGTGGTAGGTTGTGTGGTGGTGTTACAGGTTGTGATGGTGGTGTGGCAGTTTGTTGGTGTGGTAGTTGTGTGTTGGTGGTGGCAGGTTGTGTGGTTACGTTGGCAGGTTGTGTGTGGTGTGGTATGGTTGTGTGGTAGGTTGTGTGGTGGTGTGGTAGGTTGTGTGGTAGGTTGTGTGGTAGGTTGTGTGGTGGTGTGTGTAGGTTGTGTGGTGTGTGGGTAGGGTGTGTGGCAGGTTGTGTGGTGGTGTGGCAGGTTGTTGTGGTGGTGTGATGGTTCTGTGGTGGTGTGGCAGGTTGTGTGTGGTGGTGAATAGGTTGGTGGTGGTGTGGAGGTTGTAGGGGTGTGGCAGGTGTGTTGTGGTTTTGTAGGAGGCTGTTTGGCGGTGTGGTAGGTTGTGTGGTGGTGTTGCAGGTTGTGAGTGGTGTGATAGGTTGTGGGTGGTGTGGAGGTTGTGTGGTGGTGTGGCAGGTTAGTGTGGGTTGTGATAGGTCTGTGGTGGTGTGGTAAGGCTGTGTTGTGGTGTGACAGGTTGTGAGGTGGTGTGGCAGTTTGTGTGGTGTGGTAGGTTGTTTGGTGTGTGGCAGGTTGTGTTGTGACGTTTGTGGTGGTGTGTGGTAGGTTGTGTTGTGCGTGGCAGGTTGTGTGGTGGTGTGGTAGGTTGTGTTTGTAGGCTGTGTGGTGGTGTGGCAGGTTGTGTGTGGTGTTGGTAGGTTGTGTGGTGGTTGTGGTAGGTTGTGTGGTAGTTGTTGTAGGTTGTGTTGTAGTGTTGTAGGTTGGTGTGGTAGGTTGTAGATTGTGTGGTTGGTGTGGTAGGTGTGTGGCAGGTTGTGTGGTGGTATGGCAGGTTGTGTGGTGGTGTGGTCAGGTTGTGTGGTAGGTGTGGCTAGGTTTGTGTGGTGGTGTGGCAGGTTGTGTGGTGGTGTGGCAGGTTGTGGTGGTGGTGTGGCAGGTTTTGTGGATGGTGTGGCAGGTTTTGTGATGGTGTGGCAGGTTGTGTGGTGGTGTGGCAGGTTGTGTGGTGGTGTGGCAGGTTTTGTGGTGGTGTGGTAGGTTGTGTGGTGCTGTGGCAGGTTGTGTGGTGGTGTCGTAGGTTGTGTGGTGATGTGGCAGGTTGCATTTTCTCTAGACAAGGTGGAACCTTCGTCGTGCTGTACTCTAGACAAGATGGAACCTTATTCATGCTGCACTCTAGACAAGATGGAGCCTTCCCCATGCTGCACTCTAGACAAGATGGAAGCTATTCATGCTGCGACTCTAGACAAGATGGAACCTTCCTCATGCTGTAATCTAGACAAGGTGGAACCTTTCTCTTGCTGTACTCTAGACAAGGTGGAACCTTCCTCATGCTGTACTCTAGACAAGATGGAAGCTTATTCATGCTGCACTCTAGACAAGATGGAAGCTTATTCATGCTGCACTCTAGACAAGATGGAACCTTCCTCATGCTGTAATCTAGACAAGGTGGAACCTTTCTCTTGCTGTACTCTAGACAAGGTGGAACCTTCCTCATGCTGTACTCTAGACAAGGTGGAACTTTCCTCGTGCTGTACTCTAGACAAGGTGGAACCTTCCTCATGCTGTACTCTAGACAAGGTGGAACTTTCCTCGTGCTGTACTCTAGACAAGGTGGAACCTTCCTCATGCTGTACTCTAGACAAGATGGAACCTTCCTCATGCTGCACTCTAGACAAGATGGAACCTTCCTCATGCTGTACTCTAGACAAGGATGGAACCTTCCTCAATGCTGTACTCTAGACAAGATGGAACCTTCCTCATGCTGTACTCTAGACAAGATTTAACCTTCCTCATGCTGTACTCTAGACAAGATGGAACCTTCCTCATGCTGTACTCTAGACAAGATGGAACCTTCCTCATGCTGTACTCTAGACAAGATGGAACCTTCCTCATGCTGTACTCTAGACAAGATGAACCTTCCTCATGCTGTACTCTAGACAAGATGGAACCTTCCTCATGCTGTACTCTAGACAAGATGGAACCTTCCTCATGCTGTACTCTAGACAAGATGGAACCTTCCTCATGCTGTACTCTAGACAACAACGGAGATTAATTAACTAAGAATGAATATATATTTTCCCGCGAGAAAATTCCCAACTCTTTCTTTACTCTTCTTTTCCAGAAAAAGAATAGCAAAAAAGTGATACAATGAGAATTTTAATTAAGTTTTGCAAAAGAATTTTGAAATTACTCGTGTCAAAGAAAATGGAATAAGCATAAAACACTAAAAGCAGGAAATAGACGAATCCAGAGAAAAATAGGAATTGCTGGAGATACAGGAAATTGTAACAGATGTGAAATGGGAGATGAATGAAAAAATGTGAAATGTATATATTTATATGAAAGTGGAGAAGCTGAACAATGGAGAATGTGTGACATGTACAAAACTGAAAATGTAAGAGTGAAAACAGTAACGTATTTTGCGCTGTGCCTCGTCTCTCTCTCTCTCTCTCTCTCTCTCTCCTCTCTCTCTCCTCTCCTTCTCTCTCTCTCTCCCTCTCTCTCCTCTCTCTCTCTCCTCTCTCTCTCTCTCCTCTCTCCACACACACACACACTCACTCCACTCCACACACACACACTCCACTACATACACATCACACACACACACACACACACACACACACACACACCACACACACACACAACATACTCTCACACACACCACACACACAACATACACTCACACACACACACCACAACATACACTCACACACACACACACACACACACACACACACTACACACACACAACACACACAGCGCACACAACAACACCCCCCCCCCACACACACACACATACCAAGCTGCCTCATGACCGATGTTATCATGTCTGCCTTGGGTCTTGTTTCTTCTAAGAGCATCAGGTTCAAATAAGTTCTCTCTGCAGGACATCTCAGCTCTGGCACCAGTCTTGTTGAAACTCTCATTTTTTACTTTGTAGACATTTACTGTGTGTGTGTGTGTGTGTGTGTGTGCTTAGTAACCTTTTTCCTATTCCCCTCCCTTGTTCAATACTCTCATGTTTCTTCTCCCTCCTTTTCCTTCCTTTTCCATCTAATCCACATCTCCATACCTTCCTCTCTCCTTCCCTCCCTCCCCCCTCCTCCTTCACCTGGCCTCCCCCCCCATCCGCATTCCATCTACTTCCATCTCCTTTGTGCCCTTCATTTCCTCCGGTTCATCTTTTCAAGTAATAGAAAACTCTTGGTATTTGCTGGAATATTAATTCAAGAGTATGTAAACACTGTGGGAAACTTGCTTCAGTACTTGCTGGAAGTACTCAAGTGCAAGTATAACTAATGTTGGTAATTAAAAAACAGTGTTTCCCTTCCCCTCTCCCTTCTCCTCCCCTTACTTCCCCTCCCGTCACTTCCTCTCCCCTCTCCATCTTACCATTGCGTCCTGGCACACATTAGGACTGCAGTATCCTGTAACAGATCCTCGTTGGAAGGACACTACTTTTACACGGTACTTGTTTATTGTTATGCTACAAGAAACAGAAAATGGCTGGCTGGGTGGCTGGCTGGGTGGCTAGTTGGCTGGTTGTCTGTCGGCTGTCTGTCTGCTTGGCTGGCTTACTTGCTGGCTGGCTGGCTGGCTAGCTAATGCAAAATAAGGAAAACTCGCTGTATAATGAGTCGGACAACTCTCGCAAAACTCACACTTAGGAGAGGAGAAACTAGTGATGGTCTTATTCCGTCATTTACCATTATCAAACACAGGCTCTCCTAGGTTAGGTTAGGGAAGACTAGGAGAGAATAGCCTTGGTACTATTCCATTGGTGTCCACATTATAGCTCGAGTCTATTCCATAGACCATACTCGACAGCTGACTATTAAATAGATCACCGTTAAACATAAAAAACCAGCTGGAGATAAAAATCACCAGCTATAAAAATTTATTAGTATGGTTACCAGCTATTAATTCAAGAGAAAAGGAAAGACACCTACTATATAAATTACTACCTATATAAACACCTATATAACCAGCTAAAATATAAACCATCACCTCTGACTTATTTCTAGTGGGGAGACCTCTTTTGGCCATAGCCCAGGATGAGGCCCACAATGTTAAGAGGTTTAAAGCCAATCGACCACACGAGGGTTGTTAGGACTGCACACACACTGAACACCATCAAGAATAATATTTTAATCTCTAAAGTAAGGCCATATTAAAGTATACTAAAAACGCATCTTCCTGTGACAAGGTTTCCCATTTTTATCTCGATGATTAAGACATATGTGCAACAATTAGGTATCTTTATTGTCAAAACGTTTCGCCTGCACAGTAGTCTTCGTCAGTCAAATTAACAGGCAGTAGGTGTAGTAGCAAAATGAACATGATGTAATCAATCCATCAACCTTGGAGGAACAGTTTTGAAGTGGTCCCTCAACCTGGAGAAGAGTTCAGCTCCATGGTCTGGAACGATATGATGCTGAAGCATGAAGCTTGAATCGACAGTATTTAAGACTAAATTCTCAAGCTTCAGCTTCATTTCTTTCCAGTATGGTGGAGCTGAACTTTTATCCAGGCTGAGGGACTGACCACCTTAGCACTGTTTCTCAAAGGTTAATGGACTGATAACATCTTCATTTCACCACTACATCTACTCCCTCTGTATTTGGCTGACGAAGCGTACTGTGTAGGCGAAACGTTTCAACAATAAAGATACCCAGCTGTTGTACATGAATCTTAATCGTCAACTCTTCAGTCAAATAAGAGATATGGATTTCAGGCAGTATTTTATACCCTTCTCAACACGCTATCTTCTCCTTAAGAAATCTTATCCTAAAATCTGTAAGAAACTTTTTTTTTTCTGCAGGAAGCTCCGGTGAACAAGATCAAGAATCTGTAAACAAAGTAGTGGGGAAAGAAAGCTTCGGCGAGTTGAAGTGGGGATGGGAAGAAAGTTTTCAGACTACGGGAGAAAGTTTGGCGGTGAAAGTGGGCTTTCAAGGGCCGCTTCCTGCCCGAAGTTTCCTTTTTGACGGAAAGGAAGAAGGAAAAAAAATATCCGCTCGTTGGATAATTTGCATCGTGGGAACTTAACGCCGGTCCCACGTATTTGCTTCTTCCCTCATCCATTTTACACTATTATATATATATATATATAATTATATATATATATATATATTATATATATATATATATATATATATATATATATATATATATATATTATATTTAAAATAGTGTGTGTGTGTGTGTTTGTGCGCTGAAGATTAACAATTAAAAAACGTTAAGTATTTAGTATTTACAGATGATAAAGGCAAAACAAAAATTAAACAGGAAGGCCATTTAATAAAACTGCCTCAAAAATGGAATGAGGTAATTAATGGAGCTCAATCGGGCCAAAGTACCTCATTCTTAACACAAAAACAATGTGCGAGGCAGAGTATTCAGATACTGTAATTGAGGAGCTGAGGATATGGTGTTAGATTTTGCCACGAGTTAGAAAAGGAAGGAGAGAGAGAGAGAGAGAGAGGAGAGAGAGAGAGAGAGAGAGAGAGAGAGAGAGAGAGAGAGAGAGAGAGAGAGAGAGAGAGAGAGATATAGAGAGATATAGAGAGATATAGAGATATATAGAGATATATAGAGATATATAGAGATATATAGAGATATATAGAGATATATAGAGATAGAGAGAGAGATAGAGAGATATATATATAGAGATTAGGGAGTTAGAGAAGGGGAGAGGATGGAAAGTAGGAAATTCAAAGAAGTAAGGAAGATGGGGGACAATTCATCAGGTATCTGTCTTAAAACACTTGCCACAAACCATCGCCAGCACTTGACATGCACTTTGTCTCAAAACACTTAACACAAACCACCTCCTCTCTCCTCTTTACAATACGTTACTATGTACTTCTAACACCAGTATTTATGTTATACACTCTCTAATTTATTCTTACCTCATTTATGCTATTTGTGCCTGGGGACTAACAACAGCAAATCACCTAAAGCCAATATTAACTCAACAAAAGTGGTTGTACCAACCATCACCCAGTGTAGTGCCAGACAACACACATTCCCCCACTCTTCAGAAGTCTTAAATTACACAATATACATAATATTCTGAAACTCTCTCTTGACAGCTGCAACAGACTCAACCTGTGTAAAACCTCACTGTTCAAAGGAGTCTTTAAATCTTAAAAAAACAACTCTGCTAGAAGATTTCAAAGGTTCCCTGTCTGCCAACCGCTTCGAGTGTGATCCTGACAGCAATATACTACGTCAAACAAATCGTGAAACCTTCTGTTTTCATCATTTTCTTCTTGCTCCAGCTTTCCTTCAACTCTCATATTGTACTATCTCATCATTTTCGTAATAATTCAGATAACCTGTATCACTCACCCTTCAATTACTTGACAATTATATCTTCCTAATGCGATTTTCATGTTCAATTAACCGAGCAAATTTTAATATGTAGAAAGACACGTGAGTAAACACTAGGGCATATTTGTTAAACAACGTTTCGGTTCTGGAACCTTGATGACTTTTAACAGAGGTTAAAAAGACAGCATATATAGGCGGGGAGTGAGGTGAGTGATAAACAAACAACCCGCATATAGAAGAGGGGATCTTACGGCGACGTTTCAGTCCGACTTGGACTATTTACAGTGTCTCACATGGTGACCTGAAGAACGCCATATTGGAATGAGGACAGGTAAACAATGTGACCACGTGACTCCTGTGTTATGTTGATGCCTTGCATGGTTTATACCAAATTTTAATATTCTCTAAGCTGAGTGTTTAGATGCTATGCATTCTACGATCCTTCGGTTTATTGTATGTCCTGGGCAGTAATGCTTAAATGTAGATCAGTAGTCGAGTTTGTATTTGACCAACATTCGTATTAACCTTCACAAACGTTAAAAATTGCTTTACTAAAACTTCCAACAAATTGCTTGCAAAAATTACAGTAGCAGTTATACGTTATGCTGAATTATAAAATTAGTTGCAGGCTGCCCGAAATTTTCTGCGTTAACCAGAGGCTCTGTTATGTATGTCAGTTATGTCACTTTTTTCTGAATCAAATGTAAAACACTTTCTAGAAATGTTGTTTATCATTTAACGAGTGGGGAGGGAGACAGGGAAGGAATGTATGGAAAGAGGAAGGAAAGGAAAGAGGGAAGGAATGAGGGAAGATGAGAGGCGTTAGCGAAAAGAGAAAATAGAGAAAAAGAGGTGAAATAATGGAAGGAGATAGAGGAGTAAAAGCAGAGAAGGGGGACATTGGAGACTGCGAGAGAAGGAAGATAATAAAAGATTAAAAGATACATGAAAGGAACAGGGAGAGGGAGAGAGAGAGGGTGAGGGAGAAGAAAAAGGAAGAAAAAGGAACTTGACAGACAGGGCCACCTGTTTAGAGACCTGTTCTCAGAACAAATCAGCAGGATCTCTGAATTGGTGAGCAAACTCACACGTCACCCACTTAGCTACTCCTATCCCAGCCCAGCAGGTGGTATTGTGCCTTATACAAGACCACAGACCTACATCCCTGCAGCTGCCTCAGTACCCTACCTCTCTCAAGGGCAGGCACCTTACATTCCCTACACACCCACCACCTCAAGCTAACCACTTCATCATGAGGAGCCAGTTTATCAGCATCCTGTCGGCCAATATTAGAGGTTTCATTACTAATGTTGGAGAGCTCACACATAGTTTTGTGAACACTCGACATCCCGACATGATAGCTGTTGTTGAAACATTTTTGGATGACAGGACTCCAGAAAATTTTGCAAGAATTGCTGGCTACACCTCATGAATGAGAAGAGACAGGCAAGGGCAAGGAGGAGGTGTTGCTGTGTGCTTCTCTAAAAGTGTTCATGCCCAGCACATTGATGTTGCCACCCCTACACATCTTGAAATGATGTTCTTCAAGCTCTGTATAAACACTAGCAACTCTGTACTAGCATGTGCAATGTACAGACCTCAGTGGCAACATGCAGACCCATTAACTTCCTAATGGAAAATATTGACTCCCTTCTGCTAGAACACAACTGTCAACATATTATAATTGTTGGTGACCTCAACCAGCACCTTATACAGAGGGACTTTGATGACCTTCTTGCAGTGTTTGACATGAGAAACTTTGTTGATTTCCCTACTCATATCTCTGGCTCCTCCCTTGACCCAGTAGCGAGTGATCTGGCAGAAGGCATAGTCACTTGTCAACCCCTCGGCTACGTTGGATCGTCTGACCACATGGCTGTTTCTACGACACTTAAGATCCCAACAGAACGAGGTGAGGAGTCCACACGCACAACCTGTCTATGGGAAAGAGGTAATTGGCCAGCCCTTCGCTCTGAGCTCGCCATCACCGATTGGAATGCTCTTCTCCAAGGGGAAGTTGACAACCAAGTGAAAGCCTTCACTGGACACATCCTTAATCTACAACAAGAACACATTCCTCACCGGCAATATGTGCCAGCCTACAGATCAGCCTTGGTTTGGCTTTCGTTGTAGAGAGGCTGCTACCGCTAAGTACAAAGCATGGCGAAGGTATAAGAGACATCCTACCACCTATAACAGGAACTTGCACACGCAAGCCTGTAGGCATATGGGTGACGTTCAAAAGTGGGCCATTGCTAAATGGGAGGTGGACACTAAAAGAAAGCTAGCATCAGGTAGGGTAGGCTCCAAAACCTGGTGGTCCCTGGTCAAGGACAGACAAGGTTATCTGCCTGATGAGCTCATTCCACCTCTAAATCGACAGGATGGGACCACCTCTACTAGTAGTCAAGAGAAGGCGGACCTCTTTGCTGAACACTTTGCTACCAAAATGCAAGTTCCTGATCCAGCAAGGGACCCTCCTTGGCTAGCTGCAAGAACTGTGTCAAAACTGTCAGTGGTGACAATAAGGCAGGAGGAGGTGCATTTCCTTCTTAAATCGCTTGACCAAGAAAAGGCTGTGGGCCCAGACAAGTTGAGCCCAAGATTGTTGAGAAGATGTGCAGACCAGCTAGCAGCACCTCTAACTCGCATCTTTCAGCACTGCCTAGTACAGTGTAAATGGCCCTCTCTATGGAAAGAGGCAAATGTAGTCCCTGTTCACAAAAAGAAGAGCAGAGCAGAAATCAGCAACTACAGGCCAGTGTCACTCCTGTCAATCACTGGTAAGATCCTTGAGACAATAATCTCAAGACAAATGACAGAGTTTTTTGACTACCACTCACTACTTTGTGATCGCCAATATGACTTCAGGAAAGGTTACTCTGCTGCTGATCTGTTGTTAAACCTCTCCACTAAGTGGCACCAGTCACTGGATGAATCCAAAGTCAGCTGTGTGGTAGCACTGGACATTGCTGGCGCTTTCGACCGGGTGTGGCACCAGGGCCTCTTAGCAAAACTTCAAGCACTGGGAATTGCAGGCTCTACGCTATGTCTCCTCAGTGATTACCTTCATGGTAGATCTCTAAGTGTAGTTCTCAGTGGAACGGAATCAGCAAGACATCCTATTGGGGCAAGTGTTCCACAAGGAAGCGTGCTGGGTCCATTGTTATGGAATGTCTACTTCAACGACCTTCTTCATCTCATCCCAAAATCACATGCATATGCAGACGACTGTACACTGACATTCACTTATCCAAGAGAAGTAATGCCAGTTGCTCTAAGCTACATCAATCACCGGCTGAGAGCTATATCAGCTTGGGGAAATAGATGGCAAGTAACATTTGCACCTGAGAAAACGCAAATGATGATCGTCTCTAGGCACCATGATGGTAATGCTGGTGCAGTAGTAAGGATGAATGGGAGGGTGTTGGCACCTGGAGAAGAAGTTGATATCCTTGGGGTGAAATTTGACTCCAAACTAACCATGAAGAACCATGTTGTAAATCTTGCAAACAAGGCAGCCAGGAAGCTTACAGCACTTCGCCGTATCTCGCATCTGCTTGACAGTAAGGGTTGCAAGATCCTGTACGAGGCGCAAGTACGCTCACACCTTGAGTATGCTCCACTTTCTTGGTTTGCCTGCCCCCCCCCTCTCATCTGCGACTGCTTGACAGAGTAGAGAACAGAGCAAGACGTCTCATCTCTCGCCTGGATCCACTTCGAGGACAGCGTGAAACAAGCTTTTATGCCACAAGACGGGCAGAAAGCAGCAACTTCACTCTGGCTGTACCCTTCTCCAGAACATCACTCCATCTGAGATCATACATACCCAGGATGACTCGAGTATGGAACACATTCGTACAGCATAATGATGTCAACGAGATAGTCAGTTGATCAAATGAAAATGCTGGCCCACAGATGGCTCCAACTTCATCCTGTTCCCTACTTGTATGTCTCTTAACAATAAAAATGCTTTCAAATGAGCTGATGTATGTAACAGCTCTTAGCTTGCCAATAAAGTTAAGAATCCTTAACCTGTAAATAGCTTGCCAATAAAGCTAGGGGTCCTTACTTAACCTTGTCAAACCCTGTGTAAAAAAAAAAAAAAAAAAAAAAAAAAAAAGGGAGGGAGGGAGAGACAGAGAGAGAGGAGGAGGAGGGAGGGAGGGAGAGACAGAGAGGAGAGGAGGAGAGAGGGAGGGAGAGACAGAGAGAGAGGAGGAGAGAGGGAGGGAGAGACAGAGAGAGAGGAGGAGAGAGGGAGGGAGAGACAGAGAGAGAGGAGGAGAGAGGGAGGGAGAGAGAGAGAGAGGGGGAGAGAGGGAGGGAGAGACAGAGAGAGAGGGAGAGAGAGGGAGGGAGAGACAGAGAGAGAGGGAGGGAGAGACAGAGAGAGAGGGAGGAGAGAGAGGGAGGAGAGACAGAGAGAGAGGGAGGGAGAGACAGAGAGAGAGGGAGGAGGGATAGAGAGAGGGAAAGTGAGAGAGGTGGAGAGAGAGAGTGGGAGTGCAAACAAGGTCAAAATAACAAACAACAGAAGCAGTGAACGCCTTAAGGTGATGACAACGATAAATAAGCATAATTTAATAATAATTTCCACATAATTAGACATAATTCCACAATATAACAACACAGTGTGATAGGAGAAGAAAGACGTTATTTACAGCTTGCGTGTCGCCTCTAAATTACACGGACAAGAAAAATGATTCTCAGTTTATTTTTCGCTGAACTGACCCCCATCTTGGGTTAGGTCTTGGGTCATTTCATAGAGGAAGTGACCCCACTTTGAGCCTGGACCAGAGACGTATCTTGAGGACCTGACCTTCGTGATCTTCCATCCCTTTCAGGGACGTAAATATCGTGTATATTTATGTCGTTCGTTGTTGTGGCTTATATACGTCATGCTTTGTCACTATGTGCCTGTCTGTGTTTCTCTATGTATTTGTCTGTCTGTCTTTGTACCTATCTGCCCATGCTCCTCTGTGCTCTGTCTGTGCTTAATTATTTCATTACTTCTTTGTGATTAATTATTTCATTACTTTTTTTTTTGTATTTACGACAGCAGAGCAATGCCCAAGATGTCTCGCCATTATTATTACTGTTATCTGCACTTGGACCTTAACCCCAACAAAAACTCCCACCCCCCACCCCATTCCCCAACATGCAATCCACAACAGTTGGGTAACACCGGAACTGCTTATTGTTAGGTGAACGTGGGCAGTAGGCGTAAGGTAAACACAGCCTATGCATTTTAATTTTAGGCAAATCAATTGCCAACATGAAAGTAATGGAAAGTTTCTGACAATAGTTGTACAGGATTGTGGCAATACTTTCCGGCCAAAACACTCGGCAGCATTTCAGCATAGTCTGTACACGTTGTGCACGTACATACAGAAATATTATTATTACTATTATTATTATTATTATTATTATTATTATTAATTATTATTTATTATTTATCAGTATTATTATTATTATTTATAATTATTATTTATTATTTATCTATTATTATTTATAATTATTATTATTTATAATTATTATTATTATAGTCTCATGCGCCTACTGCATAGCTCCACAGATCTGAGCAGACATATTTCAAAGACTTCATCTCATCTCTATATGAATCTCACCTACGTATACCTCTCCATTTTGGAGTTCATATATACAACTATTTTACTCTTTACAAGATTTGATGAAGCTCTAACGGAGCGAAATGTTATTAAAGTAAAAGCTTGTTATAACACGTGTGTCCTTTCTTCATTATGTATGATTCACTCGACCATATGTTTCATCGATGCTTCGCCTGTGTATCTTTGTACCTGCTTGCTTGTGTTCATGTGCGTGGCCATCTGTGTCTGTCTATACAAGCCTGACTCCGAACGCTTTCCTCTCCTGTCAGCATTCCAACAATTTGAAAGCCATTGCAGGCGTTTGCTTCAGCTCACTCGTGAGTATCATCCTCTTATTTACATTAGTTAAGTTCCTCGTGTTTACAACAGCTGACCCGGTATAAACACAGGCTGGGGCAACACTCCGGCCTGATAACTCCTGTGTTTAACTTTCTCGTATTTCGAAATGTTTTTGGAGGGGGAGTATTTATGTTATCCAATGTTTGTATCGTAAGTTCGGGAGTTTACAATTTCCTCATAGTCATGGTAGCCAAATTACTGTGTTATTAAGAGTTATTGATACCTCTTGCAACAACATTACTTTGCCCTCTCTCAAAATAATCAGGAACTTCAATTCATTTGAATTATTCTACGAGTTTCTAATGTTTAAGCTGCAATTCAGTGTTTGCGTGTTAATTATAGAAAGGTAACATACTAGTTCTGGTTAAATATCCTCGTCTTTTGAAGGGCACCCTATTATTGAATACACATAATAGCGCTATTATATATATATATATATATATATATATTATATATATATATATATATATATATATATATATATATATATATATATATAACTATAAAATATGAAACGCTTTGATTAAGATGTTTCCCAGGCCAAGGTGACAAGCTTCATTACCTGAAGCACAAAGCCCATCTAATGTGATGGAATATAGCAGAGGGAACATCGCTAATTTTTATTCCCGCCATGTGACTGTTATAGAGTAGATTGGTAGCAAACTGCTGATATACTCCATTTTGTTTATTAAAAAATATAAAATCTCTTGAGTTCGCTATACGTCCCAGTGTTCGCCAGACACACACTGTCTCCCTCTCTCTCTCTCTCTTTATCTCTCTTTATCTCTCCCTCTCTCTCTCCTTTCTTCGTATATCGTATCAGTTCTGGCATCAGTTCTCTTTAGTGAATTAGTCTTGCCCTGTTACTGAGGTTTACATCAATCAGTTTGCCTCTCACACTATCCGGCTCTCTATCTCTACCCTCATCCCCTACATTTCACTTCTTACATTACTGCGTGCAAAGTGCATATCTAAGTTATTTACCGTTTTGACTTTTAATTATTAATGTTTACTGATCACTGTAACCATTGTGGGCTTTACGATTAGTTTTGATTGTAATAATATATAAAATAACAGTAACCACGGTTACTTATAGGATTATTATCATCACAAGGAACATCTAACAATTGACAACTGGGGAAATTGTCCAGGTCCTCTGTTATAAAGACTTGTTTTATTTCCACTGTACAAATGATTTACTGGAGGTGATCAGAGCCAGGTGCAATTTTCTACACAGCACTCGGTGATATAATTTGACGATCTGATATCAACCAGGAAGGATGTGAGCAATTGTTCTGTCTCCATTAACATAACCTCACACACCTTACACATGCCATCTGGGGACTTAAAATTTCTAGTCATTGTCTTTTGTCTACTGTATGACCTCTCTCATTAAATATATTGTTGGACATAGTCACTTTGGAGGAATTTAAAGACTATTTTGATGTGCCTGTTCTGTGTGAATGGAGTGTATGCTTAAAAAATCATTGTAGACAATATATGATACCTACAAAACCTCTCTCAAGAACAAAGGATGGCAAAGACTGGTCCTGGATCTGAGAACTCTGGTGGTTCACAAATAAAAAATCAAGGGAACCGAGTCTGATGACCATAAATGATAGACCCAGACAAGATATGATACAACATGCAAAATACTGGAATTTGCGAAAGTTGACAATGTTAGAATGGCGGGGATCAGGAACAGACACACAACAGGAAGTTAAAGAAGCAGATGAGTCACAGAGATGTTGGGAAATACTTCTGAAGCTTCATTCCTCTTGAACCTCCAACCCTCCCTCCTGCCTACTTTCCCTCCTGCCTACTTTCCCTCCTGCCTACTTTCCCTCCTGCCTACTTTCCCTCCTGCCTACTTTCCCTCCTGCCTACTTTCCCTCCTGCCTACTTTCCCTCCTGCCTACTTTCCCTTCTGCCTACTTTCCCTCCTGCCTACTTTCCCTCCTGCCTACTTTCCCTTCTGCCTACTTTCCCTCCTACCTACTCTCCCTCCTGCCTACTCTCCCTCCTGCCTACTCTCCCTCCTGCCTACTTTCCCTCCTGCCTACTTTCCCTTCTGCCTACTTTCCCTCCTGCCTACTTTCCCTCCTGCCTACTCTCCCTCTTGCCTACTTTCCCTTCTGCCTACTTTCCCTCCTACCTACTCTCCCTCCTGCCTTACTCTCCCTCCTGCCTACTCTCCCTCCTGCTACTCTCCCTCCTGCTACTCTCCTCTTGCCTCTCTCCTCCTGCCTACTCTCCCTCCTGCCTACTCTCCCTCCTGCCTACTCTCCCTCCTGCCTACTCTACCTCCTGCCTACTCTCCCTCCTGCCTACTCTCCCTCTTGCCAACTCTCCCTCGCTACCTTTCCTCCCTTTAGCTTTAATCCCACTATTTACCTATCATGTGGACAAATAATAACATGTTACCGCTGATGTGCCTTATTTTTACTTTACTTCCATTCACCTTCCTTCCCTCCCTTCATTTGTTTCTCTTCATTTTTCTCATTACCTTCCGTCTTCTTATACTTCCTGCTTCCCCCGTCATCACATCAAGATCAAGACCCGGGGTGAGACTGGGGTAATTAGGCAATTCACTGAGAGTAAATCCTGATGGAAGGCGACAAGGATGAGGCTGCATTCTTGAGGGGATTATTAGCGGATTTCTCTCTCACTACACGAAACTCGTAAAAACTTCCACCCAAATTGTGTTTATGTGCGTGTGCTCACTCACACACACACACACACACACACACACACACACACACACACACACACACACACACACACACACACACACATATATTTATTATTATTATTATCACACCGGCCGATTCCCACCAAGGCAGGGTGGCCCGAAAAAGAAAAACTTTCACCATCATTCACTCCATCACTGTCTTGCCAGAAGGGTGCTTTACACTACAGTTTTTAAACTGCAACATTAACACCCCTCCTTCAGAGTGCAGGCACTGTACTTCCCATCTCCAGGACTCAAGTCCGGCCTGCCGGTTTCCCTGAATCCCTTCATAAATGTTACTTTGCTCACACTCCAACAGCACGTCAAGTATTAAAAACCATTTGTCTCCATTCACTCCTATCAAACACGCTCAAGCATGCCTGCTGGAAGTCCAAGCCCCTCGCACACAAAACCTCCTTTACCCCCTCCCTCCAACCCTTCCTAGGCCGACCCCTACCCCGCCTTCCTTCCACTACAGACTGATACACTCTTGAAGTCATTCTGTTTCGCTCCATTCTCTCTACATGTCCGAACCACCTCAACAACCCTTCCTCAGCCCTCTGGACAACAGTTTTGGTAATCCCGCACCTCCTCCTAACTTCCAAAACTACGAATTCTCTGCATTATATTCACACCACACATTGCCCTCAGACATGACATCTCCACTGCCTCCAGCCTTCTCCTCGCTGCAACATTCATCACCCACGCTTCACACCCATATAAGAGCGTTGGTAAAACTATACTCTCATACATTCCCCTCTTTGCCTCCAAGGACAAAGTTCTTTGTCTCCACAGACTCCTAAAATCACCACTCACTCTTTTTCCCTCATCAATTCTATGATTCACCTCATCTTTCATAGACCCATCCGCTGACACGTCCACTCCCAAATATCTGAATACGTTCACCTCCTCCATACTCTCTCCCTCCAATCTGATATTCAATCTTTCATCACCTAATCTTTTTGTTATCCTCATAACCTTACTCTTTCCTGTATTCACCTTTAATTTTCTTCTTTTGCACACCCTACCAAATTCATCCACCAATCTCTGCAACTTCTCTTCAGAATCTCCAAGAGCACAGTGTCATCAGCAAAGAGCAGCTGTGACAACTCCCACTTTGTGTGTGATTCTTTATCTTTTAACTCCACGCCTCTTGCCAAGACCCTCGCATTTACTTCTCTACAACCCCATCTATAAATATATAAACAACCACGGTGACATCACACATCCTTGTCTAAGGCCTACTTTTACTGGGAAAAAATTTCCCTCTTTCCTACATACTCTAACTTGAGCCTCACTAATCCTCGTAAAAACTCTTCACTGTCTTTCAGTAACCTACCTCCTACACCATACACTTGCAACATACTGCCACATTGCCCCCCTATCCACCCTGTCATAACGCCTTTTCCAAATCCATAAATGCCACAAAGACCTCTTTAGCCTTATCTAAATACTGTTCACTTATATGTTTCACTGTAAACACCTGGTCCACACACCCCTAACCTTTCCTAAGGCCTCCTTGTTCATCTGCTATCCTATTCTCCGTCTTACTCTTAATTCTTTCAATTATAACTCTACCATACACTTTACCAGGTACACTCAACAGATTTATCCCCCTATAATTTTTGCACTCTCTTTTATCCCCTTTGCCTTTATACAAAGGAACTATGCATGCTCTCTGCCAATCCCTAGGTACCTTACCCTCTCATACATTTATTAAACAATTGCACCAACCACTCCAAAACTATATCCCCACCTGCTTTTAACATTTCTATCTTTATCCCATCAATCCGGCTGCCTTACCCCCTTTCATTTTACTACTGCCTCACGAACTTCCCCACACTCACAACTGGCTCTTCCTCACTCCTACAAGATGTTATTCCTCCTTGCCCTATACACGAAATCACAGCTTCCCTATCTTCATCAACATTTAACAATTCCTCAAAATATTCCTTCCATCTTCCCAATACCTCTAACTCTCCCATTTAATAACTCTCCTCTCCTATTTTTAACTGACAAAATCCATTTGTTCTCTAGGCTTTCTTAACTTGTTATCTCACTCCAAAACTTTTTCTTATTTTCAACAAATTTGTTGATAACATCTCACCCACTCTCTCATTTGCTCTCTTTTTACATTGCTTCACCACTCTCTTAACCTCTCTCTTTTTCTCCATATACTCTTCCCTCCTTGCATCACTTCTACTTTGTAAAAACTTCTCATATGCTAACTTTTCTCCCTTACTACTCTCTTTACATCATCATTCCACCAATCGCTCCTCTTCCCTCCTGCACCCACTTTCCTGTAACCACAAACTTCTGCTGAACACTCTAACACTACATTTTTAAACCTACCCCATACCTCTTCGACCCCATTGCCTATGCTCTCATTAGCCCACTATCCTCCAATAGCTGTTTATATATCTTACCCTAACTGCCTCCTCTTTTAGTTTATAAACCTTCACCTCTCTCTTCCCGATGCTTCTATTCTCCTTGTATCCCATCTACCTTTTACTCTCAGTGTAGCTACAACTAGAAAGTGATCTGATATATCTGTGGCCCCTCTATAAACATGTACATCTGAAGTCTACTCAACAGTCTTTTATCTACCAATACATAATCCACAAACTACTGTCATTTCGCCCTACATCATATCGTGTTATACTTATTTATCCTCTTTTTCTTAAAATATGTATTACCTATAACTAAACCCCTTTCTAACAAAAGTTCAATCAAAGGGCTCCCATTTATCATTTACACCTGGCACCCCAAACTTACCTACCACACCCTCTCTAAAAGTTTCTCCTACTTTAGCATTCAAGTCCCCTACCACAATTACTCTCTCACTTGGTTCAAAGGTCCTATACATTCACTTAACATCTCCCAAAATCTCTCTCTTCCTCTGCATTCCTCTCTTCTCCAGGTGCATACACGCTTATTATGACCCACTTCTCGCATCCAACCTTACTTTAATCCACATAATTCTTGAATTTACACATTCATATTCTCTTTTCTCCTTCCATAACTGATCATTTAACATTACTGCTACCCCTTCCTTTGCTCTAACTCTCTCCAGATACTCCAGATTTAATCCCATTTATTTCCCCCCACTGAAACTCTCTACCCCTTCAGCTTTGTTTCGCTTAGGGCCAGACATCCAACTTCTTTTCATTCATAACATCAGCAATCATCTCTTTCTTGTCATCCGCACTACATCCACGCACATTTAAGCAACCCAGTTTTATAAAGTTTTTCTTCTTCTCTTTTTTAGTAATTGTATACAGGAGAAGGGGTTACTAGCCCATTGCTCCCGGCATTTTAGTCGCCTCATACGACACGCATGGCTTACGGAGGAAAGATTCTTTTCCACTTCCCCATGGACAATAGAAGAAATAAAAAAGAACAAGAGCTATTTAGAAAAAGGAGAAAAACCTTTTTCTAAAAATATATGTCATAGTTGGTGCAATAACTCAGTTTTGGTTACTAAGTCAGTCTGCATAAAACACCACAAGACAACAGAGTAGGTCTTCCTGCCTGTCAAACCTGTCAATCAATAAAATGTAATTATAAAATCTAGTTCTTTACAAATACTACCAAACACGCATGAACTCACTACACACATCTATAGCGAATATGCACAAATCTCTATCTTCCTCCAGCTTAGTCATATATAACTTAGCATGAACTCCTCACATACATGCAAAATGAACATTAACACAATTATAACTGGGGCTCTAAAGAGCCCCAATCATAAGTTAGGAGACTTGCTATACCAAAAAATTTCAGGAAGACACCCTTGTGAAAAATTTAAAGGTTCTGGACTACAGAGGATTCAAGTCTGCATTGCCCTGAAAAACCACTTAAATCCAGGAACTCGGCAAAAAACTGTCTGCTCAATATGCAACATAGCCAACAAGGAATATGAAGAATATAATATTGTAAAATAGTTTTGGATTACTTGTACCTTTCTTTGAGAGTACTAAACTAAAAGAAATTAAGAGACTATGTACTGTAAATTAAATGGTAGTGGCAAGATATGTACATACTGTAACTGCTGCAAAAATGCAAGAAGCAAAGGTAAGGAACAGGTGGTAAGAGGCAAGCCCAGACAGAAATTTGACTTGGATTTGGGGACAGGAAAACACTCACAAAATACCGTAAAACATTGATTTAACAGACTATTAGGTGTCTGGTAATGTTAATTGCCTAGTAAATCTGAATGTAAAATTACAGTACTGTATAAATAATACAGTACCATATAGTTAAGATACTGTAGCATACTGTACATTGAAAATGAGTAAAATATACAGTAATTATATTTACCTTCTGTGGATAGATTATGATCGTTTTGCTCTAGCAACAGATTTTTGCCTTTTGTTGAGAATTGTTAAAATACAGAGGGCTGTAACATTCACCAGAAACCCTCACTTAGGAGAGAAACCTCATGATAATATTTTGGTTTCTCCAGAACCATGGTAAAGTCACTAGTGAAATGGACATACCCAAATGTCATCACAAGTTTCTCCTAAGTTTGGATTTTTGACGAGTTTCAGTTTTCAAAATCAATTTACCCAGCAGATTTTATTCATGGTTTCTAAAATCTGTCGAATAAAAGGATTATTAAACTGAGGTTTTACTGGTAGGTTCAAAGGCATTGCTAACATTGATGTACCAATAGTTGCAAGCTGTATATAGGTAAAGTGCCAACACAAACTATTTGAGGCTATGACTAAAGCATATATATATATATACATATATATATATATATATATATATATGTATATATATATACACTATATATATATATATATATATATATATATATATATATATATATATATATATTAATGAAAATTTGCAGAAACCTGCACTTGCGACCCAGAGTATTGGTCGGTCTTATATTTTACCCTCAGTTCGAGTCTCTAAAAAACATTTTTTGATTGTGACAAGAGTTTGTGACAAGGGGACAAGAGCTAGACGTTGTTCTTTGTTGAACCACTGAGATGGTATTTTGCAGAAATAGCAAGTTCACAAGCTAACTGTATATATCTGATTGGTAAAGTGTCTTACGAAGGTGGGATGGCACTACTGGTGGAGCATTGGTGAAGGGAGAAAGGGTGGAGTGGAATGGTGTGGTGGAAAAAAGCGAGGAAGGAGTGATGGAGGGGAGAAAAGTGTCGGCAGGGTAGAAACGGAAGGTGCAGGGTTTAGGGACAAAATGGAATCCAGCTCATTTACTTGTTGTGACGATGGCCTCCTCAGTTATTTTAATGGAAGATTGCTTTGGGAAAGTCACTGTTAAAGGTCATTACTGGGAGGTCACCTTCATTGTTTTACTATTGTGCGTCACAGCTGAGGTCACTGTATCTGCCACAGGGAATTACTAGTGAACGGAGGGGGAAAGAAGGGAAGGATGAGGAAAGAACCAGACTGGGGAACACAAACTAGCTCTTCAAGAGGACTTAATGGATGAATTCGCAAATCCATAGGATAGATGAGAAGAAAGGAAGTCTCTCGGTCTTCCCCTAAAAGGCTTTGATATTAAAGTCTTCGATTCTTGAGCGACTTTTTTTCTTCCCAGGGAAGCCTCCGCCTCCGACCCTGCTACGCCCTAATGATGATGCCGACCAATTGTGGCAGTCAAAGGAGGTTCGTTATCTCCTCGGATACTCATTCCTAAAGATTCGGAGGGAAGAAGGGAATTTATGTAATGTGTGCAAGACTCCAATTTTCCGGTCCAGCTTCACCCAGATAAAGGCCGTTGAAGCTTCGCATGATGACTCAGAGCCGGTGAAAATATTCGCACTCTGTAATCACGGGACCAATAAGGTCTTGTTTTGAGTTTTATAGTTTATAACTCGCTGTGGTGATGACAGGGACAATGCTACACCTACTAGCAGACTCTAGGAACAGCGCCTTTCAAACCCGCACCTGCTAGCAGACTCTAGGAACAGCGTCTTTCAAACCCGCACCTGCTAGCAGACTCTAGAAAGTGTCTTTCAAACCCTCATCTGCTAGCAGAATCTAAGAACAGCGTCTTTCAAACCCGCACCTGCTAGCAGAATCTAGGAACAGCGTCTTTCAAACCCGCACTTGCTAGCAGACTCATGGAACAACTCTTTCAAACCGGATGCTAGAACTCGTGCCTTCCCTACCGGATAATAGGAGTAGTTCCTTAACAGATCCTAGTGTTAGGATACAGAGGATAGTTTCATCTAGGCTGAATACCAGACAGTGCTTTTCCGACTAGATGTTTGAACTAGTGTTTTTCCTGCTCCATACTAAAATAGGACATCTGAGGGATGCTGGGAATGGTGCTCCTAGTCTAGTTTTCTCTAAAAATCACTTCTGTCGGATAACAGGAATAGCGCCTTATCCCCTCATACTAGGAAATGTTTACGCCCCTTAAGTTGAAAGGGAAAAAAATCTCTGTTCCATGTGTCATGACCACGACCTTCCCAAGATTAACAAGTCGTCAGCAAGCACGACCAGACACCAGGCACCACCAAGCATCACCAAGTACCCCAGGTATCACCAAGTACCCCAGGTATCACCAAGTACTCCCAGGTACCACCAAGCACCACCAGGCACCACCAAGCACCCCCAGACACCAACAGGCACCCGCAGACACCCCCATGCACCAGCAATCATCTCCAGGCACCACAAAGCACCCCAGACACACAAAGTACCCCAGGCACCACAAAATACCTCCAGGTACCACCAAGTACCCCCAGGCACAACAGAGTAACCCCAAGCATCACCGAGTACCCCCAGGCATCACCGAGTACCCCCAGGCATCACCGAGTACCCCCAGGCACCACCATGCACCATCAGACACCACCAAGCACCACCAGCCACCACCAAGCACCACCAGGTAAATATGATACATTTATCTCTCTAAGGAATCTTTATTACCAAAGAGTTTCGTCGCTACAAATAAATGGTTCAGAACACGATAAGTTTATGATTGCGACACATGTGGGCAACACTTCTGTATCTTTATTGTGGAATCGTTTCACCAAAAAGTGGTTTCCTAAGTCCGGTACAGAGATGAATGGGAGAGGATGAAAAGGAGTTTGAGATAATCAGCCCTGAGTTGATTTAGGACTGATCACGTTAATACCAGCCGCTACTTCTAGCGCTTCATTCACTCACTCTATCGGACTGAAGAAGACCGTTACACAGGCGAAACTTTTCGTCAGTACGGATACCCAAGTGTCTTATTTGTCAGCTTGCTGATGTCTTATTTATCAATTTGTTGATAAGTGTTTTATTAATCTGTTACTAAATGACTTATTAATTTGTTGATAAATGTCTTATTTATTAATTCATTGATAAATGTGTCTTTTTAATTTGTTGATGTCTTATTTATTAATTTTCTGATAAGGGTTTTATTTATCAATTTAATGTTGTGTACCGTCAGTGATATGTGAATAAGCAGCCATTAACCCACCAACCACTCTTTAACCCGCCCGCACACACACACTACCCGCTCGCACACACACACTACCCGCCCGCCCACACACACACTACCCGCCCGCCCGCACACACACTACCCGCCCGCCCACACACTACCCCCCACCACTACCCGCCCACACACACACTACCCGCCCGCCACACACACACTACCCGCCCGCCCAGCCCACACACTACCCGCCCGCCACACACACTACCCGCCCGCTCACACACACTACCGCCGCCCCCACTACCCGCCCGCCCACACACACTACCCGCCCCACACACACTACCCGCCCGCCCACACACACTACCCGCCCGCCACACCACACTACCCCCCGCTTACACACACTACCCGCCCGCTTACACAACTACCCGCCCGCCTACACACACTACCCACCCGCCTACACACACTACCTACCAGCCTAAACACACTACCCGCCCGCCCACACACACTACCCGCCCGCCTACACTACCCGCCCGCCCACACACACTACCCGCCCGCCCACACTACCCACACTACTCAGTATGCAAGGTACAGGTTCTCTACTCTGCATTTCGAAGGAGCATTAATTACCTCCGACCATGCTAAGGGAAATTTAAATCTTTAAAGCTAGAGGGGAAAATAAAAGGCAAAGAAAGGGTTGTAGACTGGATGAGGGGAAAATAAAACGTGCTGAAAGGAAAATAACTGAAGGTAGTAAAGAGAAAAGGTGTACACTAGTAGAAAACAATCCGGTCCCCCTCCCCCCCCTCACACACACACACACACACACATCTCACTCACTCTCACACTCTCACAATCTCTCACTCTCTCTATCCACAGTCGACTACTAACAAGCCAAGTGTCTATCGACAAGTGCATTTGACAACTGACAACTAGCTAACCAGTATTTCTAGGCGACGTTAAGTCGTAATCTGAATTTACTGGGCAACTCACAGGTCAGTAGCGTGCTTTTCATGCCCCAATAACTCCTGTAAGATCTCAGGAACAATTGTAAAAAAAAATCGTTTATGTTCTGTGTAAAAATCTACCTGACTAATAATGATTTTAAGGTATTACTGTGAACTGTAACTGCAGTCTTCTTAAAGTTCCACCTACAGTATTTGGACCTTGTAGGGGCGGATGTATGATAAAACCAATGACGCTTAAACTTAAGGGCCCCTAATCCCGGAGGGGCTCTACTGTATGAGAAGGGGTTGCAAAGGGCCTTCCCCCATAAGAGTTCAAGCTTCAGGGCCCTAAAAATGTCGGTCCGCCACTGGGTGTGAGGGGCCACAAGCAACTTGAGAAGAGGAACATGTCAACATAAGGCAATAAGCAGATCGATCCTTACTGAGTTACATTCTCGGGTAATATAATATTAAAAGCTAGCTGAGGTATCGTCCAAACACAACATCGCCGGTTTAATGGGATCTTAAAGTAGGTGGTAAGGATAATAAAGAGCATAGGGTAAATGGGGAAAGTAGAAAGGGAGGAGGACTGAGGTGAGGAAATAGGTTAAGGACTGGAAGTCGTCACCAATAGTCGTATGAGAGGAATATTGCGATGTGGGAGGAAATGTGGAAGATATTGAATGTCTTAGTTAAAGGAATGGAAAGTGAAATTAATAAGGAAATGGAAGAAAGATTAAATCGATTTGGGAAGACGCATAGAGGAAGAATTTGTCCTAAAATCCTACACTTCCCTACCCAATCCACATCCTATTATTCAACCACTATCATTCCCTATTTTACCGCTATCCTACCCAACCCAACCCAACCCCTACCCAACCCAACCCAACCCAACCCCTACCCAACCCAACCCAACCCCTACCCAACCCAACCCAACCCAACCCCTACCCCAACCCAACCTCTACCCAACCACTACCCAACCCTACCTACCCCAACCCTATGTTCCCCTACACCTACCGTCCCCTCCCCTCTACTACTATGCCCTACCCTACCCTACCCAACAATATCCTACCTTACCCTACCCTCCCTAGAGCTGTGAGGTATTGCTGTTGAATTACGTCATAGTCGCTCGCCCCATCTCATTCATCTGTCTATTTGTCTGCCTGCCTGTCTTGTTGCCTGGCTGACTGTGTGTCAGTGTGCTTGGAACTCTCCAGGGCTTGGGCTGAGTTACGCTTGTCTGTTCGTCCCTGTTTTTCTGACGCCTGTGTGTCTGTTCGTCCCTGTTTTTCTGACCTTCGTTTGTTTACATTCTCGCTCGAATACCTCGCTGGTTGACTGTGTGTCACTGAGTCTCTCTTCACCTCTGCTGTTGGTCTTCACCTTTCCATTAGGATGATTGTGTACGTGTTTGTTTTCAAGTTTGTCATTTTGTTTATCTTATTTCTTGCCTCTCTGTGTTTGTCTGCCTCACTTCTCTCCTCGACAAGTGCGTTCATGGTGTAATAGTGCTAAAGGAATAACTGGCAAAGTGAGCAGATGGATCATTAACTTTCTGTCTAAAAGAACAGAAAGAGTGATGGTAAACAGAGTTAAGTCCGAGGCTGCCACAGTGAAAAGCTCTGTTCTACAAGGTACGGTACTTACCCTGATCCAGATCTGCACATAGCAATCACTCCCTACAGAAGCAAAAGATTCGGCAGACTGTAACATGCCTTCAGTGAAAAGTAAGGGTGCATGAGTACACTAAAAGAAAACACAATAAATGTCCGGGGCCAAAGACTATTCAACAGCCTCCCATCATACATATGGGAAATTACTTATAGACCCCTTGGCTGTCTTCGAGGGAACTGGACAGATACCTAAAGTCAGTGCCCGATCAGCCTGGCTATGGTTCATTGTTTGAATTGCGTGCGGTCGGCGGTACCAGCTGATTGATCAGGCCCGGTCCTCAGAATGGAGGCCTGGCTGAGGACCGGGCGGCGGGGGTAGGCGTTGACCCTCTGAACAACTTTCAAGTATCTAATTAAGCGTGAGTGTTTGTTGGACTGATTCACTGTTGTGTTGTAATACATACTTCAAACACACATGCCTCATACATATAAACATGCATCATACATATACACATACACACACACATCAAACATACATACATATATACAGAAGGAAAACCCAACAAGCACATAGACTGCCAGGATTTTTATTATTTAGCTTATTGCTTGCACTCAGAGTTTGCTGAATTGCTTCAGATTGATTGTTTTCATACACACACACACACACACACACACACACACACACACACACACACACACACACACACACACTAGTGAAGCTTCATGACCAAAATAACCAAATATTGAGAGGAATTAGTAAGACATACACAAGTTAAGACACATGTGCAACACTTAGATTTATCTATTGTTGAAACGTTTCGCCGACACAGTAGGCTTCATCAGAAGACTACTATGTAGGCGAAACGTATCAACTGTTGCACATGTCTTGATCATCAAGGCATACTTAAACTACTAGTATCAAGGTACAGTATTGAAGGTCAGCATTCAAAGCTTAAAGGGATGTTAGGACGAACAATGTACGGGGACTGAACAGGTGTAATGAACTAGGTGAGGGGAGAGAGGGGAGGGGAAGTGAATAAGCACTTTGAAGAGTGCATAAATAACCCTGTGTGATGAATGGTTTGAAAAACCGACAAGTTGAAGATTGAGACACTTATGCAACATATGGGAATCTTTATTCAGGAAACGTTTCGCCACACAGTGGCTTCATCAGTCCGACACAAAGTAGAAAGGCGTAAGGAGAGGAGGAGTTTGAGGTAATCAGTCCCTCAGCCTGGAGTCGATGTGTTCAGTCCATCAATCTTGTAGATTGATGGACTGAACACATCGACTCCAGGCTGAGGGACTGATTACCTCAAACTCTTCCTCTCCTTACGCCTTTCTACTTTGTGTCGGACTGATGAAGCCACTGTGTGGCGAAACGTTTCCTGAATAAAGATTCCCATATGTTGCATAAGTGTCTCAATCCTCATAAATAACCCCGCACATAGGGTGTTTTGGTCCAAGTCGGACCGAAACGTCGTCATAAGGTTTTCTCTCGTGTGTGGGTTATTTCTGTATTGTTCCAGTCATGGCATCGTGCCTTGTTCTTATCTGAACTGCTTTTTGACGTGTTGAGTGTCAAGACACGTTTCGTCAAGCTTCTTGCGGAGGAACGTGGTCTGTAAAAGTTGTCCCCCCCCCCTCCACGCAGTTTTTTTTACCATGGGTGAAAAAAAAGGGGGGTAAACCCCTTACAGAGATTAAAGATTAGGTACGCTAGTCATTTGTTAAGCGGGGCCACGAACTGGAGCTTTAAAGAATTTTCAAAGATGCATCCGAAGATTACAAAACTACACATATATGGGAAAAATGCAAGAATGCTTAAAAAAAAAAACACGAAACACAAAATCACTCATAAAACGCATGCAAAAATTAGAGAATATTTAGAAAAACAAGACAAAAGTGTCATACATAATAGCATATACATAAAGGACGTCGAAACACTTATTAAAAATACACAAAACACGTCACATATATAGAAAAAACGTAAAACACGTTCACAAACCATGTAAAACAAACAAGCAGAAACACGTTCACAAAATATGCTAAAAATACGCATAAAACATAAACAAAACATCAACACGTAAAACAAATCCAAAAAATGTACTCGAAACACACACAAACGGAGGAAAATGCAAAAACACCAGAGATAGAGAACCTTTTTAAGCGAAGCTCACATTAGCACTCCGTCAGGTCAGTGTCACCAGGTACTGCTATTGTGTTAGGTCAGTTCAGTAGTACCAGGTACTGCTGTTCTGATTGTCGGGTCAGGTCAGTGGCGCGAGGTACTGCTTCTTTGGCTCCCAGGTCAGGTCAGTGGCATCAGGTACTGCAGTTCTGGCTCATAATCTAGGGATATAGAGCTCTAAGCTGTTGACATCTCTGCTAGCATTTCCCACTTGGCTTCATCGCTAGCGCACTCAGCTCGCACATTGAGGTCCGGGGATCTAATCCCCGGTACGGCTGGAAAACATTAGGACGTATTTCCATAGGACACCTACCGTCCCTGTTCACCCATCAGTAAAATGGGTATCCGAGTGTTAGTCGACTGATGTTGGTCGCATCTTGGGACAAAACTGACCTAATTTGCCCGAAATACTCTGCGTAACAAGGGGATGTCTTTATAGTATTATGTCACTGATGTCAGGTATGGTCTGTATACCTTGTACATGTACTTGTAGAAATAAAATTATCACAGAAGTTCTCTGAGAGTCTGTGTTTTGCGGGTGTGTAAATGTCAGATATTTGAGAGTATTGGGGAAGTGATGTGAGTACGAAGTTTCTATTTCTTGTGTCTGTATAGCGCGCTGTGTTTCTTCTTGCCTGCCTTTCTGCAAGAGTAGAACCAGGGGAGACACGATCACAACGTGCACGATACTGAGGGAAAGGGAGAAGAGGGGGGAGAAAGAAGAGTGAGGGAGGGCAGTCAGTTTGAAAAGGAGATGCCGGATGGTTATCCTCAGAGATTCGTCAGAAAGCGCTTCGTAGCTCTCTCTCTCTCTCTCTCTCTCTCTCTCTCTCTCTCTCTCTCTCTCTTTTTACACAGGGTTTGACAAGGTTAAGGATCCCTAGCTTTATTGACAGCTATATTACAGGTTAAGGATCCCTAGCTTTATTACAGGTTAAGGATTCCTAACTTTATTGGCAAGCTAAGAGCTGTTACCTACATCAGCTCATTTGAAAGCATTTTTATTGTTATGAGACATACAAGTAGGGAACAGGATGAAGTTGGAGCCATCTGTGGGCCAGCATTTTCATTTGATCAACTGACTTTATCTCGTTGACATCATTATGCTGTACGAATGTGTTCCATACTCGAGTCATCCTGGGTATGTATGATCTCAGATGGAGTGATGTTCTGGAGAAGGGTACAGCCAGAGTGAAGTTGCTGCTTTCTGCCCGTCTTTTGGCATAAAAGCTTGTTTCACGCTGTCCTCGAAGTGGATCCAAGTGTGGTATTTTGACAATATTGGCCTTGTACATAACAGTAAGGCCACCACATCCCTCCTATGTTGAAGGCTCTGCTGAAAGGACAGATCTATCCAGGATGGGTCCAGGCGAGAGATGAGACGTCTTGCTCTGTTCTCTACTCTGTCAAGCAGTCGCAGATGAGAGGGGGGGGGCAGGCAAACCAAGAAAGTGGAGCATACTCAAGGTGTGAGCGTACTTGTGCCTCGTACAGGATCTTGCAACCCTTACTGTCAAGCAGATGCGAGATACGGCGAAGTGCTGTAAGCTTCCTGGCTGCCTTGTTTGCAAGATTTACAACATGGTTCTTCATGGTTAGTTTGGAGTCAAATTTCACCCCAAGGATATCAACTTCTTCTCCAGGTGCCAACATCCTCCCATTCATCCTTACTACTGCACCAGCATTACCATCATGGTGCCTAGAGACGATCATCATTTGCGTTTTCTCAGGTGCAAATGTTACTTGCCATCTGTTTCCCCAAGCTGATATAGCTCTCAGCTGGTGATTGATGTAGCTTAGAGCAGCTGGCATTTCTTCTCTTGGATAAGTGAATGTCAGTGTACAGTCGTCTGCATATGCATGTGATTCTGGGATGAGATGAAGAAGGTCGTTGAAGTAGACATTCCATAACAATGGACCCAGCACGCTTCCTTGTGGAACGCTTGCCGCAATAGGATGCCTTGCTGATTCCGTTCCATTGAGGACTACACTTAGAGATCTACCATGAAGGTAATCACTGAGGAGACATAGCGTAGAGCCTGCAATTCCCAGTGCTTGAAGTTTTGCTAAGAGGTCCTGGTGCCACACCCGGTCGAAAGCGCCAGCAATGTCCAGTGCTACCACACAGCTGACTTTGGATTCATCCAGTGACTGGTGCCACTTAGTGGAGAGGTTTAACAACAGATCAGCAGCAGAGTAACCTTTCCTGAAGCCATATTGACGATCACAAAGTAGTGGTGGTAGTCAAAAAAATCTGTCATTTGTCTTGAGATTATTGTCTCAAGGATCTTACCAGTGATTGACAGGAGTGACACTGGCCTTTAGTTGCTGATTTCTGCTTGCTCTTCTTTTTGTGAACAGGGACTACATTTGCCTTTTTCCCAATAGAGAGGGCCATTTACACTGTACTGGGCAGTGCTGAAAGATGCGAGTTAGAGGGTGCTGTAGCTGGTCTGCACATCTTTTTCAACAGTCTTGAGCTCAACTTATCTGGGCCCACAGCCTTTTCTTGGTCAAGTGTTTTAAAGAAGGAATGCACCCCCCTCCTGCCTTATTGTCACCACTGACAGTTTAAACACAGTTCTTGCAGCTAGCCAAGGAGGGTCCCTTGCTGGATCAGGAACTTGCATTTTGGTAGCAAAGTGTTCAGCAAAGAGGTCCGCCTTCTCTTGACTACTAGTAGAGGTGGTCCCATCCTGTCGATTTAGAGGTGGAATAAGTTCATCAGGCAGATAACCTTGTCTGTCCTTGACCAGGGACCACCAGGTTTTGGAGCCTACCCTACCTGATGCTAACTTTCTTTTAGTGTCCACCTCCCATTTAGCAATGGCCCACTTTTGAACATCACCCATATGCCTACAGGCTTGCATGTGCAAGTTATCCTTAAATTTTCTGAAATTGTCAACCTGGCTGCAACAAAATTCTCTCTCTCTCTCTCTCTCTTTCTCTCTCTCTCTCTCCACTCTCTCTCTCTCTCTCTCCCCTCTCTCTCTCTCTCTCTCTCTCTCTCTCTCTCTCTCTCTCTCTCTCTCTCTCTCTCCATTCCTCTCTCCATCCCTCCCTCCCTCCCTCCCTCCCTCCTACCCACTTCAGACCCTGCTTGAAATATGCACACAGTCGATATTCTCTAAATGCAATATTGTATTTACTCTCAACTGCAGTTCAATAACTAATGCAGACGCTTTGAAGTCAAGAGCGCAGTCCTGAGTGCTTGTACGCCGAGGCAACGTGTCCATATTACATAAACCTTACGCCAAGGACCAACATTCTTGAAGGTCTTTTCACTTCCAATTGAAGGAACCTCCAAAATTAGGGGCCATTTTGGCTCTGGCAGAGAATTTGGACCGCGGCCCCAAGTTTTTTTTGCCAAATTGTTTTTTGTGAGCATCTGATGGATTTATTTTCGGAGGGGGGAGAGTCATGCGGTATTGATAATTTAAGAAATATTTACCAGTCTAGGTCTTTATTAAGTGTGTGCAGGTTTGTCGTTTTTGGGGGGGTCGAGAAAGCTACTAGCCGCATCTGTTATATACTTTGTCGTCACCGCCGATTTCGGTTTTTTTAAAGGTTTTATTGCTCTTGAAGCTGCGTTTGTTTGACTCCCCTCCCTATCCAGGTCTTTTCCCCTTTTTAAACCTCCCAGATGAAGACCATTTCCTTACACCCCTTTGGTTTCCCTGTATGTCAGGTTTACTTATTTTCCCCTTTGATCTTTCAGTCATATAAAGATTCTTTTTTGGAATATGATGTAAAAATTAATTGTATATTTTTCAGTACCTTCATGGCACCTTCATCAGGAGATACCCTGATAAAGGGTGAATGTTTTTTCCCCCGTAATGTTGTTGTGTACGCAATCCCTCGAAGCTGCAATTATCCTGGTTAATTAACTTCAAGTTCATCCCTCTCGGCTCTTAAAAATCCCAAAAGGTTTAAAAATGTTTAATAATTTCCCCTGCCCTTCACTTCCCAAAGTCTTTGGGGTTAAATTTCCCTTCAACCTTTACCCCATATTGCGCCTTTCAAAATTTAAATTTGATATGTAACAACATCTGGCATTTTTAACTGCAGGCGTTTCACAAGCCAGTGGCTTTACCAACATTACATAAACAAAAATATGAAGACTTTTTAAAAATTTCAGGCAGACAGAAGAGAGGTAATCAGTCCCCAGCCTAAGACAGGTAATAGGGACGTAGCTTTGCAGTGCTTTTATTAGTCGATGCTAACCCTTTGAACCTTTTCGAGTCTCTGCACGAGTTTGACCAAGTGTAGGCTCCATGACGGGTCACGCACACAGTGATTACCCTAAAATATCTCGTATATAAAGCCTTGAAGGATTCAGTGCTCAAGTTCCTGAATGCTATTCTGAGGTTTGCTAATTCAGGTTCTTTATTAAATCACAAACAGATCTACATGGGTGAATAGTACATGAGTATTTATAGGATGGAGAATGCTGGGGCAGTTCCCAAGATGTTGCTGTGTCCGACAGCAATGTAAACAAATGTTGCACATGTCTAATATATACACTTGTCTGTTCTCTGAGCCATTTATCTACAGTAGATTCAACACGCAGGGAGGGTCGGTCCCAGTACCTCGCAACACATCTCTCCTTCCTTACCTGCCCTCCAGCATTCCACCAAATTGACCATAATACGATTTTCAGTCGACTCTGCCTGACTGGGTCGCACCTGGCGGACGTAGCACCGAGTCTCCACCACTCCTCGCCCTGAAGAACCCCGCAAAAATTCAGCATTTCAGAAACTGACGGCATCAACTGATGCCGGAATTGGGAACCGGTCTAGCTCTGATACATTTTTCCCTTCCCTAGCTCACTATATCCGATCAAGTGAAACACAAATTTTTAACCTGCCTTCCCTCAACTGCAATTTCCATCATTCTTTCTTTTCATCTCTTTCCTACCGTCTGTCAAACATTTCTCCTCGTGTCAACGTAATTCCTTTCCTTTCTCAAAGCGCTGGCTCCTCTCTTAACTTCAAAAAATTCCCCAATGTCCCAAATCCCCAGCGTTCCAAATTCCCAGTGTCAGATTCCCAATGTTCCAAATCCCAACGTCTCAAATCCTCAATGTCCCAAATCCCGTGCATCCCAAATCCCCAGCATCCCAAATCCCAAGCAACCCAAATCCCCAGCATCCCAAATTTCCAGCATCCCAAATCCCCAGCATCCCAAATCCCCAGCATCCCAAATCATCAACTCCCCGAGTCATCACTGTGTGTAATTCTGAAAGCTTCCCAAATCCTCTCTGCTAGTTACACATGTTGCCACTCTACAAAATCCCTCTCAAAGTAATCCCCTCAAATCCTCACTCTGGTGCACTCGATTATTTGTACCTAACACTATCATTTATTTTTTTTTTGTACACATTTTCCAGTATCCGAGAGCAGAAACAATCTGTGAACTCTTCTAGTCAACTAATTCTTAAATCCCATCTCCATTTCATCTTGCTTCCCCTCCTTCTCCTCTTCCTCCTGCTCATCGTTTTCTTGCTCCTGTTCCTGTTCCTCCTCCCCTCTTCCTCCTCCTCATACTCTTGTTCCTCCTCCTCTGGCTACTGCTTTGCTGCCCAAAAAAACTTAAAGAAAAAGGAACATCAGCAGGCCTATTGGGCCCTGAAGGTGTCTAATTCCACCCCCCACTCATTTTTCTTTAAACCTTACTTCAAGACTACGGTTCCCTTTTTCCCCCCAACTCCAAGCGAGGGATGTTTCCTCATCTCTTGTATGGGTTTTCTATTTTTTTTTACTTATGTCCTTGTACTGAGAAGCCACGGAGGGCGAAACGTCAAAAATAAGATCCCCTGATGTTCCAACCTTTAATTTTCATTTGTCGGTTAAATTTTCCATTTAAAAAAAAATATTTTAAAGGCTCCCAACGTTTCTGCTTCAATGGCAAAAATTTTAAGTTTTTTCCCATCACTTAACTCAAAAAAATCAGGGGTTCCAAACCTTCTAAAAAAATTTTCCCTTGAATCCACTTTTTGGGCCTTTGGGGTTTAAAATATTTTAAGGGCGTTTTGATATCCCTTTTATTTTTTTCTTTTTCCCATTTGTACACTTCAGTCTATTTTCCCCTGATGCCACTTTTTTTCCAAACATACAATTTTTCGTTGTACGGTTTTATAATACAAAGGGTAAAACCCTTTCAGCTCACTGTATATTTTCGACAACATTTTAATTTTCTCCTGTAAAAATGGGGACGAACTGCCCCACATAATCTAGAAAGAATGTACAAAAAACTAGGGCACATTTATTTGAGAACGTCTGTCCTGAGACCCCCTTTTTCACTTTGAATGATCGAGGCCCAAGGACCGAAAAATTGTCTAATAAATTTGTTCTAGTGTTTATTTGTGGGGATCTTTAAACCCAAGGGTTTAACCAGCATACTCTGTAATTCTATCAATATAATTAGGATAATAATACTGAATAACCTGAAAACTTTTTTTATTTAAATTTTTTGATGAAGCCAAAAAAATTTAAAATTCCTTTCATGTAATGTTGCTTGGTTTTAAATTCTTTAAGTAATGAACACAGATCCCTAATGTGACATTTTTTTGTGGCAATTTTCCCGCTTATAGGAGGTTTCAAGCCGAAACGCTTGACCGGGTGCCTTATATTTGACTAAGAAGCCACTGTGTAAGCGAAACTTTTTAAAAAAAAAAGATACCAACTGCTGATATGTGTTGAATCATCAACTTGTGGGAAATTTTATACCATTTCCACATAATTTTTACGGTAACGTTTGACAGAGTCTTGAAGAGTGAAACGTGCCACAAAAAAAAAAAAATATTAATTTAGTTGCATCTGTGTCCATTTACCTAACAATTTGTCGGTAATTCCTAGCTCTTTTTCACATTCATTTTGACTAAGATTTTCATTACTTAGCCAATAAATGCTATTTATTGGCTAAGTAATGAAAATCTATTTATTCCTTCATCAATATTGTTTACGTAGATTGTAAACAAAACGGGCCCCAACACTGACCCCTGTGGCATACCAGGTGTTTATTCTGATGTGTTATTGTTTCACTCTGCTCTTCCTTCATAACCAAAATATTTGCCCAACTCATTTGCAATGATACCCAAGGAATCAGCTTTGGTAACTCAGTGGACATGCATTCCTTTACAATCATTTACAAAGACATACCACATAAGTGTTATGATAAGAGCCTCTATAGTATGCCAGGGTATGTATTTCTTAGAGCAGGAGTTCCCAACCTGGGAATGCGAGATGGCATTTCAAGGGGTGCAAATAAGAGTCCTAATACGAAGCACAATTCTGCTTATTTTACCGAAAGCTTTTCCGATAGCTCAATTTATGATAAATTAGACACATGTTCAACTCTTGGGTATCTTTATTGAGGAAACGTTTCGCCACACAGTGGCGGATCTTTGAACCATTCATCTACAATAAATTAGACACATGTGCAACTCTTGGGTATCTTTATTAAGGAGGCGTTTCGCCACAGTGGCTTCATCAGTCCATACAAAGGAGAAACGTGAAGAACAGGAGGAGAATGAGGTAATCAGTCCCTCAACCTTGGGTCGATGTGGTCAGTCCATCAATCTCCAATATTCTATTCTATATTGAATATTCTATTCTATATTCTATTCAAGATTGATGGACTGACCACATCGACTCAAGGTTGAGGGACTGATTACCTAATTCTCCAACTGTTCTTCACGTTTCTCCTTTGTATGGACTGATGAAGCCACTGTGTGGCGAAACGTTTCCTTAATAAAGATACCCAAGAGTTGCACATGTCTAATTTATCAACGTGTCGGTTCTCTGAACCATTCATCTACAAGCTCAATTTATATTTGTATTTTATGCACTTGAAATGTGGTATTATTTCTGTAGGGATGCAACATTAATCAAACATTTCCTATGGGTGCGGGGATGTATTCCTCAAAAGTACGTTAAGTAAAAGGAGACAAGTGCAACTAATGAGACATTTTATTTTGGCATCGTTCCGCTCTCCAGGAATTTTGTCATGCCGATATAAACACTACATGGACACAGAGGAAATATGTAGGCTTTAGAATGAGGTATAAGGCACAATATAATCGTTTTAGTAATTCTAGAAGTAGTAGTATACTGTACCCCTCCCTCTAAAGCTTATATATACCCTCTCTGTCCATGTATTGTTTGTAACGGCTTGACGAAGCTACTGGAGAGCGAAACGTTGCCACATTAAAACGTCACATTAGTTGCACGTGTGTCCTTTTATATACATATTGTCGGTAATTCTACCAACATTATTACAATAACCAGTGTGACATATATACAAGAGAATATGTAAAAGTCAATCAGAATATTCATCAAGAGTTTCACGATGACGAAGTTCAAGAGGAAGGAAGTAAAATAAATTGATTAGTCGATGGAGAAGCCTATGGAAGCTCTGAGAGCTCTTTGATCACTCGGAATGGTCTGTGATTGGTCAACAGAGCGGGTTATGAATACAGAGTTCTATGATTGGTCGAGATCGATCTACTGGCTTCAGCATTACTTGTAAGAGGTATAAAGAAGAAAAAACATTCACAGGAGTGCAACAGACAAGTGAAGTAGTAGTAGCAGCAGCAAAACACACACAGCAAGAGGCTTCTTGAGCTTTCCCAGCACTCGGGCTTAATACCCAAATCTGGGATGTGGCTCCAAAAGGATTCTGTACTGAGAGTAAGACACATGTGCAACATCTGGGTATCTTTATTGTAGAATCTCCACGACTATGGTGCTCTTCGCACCTACTCCTAGGTTGAGGGACTGATTACCTCATCTTCTGTACATAGTTCTACTGTCTTCAAGTTATGTCCTAGAATTTGTATTGATAAAGCCACTGGATGGCGAAACGTCTACAATAAAGATACCCAGATGTTGCACATGTGTCTTACTCTCATCTTGTCGGTATTGTATACCATTCGTACACAGGATTCTGTACTGCTTGCTGCCTTTGCACCTCCTGACATCGTCTGCTGCTATGCAGGCCACACCCTTCGATCACAGTGTGGGCGGGGTTTGTGGCAGCCCAAGGTGCCTAGCTTCTACCTCCGGGGCTAGGCCTGGGGACAGCTGATCACAGAAAATGAGGAGGTACTTGTACCTCCTCCAATGACAGACATTGGTCTGAGACGCTCTCTTGACAGGGAGCCAAAGCCGGGCCACCTCTTGGAAAAGGCCCGGACCGGGCGATTATACTGACAACTTACTACCTATCTACAAAACATTCATAACACTTACCTTCCTGGTCAGGTATGGTGTCGGAGATGGCGAGAGCACCGATGAGGGTTATAACGCCACCCAAGCCCACCATCGCCCGCAGAGCCCACATTGTGGTCTGTGACGGAGGTGAGGGTAAACAGGAGGCTCCAGGAAATCCACGTCACAGGCAGATCAACGCTACGTGATTAATCTGGCTCATAATAAAGAAGCCACTCTTGGCGAAACGTTTCCGTTTAATAAATGTACTGAATTTTGCACAGTTGTCTATTTTTCATAACTTCAAGGTATAACCATATCATTCGAAGCCATTGTATATTGAACAGTCACTGAACACAAAGGTCATGGCGTTGACCTTCCTTCGGAGACTAATATAGCGTGGTGTTTACTGAGTATTCTATTGCGCTGTGACAGCATCAAACTTAAGCCTTACTAATGGCACTCACTAGACAAACATGACGCGATATCTGAAGGAACTAAGATTAATGTGTTTCTTGAATATTTCCCTTTCTTGTTTCTCCAACAACTACAGAAGCAAAGACACTGAGTCACTCTACGAGAAGTTCAATATCAAATTCCCTTTGTTTATGAATGTGCTCACTTGCGTTTGTGTCTTTGTCAGGCGGTCACTGATGCGTGTGAATCCCTCCCTACGAGAAGTAACTTGAGAGCTCGAGGAAGAGCAGGCGAGGGTGACACTTGGCCTCGCCGGAGACCTGCAGATGGAGAGGTGAAGGAGCAGCAGCAGCAGGAGCACCAAGAGTCGGCGGCTTTCGAAGAACTGTCGTCTTCTGTCAGCTGAGAATCAGCGCTCACCTTCACGGGACACTCATCTCTTACCGTCGGCAGCATCATCAACATTGTCAGCTCACAGATCATCACGGGGACAAAGACTGAAGGGAATAAGGATTCACTACGGATCATCTACAAATCAGAACCTCTGCTGATTTACGGATATTCACTGATGCAGTGCTGATCTCGCAATTTACTGGGTTTAAGTGGTAGACTATTTTTTCAGTTACAACAAAGTCGTTCGTAGCTCCAAATGGGAAATTTACAAATTACACTAGAGATTTAAGGGTTTCATTAGAAAGATTTACCTTTCTGCAGGCAGGTTTACGGATTACACTAGGGATTTACTAGACTGTTTTATCACGAGGGATTCACGAATTTCCACGGCTAGTTGAGGTGTCTACAAGGTTTATACAAACTTTTCAGCTGAGTTTCACCAGAGGTCAGACACAATAATTCACTTTATAAAGGGGTAGATGTGCGGTTCCAACAACGTCGAAGCTTCGAGGAATTAAATTTCAACTCTATTAGTTTCAGTTTCCATCTCTAAGACCTTTTGTTCACTAATTTGCAAAAATCTTAGAAGGGGTTCACTACATTAAGGAGACCCGCAAGCATCGAGGAAGTGCGTTCTCGGAAAGGAGCACTCCAGGTAATTTTACTTCATTGAGACTAACCTAGTAGACTTCTTCTATAGCGGGCTTCTTACCTCCAAAGGAAGCACCGTTTCTTAAGGCTTCTTAAAATAGCAAGTGAGCACTTGAGTGGAGGCGGGAAAGGAGAAGGAATTTGAACTTTAACATTTCGCTTCCGAAAGTTTCGTTACGATCGTTTAAAAAAATTCGCAGAACCACGCAGAACCTAGATCTCGCGGAAATTCACATCAACTTTTTCTGCTTCGTAACCTTAGGAAATCGAGAAACTCTTTTCTCTGCCTTCCAGCAACTATTCGAGGCTGTTATTGCCTTCCCCGATAAAGTGTCACTTAATACCTCAGAAGAGCCTACACCGGTGAGTAGCTTGAGAGTGCCAGTCTTGTGATCAATATCTCAGAAATGCCGGTTGGTGATCAGTGCCTCGGAAGTGGTGTGTGTGTGTGTGTGTGTGTGTGTGTGTGCGAGGATGGTTAGGGTGGCAGAATCAGAGATGATGGCATCAGTGGCACCCGTCACGCTGCACCACTGTCGCCAAGTGCCACACAGCGTCCATCACGTCTCTGCCAGTCTGGAAAAAAAAGGTAAAACTTAGCTGACGAACTCTCAAATTCAAAAGGGCTCATAGATTTCCTTCGTATATTAAATACAGTAAAATGACACCAACCCAGACGAAAGAAATTCACAACTAACCCACAAACTGAACGTGAAAATCACTGTTTCGGTCCATCATCAACCATTATCAAGTTGTAAATTGATAAATTTGCTGGATAGACCGAAGAAATCTGATTTTCATCTTCGGTTTGTGGGTTACTGTGAATGCATCCAATCACGTTATTATAACTTTCATTCTTCAAAACGAAACATGTTAATATTGACAAGAAACCTTCCCCAACCCCTGTTCAGAAAAAAAAATGAAGACAAAATAAAAAAAAACAAAATGAACAATTTCAGACCGCTGAAAACACTCACTGGATCAAAAATATGCAACGCTATACTCGACGGAACGAGCCTCCAGAGAGAAGCAGTAACGTAGGTTTCTGTGGGAGAAATAGACTTGAATCCCATTAGGCGAGATCAAAATGGCTAACACGTGTGCTGAATGCTCCTGGGAGGGCAGGATGACTAAGTTACCGAGGGAGGTACGGGTCTTGTTGTTGTTGAAATGGTTTATAGGGCAACTTATACCGTTTGTCGTACCGAGAGCTTGGTACAGATCATCTTGTTGCTGAGCTGGTTTATAGGGCTACTTGTACCGTACGTCGTATCGAGAACAGGTCACCTCGGGAGCATAAAGTGACCGGTGGAATGACCCACTTAACATAAGTAGAACACTTAATATCTTAGTGTGGACGTGTTCATTGAGATTTTTTCATAGACGTAAACGTACATACATGCATACTGACAGAAACAAAGATGAATACACTAGGATGTATTTTACACACGCACACAAGCGCGCGAGCACACGCACACACACAAACACACACACATACAAACACACACACACACACACACACACACACACACACACACACACACACACACACACACACACACACACACCACACACATACCACACACACACACAAAAATATCACCCAGGCCAAGAGTCTGTCGACAAGTGCCTTTGACAACCATTAACTACTCACTCACTAGATTAATACACATGTATTATACAAGATAAAATATTATGAGGCGCCAGAGAGAGAGAGAGAGAGAGAGAGAGAGAGAGAGAGAGAGCTGAATCGGTGCAAAAATATAATGGTAAGTGAAGCTGTAAGCATCAGCTGATGGATGAAGCCAGCGATGGAGTGGTGGAGGCTGTGATGGAGTGGTGGAGACTGTGATGGAGTGGTGGAGGCTGTGATGGAGTGGTGGAGACTGTGATGGAGTGGTGGAGGCTGTGATGGAGTGGTCAATAAGAACATAAGAATAGAGGAAGACTGCAGCAGGCCTATTGGCCATACTGGGCAGGTCCTTCTCAGACCAAATCCCACTTAACAAACATATTTTCTCAACCCATATTCAATGCAGCCCAAGCAATATGCTTTGATAACCCTATTAACTTGTGTGAATCCTTTCTAAATCTAAGCTTATCTAATTTTAATCCATTATTTTGAGTTATTTTTTGGATGGATATTATCAGGCCCTTATTAATATCTCCTTTGTTTATGTCCATCTTCTACTTTACAGTTCAATCATATCTCTCATTTTTCGTATTTCAAGAGAATGTAGTTTAAAAGAACTTAAGCCTTTCTTCTTATGGAAGATTTCTTATGCAATGGGTTAATTTTGTCATTCTTCTCTGAATGTTTTCTAAAGAACTGATATCCATCCTGTAATATGGAGTTGCATAACCTAAGTGAGGCCTTACTAATGATGTGTAGATTTGTAGTATAACCTCTGGACTCATGTTGCTTATATTTCTTGAAATGACTCAGCATTGTTGTCTTAGCTTCAGGTTCTTACTACCATAATTCCCAAGTCCTTTTCGCATTCCGTGTGGCCAAGCTGTATATTATTTAGTTTATAAGTGCTAGGGTTATTTACATTCCCAAGCTTCAGGACTTAGCATTTGTCTACACTGAACTGCATCTACCACTTTTCAGACCATGACATGAGGTTGTCTGAATCTCCTGTCGTAGGTTACATCTTCCTCTGAAACTATTATCCTGCCTATTTTTGCATCGTCAGCGAATTTGCTCATATCACTTGTTATTCCCTCATCAAGGTCATTAATGTTTATTATGGACAACAATGGACGGACCTTGTGGAACGCCACTTGTGACAGATCCCCATTTAGATTTCACCCAATTTATGCACACACACTGTTTCCTGTTTGTGAGCCACGCCTCTATCCATGACAGGACTGACTCTCTCTCTCTCTCTCTCTCTCTCCCATTCATTCATTCTCTCTCACCATCGGTCTTCGTATATTATACTGCAGAAGATTGATCACCACACTGTAAAGTATTATTGAAGGAAATATTCTCTCTCTCTCTCTCTCTCTCTCTCTCTCACTCTCTCTCTCTCTCTCTCTCTCTCTCTCTCTTCTCTCTCTCCTCTCTCTCTCTCTCTCTCTCTCTCTCACCCACACACACACACACACACACACACACACACACACACACAGAGGAAAGTGGTGGAGTACCTAGAACGGAACAAGCTTATAAACGACAACCAGCACGGATTCATGGAAGGTAACGGAAGTAAGACACGAGAGAGGTAGGTAGGTAGATTGCATTTTCTTGGATTGCAAGAAGGCCTTCGACCCAGTTCCTCACAAGAGATTAATGCAAAAGCTAGAGGATCAGGTACGTATAACAGGAAGGGCACTGCAATGGATCAGAGAATACCTAACAGGGACGCAACAATAAGTCATGGTAAGTGACGAGGTATCAGAGTTGGCACCTGTGACAAGCTGGAATCCACAGGGGTCAGTCCTAGGAGCAGTGCTATATTTGGTATATATGACGGAAGGGATAGACTCAGAAGTGTCCTTGTTTGCAGATATGAAATTAATGAGGAGAATTAAATCAGATGAGGTTCAGGCAGGACTACAAAGAGACCTGGACAGGCTGGAAGCTTGGTCCAGCAACTTGGCTCCTGGAATTTAACCCCACCAGGCTGAGGAACTGACAACTTCAAATCTACATCTTCAAGGGTGATGGACTGATTACATCGTCTTCACATCTCCACTGCTCCTGCCTGCTTTCTCTATTCGACTGAAGAAGCCTACTGTACAGGCGAAACGTTCCGGAATAAAGATACCTAAATGTTGCCTATGTGTCTTACTTACCAAAACTTACGTAAGCTTATTATAACAAGCGCAGTTTAATTTAGCCTAATCCAACTAAATATATTTTATACAAGTTTACAATAATTTAATAAACACAATGAAATATATTTTTTTCGTTTGGTTCAGAATTATTTTTGCGAAATTATTGCATACATAAATTTTCGCTTGCCTTATTCGGCAAGAAGTGCGTTGCTATTTAAGCCAAAATCGCAAACTTTACATATGTGTATGTGTGCTTGTGTATATATATATATAATATATATATATATATATATATATATATATATATATATAATTATGCACGGTATATTATTGCAAAAGAATCGGAATATTCCGAACAAATTAATTATATGGATGTAGTAAACACGAACGAATAATTGAAATTCTGGACATGTTACATTACACAGAACAGTAGAACAAGAGATTTTATAAAAGTGTAATTAATATCCAACCGAATTACACACCTTGTATATATTTTCATCTCTAGAGAGTCGACACTCGCAATGTAATTTCAACCTCAACCTCAATCCTTTATTGCTCATATAATTAAATGATTACCTTTTTTCTAGACAATACAAAATTGCAATTAAGGATCACATAATTACATTAGCCAAAGTTATACGTATTGTATTTGCTAAGCAATTAAATGATCTACATTGTCAGTTCAGTCTATGTTGTGCTTGATGATACATTTCATGTTGCTGGGTGGTGTGTATATGAGCCATGGTCATGTACATATGTACCTCCAGTTCACTGTTGTGTGTACCTAGTACACCATATATTTGGAAAACACAAGACCAGCTTCGTGTCCTTGCTCATCTTTGCTAGCAATAAGCTAAGGGAACCAGAGCCTATATAGTGCTAGCATTGAGCACTAGGCTGTCTGTTGACCACTTGATGTGCTGTGCTATTCCAACTTTGATAGGAGAGTTGGGTGTTGGCTCGATTACCTCGTCTGTTGTAATCGCTCCAGCCATACACACTCTTCCAGGCCACCATTTGGGGCATATCCCAATGTGACTTCTGGTTCTCTGTGATATTTGTGATCAATGTTTATTATTAATCAGGCTTGCGTTAAAAGCCTTGTACATTTTAAATGCTTATGTAAGTATGTATGTATATACATATATATATATATATATATTATATATATATATATATATATATATATATATATATATATGCATATGCAAAACAACCACTCTGAAAGAATAGAGAAATTCCAAGCGCTTTCGTGACTACTCACATTATCAAGGAACTATGAAAGTAACAATGTGAGTAGTCACGAAAGCGTTTGGAATTTCTCTATTCTTTCCGAGTGGTTGTTTTGCATATTCTGAAATGACCTGTTTACTGTGATCTTATTGCATATATATATATATATATATATATATATATATATATATATATATATATATATATATGAATGAGAAGATATATATATATATATAATATTATATATATATATATATATATATATATATATATATATATATATATATATATGAATGAGAAGAAGCTGGATGTCCTGGCTTTAAGTGAAACAAAGCTGAAGGGGGTGGGAGAGTTTCAGTGGAGAGGAATAAATGGGATTAGGTCAGGGGTTTCAAATAGAGTTAGAGCTAAAGAAGGAGTAGCAATAATGTTGAAGGATAAGCTATGGCAGGAAAAGAGGGACTATAAATGTATTAATTCAAGGATTATGTGGAGTAAAATAAAGATTGGATGTGAAAAGTGGGTTATAATAAGCGTGTATGCACCTGGAGAAGAGAGAAGTGTAGAGGAGAGAGAGAGAGATTTTGGGAAATGTTGAGTGAATGCGTGGGGAGTTTTGAATCAAGTGTGAGAGTAATGGTGGTTGGGGATTTCAATGCTAAAGTGGGTAAAAATGTTATGGAAGGAGTAGTAGGTAAATTTGGGGTGCCAGGGGTAAATGTAAATGGGGAGCCTTTAATTGAGCTATGTGTAGAAAGAAATTGGTAATAAGTAATACATATTTTATGAAAAGAGGATAAATATACAAGGTATGATGTAGCACGTAATGAAAGTAGTTTATTAGATTATGTATTGGTGGATAAAAGGTTGATGGGTAGGCTCCAGGATGTACATGTTTATAGAGGGGCAACTGATATATCGGATCATTATTTAGTTGTAGCTACAGTTAGAGTAAGAGGTAGATGGGAAAAGAGGAAGGTGGCAACAACAAATAAGAGGGAGGTGAAAGTGTATAAACTAAGGGAGGAGGAAGTTCGGGTGAGATATAAGCGTCTATTGGCAGAAAGGTGGGCTAGTGCAAAGATGAGTAGTGGGGGGGTTGAAGAGGGTTGGAATAGTTTTAAAAATGCAGTATTAGAATGTGGGGCAGAAGTTTGTGGTTATAGGAGGGTGGGGGCAGGAGGAAAGAGGAGTGATTGGTGGAATGATGAAGTAAAGGGTGTGATAAAAAGAAAAAGGTAGCTTATGAGAGGTTTTTACAAAGCAGAAGTGTTATAAGAAGAGCAGAGTATATTTGGAGAGTAAAAGAAAGGTAAAGAGAGTGGTGAGAGAGTGCAAAAGGAGAGCAGATGATAGAGTGGGAGAGGCACTGTCAAGAAATTTTAATGAAAATAAGAAAAAATTTTGGAGTGAGTTAAACAAGTTAAGAAAGCCTAGGGAAAATATGGATTTTGTCAGTTAAAAACAGAGTAGGGGAGTTAGTAGATGGGGAGATGGAGGTATTGGGTAGATGGCGAGAATATTTTGAGGAACTTTTAAATGTTAAGGAAGAAACAGAGGCAGTAATTTCATGCACTGGTCAGGGAGGTATACCATCTTTTAGGAGTGAAGAAGAGCAGAATGTAAGTGTGGGGGAGGTACGTGAGGCATTACGTAAAATGAAAGGGGTAAAGCAGCTGGAACTGATGGGATCATGACAGAAATGTTAAAAGTAGGGGGGATATAGTGTTGGAGTGGTTGGTACTTTGTTTAATAAATGTATGAAAGAGGGGAAGGTACCTAGGGATTGCCAGAGAGCATGTATAGTCCCTTTATATAAAGGGAAAGGGGACAAAAGAGACTGTAAAAATTATAGAGGAATAAGCTTACTGAGTATACCAGGAAAAGTGTACGGTAGGGTTATAATTGAAAGAATTAGAGGTAAGACAGAATGTAGGATTGCGGATGAGCAAGGAGGTTTTTAGAGTGGGTAGGGGATGTGTAGATCAGGTGTTTACATTGAAGCATATATGTGAACAGTATTTAGATAAAGATAGGAAGTTTTTATTGCATTTATGGATTAAGAAAAGGCATATGATAGAGTGGATAGAGGAGCAATGTGGCAGATGTTGCAAGTATATGGAATAGGTGGTAAGTTATTAAATGCTGTAAAGAGTTTTTATGAGGATAGTGAGGCTCAGGTTAGGGTGTGTAGAAGAGAGGGAGACTACTTCCCGGTAAAAGTAGGTCTTAGACAGGGATGTGTAATGTCACCATGGTTGTTTAATATATTTATAGATGGGGTTGTAAAGGAAGTAAATGCTAGGGTGTTTGGGAGAGGGGTGGGATTAAATTATGGGGAATCAAATTCAAAATGGGAATTGACACAGTTACTTTTTGCTGATGATACTGTGCTTATGGGAGATTCTAAAGAAAAATTGCAAAGGCTAGTGGATGAGTTTGGGAATGTGTGTAAAGGTAGAAAGTTGAAAGTGAACATAGAAAAGAGTAAGGTGATGAGGGTGTCAAATGATTTAGATAAAGAAAAAGTGGATATCAAATTGGGGAGGAGGAGTATGGAAGAAGTGAATGTTTTCAGATACTTGGGAGTTGACGTGTCGGCGGATGGATTTATGAAGGATGAGGTTAATCATAGAATTGATGAGGGAAAAAAGGTGAGTGGTGCGTTGAGGTATATGTGGAGTCAAAAAACGTTATCTATGGAGGCAAAGAAGGGAATGTATGAAAGTATAGTAGTACCAACACTCTTATATGGGTGTGAAGCTTGGGTGGTAAATGCAGCAGCGAGGAGAACGGTTGGAGGCAGTGGAGATGTCCTGTTTAAGGGCAATGTGTGGTGTAAATATTATGCAGAAAATTCGGAGTGTGGAAATTAGGAGAAGGTGTGGAGTTAATAAAAGTATTAGTCAAGGGCAGAAGAGGGGTTGTTGAGGTGGTTTGGTCATTTAGAGAGAATGGATCAAAGTAGAATGACATGGAAAGCATATAAATCTATAGGGGAAGGAAGGCGGGGTAGGGGTCGTCCTCGAAAGGGTTGGAGAGAGGGGGTAAAGGAGGTTTTGTGGGTAAGGGGCTTGGACTTCCAGCAAGCGTGCGTGAGCGTGTTAGATAGGAGTGAATGGAGACGAATGGTACTTGGGACCTGACAATCTGTTGGAGTGTGAGCAGGGTAATATTTAGTGAAGGGATTCAGGGAAACCGGTTATTTTCATATAGTCGGACTTGAGTCCTGGAAATGGGAAGTACAATGCCTGCACTTTAAAGGAGGGGTTTGGGATATTGGCAGTTTGGAGGGATATGTTGTGTATCTTTATATGTGTATGCTTCTAGACTGTTGTTTTCTGAGCACTTCTGCAAAAACAGTGATAATGTGCGAGTGTGGTGAAAGTGTTGAATGATGAAAGTATTTTCTTTTTGGGGATTTTCTTTCTTTTTTGGGTCACCCTGCCTCGGTGGGAGACGGCCGACTTGTTGAAAAAAAAAAAAAAAAAAAAAAAAAAAAAAAAAATATATATATATATATATATATATATATATATATATATATATATATATATATATATATATATATATATATATATATATATATATATATATACATAAAGTAATTGAGACATTTTGATCAGACATTTTTTCGTTGCAGGCTTGCAACAGAGCTTTAGGAAATCAAGAAATACACCTCTCTACCTCCCCCACCACTGCTACGTTCCTCACCTCTACCTCCCCCACCACTGTTACTTTCTCACTTCCACCACCCCCACCACTGCTACCTCCCTCACCTCCACCCCACGACCTTTCCACTTCTCCCACCACACCGTCGCCCCCCTCCCTCACTCCTCTCCCCAGGATTGAATACCTCCTCTCTGAAAATCAATTAATTTATTCCTGGTGTCAGAGATAACGAAGGCAGTGATGTCTTGTACTTCATGGCTTGGCTGCGTAGTCGTGTTTCAGTGCCTGATAATAATGGTGGTGGTGTTGGTAATGGTGGTAGTGGTGGTGTTGATAGTTGTGGTGATGGTGGCAATGGTGGAGGTGGTAATTATGTTGCATGCACCGAGGGCAAGTTGATAATTGTTGCAATTGCTGCTCATATTCTCCCTTCACTCTGTGTTTGCTCTGTACTAAAAGTACACGATATAAAACAAGGATCTTGCCCAGTTGTAAACATGGTAGCCAGAGCCATCTAGCGATAATATACGACCTTACCATGTAATACTAATATTTTAATAAGTATCGGCTGGTATCGTAAAAATTACTGATACCCCCACAGATTCCGATACTTTGGCCGCACATCCCTAACTGAAAGTTTACCATAATCCCTATTTTAGGGATTAAATTAGTTTTAGTGTGAAAATGGTACATGCAGTCTTAATGACCCTCGTCTAGTCGATAAGCTTTCAACCCCATTAACCCCGCTGTTTAACTTCATACTGACTCCGTCTTGGTTCCCCATGATTGCGAATCCAGGATTGAAGTTGAGAGGGTATTCAATTATCACAATGCTTTTTTATTCTGTTTGTGTAAATTGTCTTGTATGACTTATTGTTCCTATTTTTATGTATCTGGTGAAAAATAGTTACAGTTCAGGTTCCTACTGTCTTTTGTGAAGTTTTGGTGTTGGTAATGATGGTGCTGTTGTTGGTGTTAGTACTGTTGGTATTGTTGATGCTGTTTCTTCTGTTGTTGCTGGTGTTTCCGCTGTTCCTCCTGCCGTTGATGCTGCGCTGTTGCTGCCGCCGTTGCTGTTGATACTGGTGCTTCTGCTTTCTGCGCAGTCGGTCCTTCTGCTATTACTCAGCACCCTAATACTGTGAAGCTCTTCATATTGCACCTGCTGTTGATCCAGTTGCTGCTGTTTACCTCACCCTACCATCACTGCTGCATCAGCAGCAGCTGCATCTGTTGTTTGAGCTGCTGCGAGCACTCTGTCAAGGCCTCTCTTAATTCCTGTTGACGCCGCAACTCTCAAGACCTCGAGAAAGGAGGAAATAACTTCTATTGGCACGCCAAGGGTGAAAAATCCTTGGCTTAAATGTGCTAAAGTCGACCATGAGGGACGAAGGATGGGATTCTGTCTTGTCCCGCAGTTCTTCTCATTTTTTGGGGGGAGGAGGGTGACAGGGATTCCGATGCCTGTAACAGACAGGTTTAAAAAATGGAAGAAATACGCGGGTTTAAACTGGGTTTACAAGGGTTTGTTTCTGATAGAAGGGAGTACAGTTTATTCAGATGCCTCCGAAGAACCAAGAGACGGGTTTAAAATAGTGAGGAATGTTTTTAGAGTTCTGATAACGTTGAAGTTTATTTAGAGATATGGGTTTACAGTCACGGAACGCAGTTTTAATGGGCCAGGAGAAAAGTTAGTGCCGAAAATGTAAGACGGGTTTAAAGTTTTGATATTTAGGTTTAAAATGCAAGATATGGTTTTGAAGTTCAAAGGGACGGGTTTAAAGTTCAGTTAAAAGTATTTTGAAAAAAAATCTTCAAGCGGTTTATACGTGTCCACTGATAACTTAGTGATAAGCTGGTTTAAATGAGTGAAAGATGGGTTTAACGTGTTAAGAGACCATTTAAAATTGCTGATAGACAGGTATGAGTGCTGGGTGTTACTTTAAAGGGCTGGAAGAAAGGGTTTCATGTCTGTTTTAAAAGTACTGAAGACCTGTGGAGATATAGATTTCAATTGTAATGAGAGTATTTCCCTGTGGCCCGATGGAAAGAGCTATCGCTTCACACGGTGAGGGGTCCGGGTTCGATTCCCGGCGAAGAGGTGGAAACATCGGACGTGTTTCCTTAGGCCGGTTGTCCATGTTCATCCATCAGTAAAATGGGTACCTGGGTGTTAGTGGACTGGTGTGAGTCGCATCCTGGGACAAAACTGACCTAATTTGCGGGAAATGCTCAGCATAACAAGAGGCTTTCTATTCAGTAGTATGTCACTGATGTCAGCTATGGTTTGTATACCTTGTACATGTACTTGTAGTAAATAAAGATATATTATTACTATTATTAAAGAAACCCTTAAAAACACTGAAGCGATTAAAATGACAAAACGAAAATGAAAAAAAAAACAAGAAAATAGACCAAGAAAGTGAAGACGAAGAGGAATTAGGGTATGAAACATGCACTACACACACTGCTTCCCACTTCATCCCTGGATCTAATAACAGGGCGGAGGATTACTGACCGGGATTATAGGGCTGATACCACTGGACGGTTGACGTGAGGGTAGAAATAAGTGGCGATAACCACAAGAGAGAGATTTAATAAATTAAAGGGAAATGACGAAACTGTTTTTATGATTGTGGTATAAATTATTATTATTATTATTATTATTATTATTATTATTATTTATTTTATTAAAATTATTAGTGAAGCGCAAAATCAATTTGGTTCATTCAGCACAAGAAAGCTGGAGGCTCGATCCACCGTCCACAAACACACTATCAGAGATAAACACGTGATTGGGAGAGTTAAAAATATAAAGAAAGATGGAAGGTTATTCATAAGGAAGTAAAGAGTAACGGCAGATAAGAATATTTTTTTTTGTATATGCTGAGGATATCAATCTGGAACAGTAGATAACCACCACATCCAAGTCTCCATATACCATGGCTGGAATAGTTCACGAATATACCAAGGTTAGGTTAGCTAAGGTTTGTCAGGAAACTGGGCAAGCGGTTTCCTTTCAAGGGTTTTAGTCATATGATGGCCCGCAGCTGGAGTTTTTGGTCATGTGACCGAGGCCTTCCACTGGCTTTTCCGTCCATCACTTTAAAAATTATGGTTATACTTACAGCCATTAGGAATTAGACCAAGTTACAATGGAGAGGAAAGCATAAAACGTAACGTTTTGACCCCTCCTTGTCCAGGCCGAGCTGAAACGTTTGAAGTTACCTAAGTGTGGCTTAGTTTTAAGTTTAACGAATAGGATTAATTTCGGGTGAAAGAAGCCACGGATGCTGCTCTCAAAATCGTTCAAAGAAATTTTACGGAGAAAGGAAAAACACATCAAAAAAGGCTGATTCTGGAGACTGAGACAAGTTAACAGAGAGAGATTCAGAAGCGTATGCATGCTTTCAGACAGGTCGGAAAGCAGGTAGGTAGGCTAGTGGGCAGATAGGCAGGTTGAGCAGGCCGGCAGGCAGGCACTTAGATGGGATGGCAAGCATGCAGGAGGCCAGGCATGTTGCAGTCTGGCAGGTAAGCAAAAGGTTGGCATCGTGGCAAAGGAGCAAAAAGGAAAGCATGCAGGCAGACTGTCAACTCAGCAATGTGGTGGAAAAAGCTGGCCGGCTGACAGGCACGCAAGCAGGATGGCAAGCTGAAAGGCAGGCTGGAAGGCAGGCAGGCTGGAATAAAGACAGGCTGGAAGGCAGGCTGGAAGGCAGGAAAACAAGTCGGTAGCTGTAAACACACACGCAGAGATGTTTTCGTATCAACTAAATCAATATTTCTCTCTAATGTACCTGCTTAAAACAAGTAGATATGTACCTCCTCGCTCATATACACGGGGCCAGGAGCTATAACCTGACTAAAATCTACAAACGGGCGAGTGTACAGTGTACACACACACACACACACACACACACACACACACACACACACACACACACACACACACACACACACACACACATCACACACATACACACACACATTACACATATACACACACATCACACATACACACACACACCACATACACACACACACACACCACACACACATACACGCAACACACACACACACACACACACACAAACACACACACACACACACATTGCCAGACTCACACATACACTTCTCCCCCCCCCCACCGACATCTCACTCCTTCACCTGATCCCTCCCCTCCCTCTTTCACCTCCCCCTCCCCACCTCTCCCTCCTTCCCCCTCTCCCTCTCCCACTCACCCACTTGCTTCACTCTCCTTCCCACTCCCCCCTTCCCACTACTCTCCCACATAGCCACAGTTCCTCCTCTACCTCCCCCCCCACACTCTGACATACACAATACTAACCTAACATACAGAATTACATTTTCCTTACTCTGAGGCAATCAGGATAAAACAAAAATGGGTTGCCAGAGAGCAACAAGAAAAACCAAGGGACAGGAGGAGGAAAACTGCAAAGGAAATTGGGCACAAGCTCAAAAAAAGGGGAACATAAATGGGAAAAGAAACTAAAAACTTTAGCATGAGAAGGGGAAGAGAGGATAGACATGAAAAGCAGGAAGTGGGGGTGAAAAGTCAAAGCAGCAGGGCCGGGATACAGATTTAGAAGGGGAAAACTAAAAAAAATCTGAAAAGCCAAAAGAAAAAAAACATTTTGGGATTGACAACAAGATGCACCTCAGTCAAAAAAAGGGGGACTGAGGGAAAGGAGAAAAACAGCATGTAGAAGCTAAATCATGGAGACGTAGTAAATGAAAGACTAAGCTATATGTGGAGGCCCAAAACCACAGCAGACCCCAGGGAAAGCCGAATGGGAAAATACAGGCCATGAGCCCAAGTACATTAGCTAGTGAAACGAAAAAAGGAAAGCTGCAAGGAGGAAACAAATTGAAGAGGGATCACAGGGATATGCAGTGGGAAATGAAAGGGGAGGCAGTCTTTGTGTATGGGCTCCAGGAAGTTGAAGGGGAAACATATGAAGCCAAAAACAAGGGGAATAAAAAAATTTGAAAGCATCATGAAAGCAATAAGAAGAACGACTGACCCAGCTGGAAAAATTTTGGGAGAATAGGGGGTATGAAAAAAAAAAACCCGGGCCCAGTGAAATACCTTAAAGGCAGAATGACTGGGAAAAAGGGACCTGCAAAGAAAGCACGTTTAAAGGGACATCCCGGGCATACGGAGGGTATCTCGCCGCGACAGAACAAAAGCAAAAAGGGCAAAACAGAGAGAGAGAGGGTACAAAGGCAAAGGGAGGAAAGAGGGATGGAAAAGACAGACAGAAACCCCCAACACGGGAAGATCAAATACAGCCTCCCCACAACTTCCTATAGAACCTCCCAACCAGGTCAACCCCAGTGCAACCAAACACTCAAACCAAAACACCCATGGCCACACCCAAAATGCCCCCCACCCACGCATTACAAACCCCAAACCCCCACAGCAACCACCCTATTCCTTATAGGCTCCCATTTCCCCAACCCCCCAATACACCTCCCAGACCACAATCTTAGAAAAGAAGTTGAAGGTGGGGTATAAAATGCAGATGGAATAAAAAATAAGTATGAGGAGGGCACGAAAGAATAAAGGAACATCCCCAGACTAATGCCTCACAGAAACAAAATCCCTAGAAAATAACGTTTTTCAATCTTTCCATCCGGATATCAATCCTCAGGAAAGACAGGGGGAGGAGAGGGGGGGGGGGAGTTGTACTGCCCCATTAAAAAACCAGTGGGGGTTGGGAAAAAGGGAAGGAATGGATGGAAAAGGGGGCGAAAGGTACACTTAGTAGGAACAATCCAGTCGAGGGACATAAGGGGAAAATTTGCAAAAAAGTACAACCCACCACAAACTGCAGGAGCCAAAGAAGAATACGATAAGCAACGAGCAATGACGAACACTCCGAGGTGGCCAGGAGAGCACCAGGGGGGGAGAAAAGTTACTATTAGGGTGATTTCAACAAAAGGGGAAATTGACGGGAAAAACCCGGAGCCCCTGGGGGCCCCGAAACATGGGGGCCCAAAGATATGGTGGGGTACTGAAAAACCTAAAGCTCAACATGTTAGAGACAACCAAGAGAGAGGGGAGGATGAACCCGCAAGGCTGGACCTTGTATTCACCCAAGAGTAGTTCGGGCACGAGGGTATCATGTACAAAGGCCCCTGGGAGCTAGTGATATGGGGGTCGTCCTGACCAAAGTTGAGCCCCAAGGGGGAACCCCAAAAAGGGGGGAAAACCAAAAAAAAACATCAGGGGAGGAACTTCCCAAAAAAATTCAGTGGGGGGAAATAAGGGAAAAAAAATCAAGAAAGATGCTAAAAGGGAACAAAATAAGGGAGAAGAGGTTTGTTCCCAAGGGAAAAGAAAAATGGGAAAAAGAAGAAATTTTTCAAAAAGGGAAGGAAAAAAGGTTAGCAAGAAAGGGGGGGGGGGGGGGGGGGGGGGGGGGGGGGGGGGGGCCGGGGGGGGGGGGGGGGGGAAAATGCAAGAAAGAAGAAAACTACCCGAAGGTTTTTACCCAAAATCAAAAGGGCTAAAAAAACGTGGACCCCGAATCAGACTAAAGGGGAGGGGGCAAAAAACACCGGAGGGTTTTGGGGGGCCAACACAAAAAAGAAGTATTTAAGTAAACCAAGGGTTTAGGGAAATTTTAGGAATGACCAGAATCGGAGGGTCAATAAAATGAGGGGGTAAAATCCCTTTGGATGGACCCCTCAAAGGGGGTAAACCGACAAACTCTCCCCTGGGTCCTTAAAGAGGGAGCAGAGACATTTTGTGTACCATTAACAAAAATCTTCAAAAACATCATTTGAAACTGGGCAACTCCCGAGGGAAAGGAAGATGGGAAATGTATCCCAATTTTAAAAAAAGGGGGACAGACATGGGGACTAAACTAAGACCTGTATCCCTAACGGAAGTTTGCAAAGGGCATGGAGAATATCATCAGGAGAGTGGTTGAGCACGTGGAAAGCCAAATGTATAATTGACAACCCGCATGGGTTTTAGGGAGGAAAATTGTGTCACAAACCCTTTTCATTTTTTACAAGGTGACAGAAGTAAGACGGAGAGAGAGGGGGGGATCCTGCATTTTTTTGGGCTCAAAAGGCCTTCGACACAGTTCCCCACAAGAGGGTTTCTGCAAAAACTAGAGGATCAGGGACACATAAAGGAAAGGCACTGCAATGGATAAGAAAACCTTACAGGGAGGCAACAACGAGTCATGGTAGTGACGAGGTGTCAAAGTGGGCCTGTGCAAGGGGGGCCACAGGGAAAATCCTGGACCTGTGCGTTCTTGGTAATGTGGGAAAAACAAAGGGGAATGCCAAAAAGTTTGTTTGGGAAAATGTAAGAATGAGAAGAAACAAACGGGTGAAGGGCCCTGGAAATACAAACCTGGCAGCAACGCCGGTACCCCGGGCCCCTTTAAATTAAAAAAAGAAGCAAAGAGGGAAATTGGGAAGGGCCCAAAAAAACCCAAACAAAAAAAGTTTTGGGGAAAATTAAACCACCAAAAAAAATCGGGGGGGAAAACACCAGTACTCCGAGGCGCCATCAACAGATAACGTGCACCCCTAAGGGGCCGGCAAACCCCGGGGTACTTCCCAAACCCATAAGGAGTTTCAAAACCGTTTAAAACCCAAAAGGGGCAGGGCCCCTATTGGGGGAGCAGCCCGTTTGGAAACCCACACCTAGTCAACACGTAAAGAAATTAAGAAATGCAAAGGTTTGCAACAAGACTAGTGCCGAGTACGGGATTGCCTACGAAGAAAAAGGTTGAGGGAAATCGCCTACGACAGGGGAGGCCAGGGGGATCAGGGGAACATGAAAAGCAATAAAAATGCGTGGAAAGACGAGGGGGGACAAAGACGGATTTTCCCGAGTGGGAACGACACAAGGGGGTCAAAATTTGGAAGTTTAAGACTCAGATGAATAAAAGGGTTTAGGAATATTCTTCATCATAGAGTAGTCAACCGGGAAAGCTAAAAGTGAAGTAGGGAGGCGGGAACCATACAATTTTTTAAGGGAGGTAGATAAAGCTCTGGGCAGGGAGAGGAGACCTAGTAGAAATCATGAAGAGGCGGGGCCCGGGAGAAAAATTCGACCCCTGCAACCCAAATAGTGAGTACAAATAGGTGAGCCCACACACACACCACACCCCCACCACCACACACACACACACACACACACACACACACCACAAAAAGGGCACGATTTTTTCATGAGACAGCAGAAAGGGACCCCAAAAAACTGTCCCAAAACAGTGAAATGAAACTCCAATCTTCAAAAAAAAAAAATAAATAGCGGCTTTAAACACCCTGTATTCCAAAAAGCATAATGCAAGTATTGCAAAATAGGGAAAACTGGGGACCGTCTTGAGGACAGGGAAATTTTCATGACCGGCTTTTTCGCGGAAAGAAAAAATTAGACTGATTTCTTAAAAACGAAAAGAAGGCCTTTCACCCGGCCTCACACCTCTAAGAATAACTTAACGCAAATTAGAGAAAAAACATGTATTAGGAATGTGATTAATGAAAGATTAGAACTTTATGACAGGAAACATTGGGGGGACTTTGTAAACAGCAGGGTTCTTAAAAGGATCAGCCCCGGGATTCATCTTATAACTGATTAGTTTTCTCTCTCTCTCTCTCTCTCCCCTCTCCCCCCTTTTTTTTTTTACACACCACACACACACACACACACAAAACCCTCACCTCAAAAAGACAAAAAATTTTTTTGGTGAAACTGGGGTTTAGAGGGGGATAAGTTTAGGTGGGGATGTTATGATAAGATTACGTTATGAGCCAAGGATTTTGAAGAGGGTGGCTCTACCCGGGTGAATAACAATTCCCAGGTCCTCCAGGGATCTTAACAAGGCCGCAGGTGAGAGTTTTGGGTCGTTAAAGAGAGATTTTCCCCTAATGGGCCCGGGTTTCTGGCCAGGGATAAGAAATTGCTGGGGGGGGGGGAAGGGAGAACGTAAGCTTTAAACTGGGAAAGGAACGAGAAATGGGGGGAAAGGGGTGATAACTCCCGGGGGGGGAGAACATTTGAAAAGTGAACAATAAAACAAACGTGATGTAAAAAAAGAGATATGCAAAGTAACAGTTATGCAAATAAAAAAATTTTTATACAAAAATCACTGGACTCATCAAATAGAAATAACAGGCAAAGGGCAAAAAAGAAACGCAAAGAAAAGAAGAATCCAATGGGAAAAAAGTGAAAAAGACGGAAAAAAGACTACATTGAACAATAGACCCCTGAGTTATTGTTCACATACAGATAGATCTACTACGTCTCTTTAATAATCAGAAATAATAATGATATATAAAATACAATGCACATTATCAAAAACAAGATGCATCATATTTTCTGACTATAAAGCATGTCGTGCAGAATAGTTAAAACTTGGGATTTTGGCTTAAATAGCAACGCTCTTCTTGCCGAATAAGGCAAGTGAAAATTTGCGCGTGAAATAATTTCACAAAAATCATTCTGAACCCAACAAGAAATATATATTTCATTAAATTATTGTAAAAATATATATTTCGTTAAATTATTGTAAACTTATCTAAAATATAATTAGTTGTTCTTGTTATAATAAGGTATAATACGTTTTCTAAGGTTCTTTTGGCACAAAATTATTAATTTTTACATTAACATAAATGAAAAAATATATCTTTAAACGTATAAGAGAACATTTTAGAAAGGACTTAATTTTAAACGAGTTCTTCCTAATTGACCAGTTTTACCTATTCGTCACGACATGTATAATATATTCAACTTTACAAATATCTTCACAGGAAAAAATATCGTTAAAAACCTAATCTGGTATAAAGCAAAAAAAAAAAAAAAAAAAAAAAAAAAAAAAAATATAGGAGAAGGGGCATTAAAAACCGTATCATGTGGATTACCATTTTTTTTATGGCACTCCATGAAAAAAGTGTCATGTTTTGACCATCAGATCGCGGATTATCAAGCTTACCTTCGAATTATCAGGGAAAATTATTAGATTATCAGTTACTCAAATACCATATATATAAGCCGGCAAAAATGGAAATCTCTGATTTATTGGGATTTATTACTTTAAATGGCATGCAAATGCAATGAGATTTTTATGTTCCTGAAAGCCCAAAGGTATCTTTCTCTTCTCTCTCTTCTCTCTTTTCTCTTTTCTCCCTTCTCTCTTTCTCTTTTCGTTTTCTCTTTTCTCTCTTCTCTATTCTTTGTTCTCTCTTTTTTTCTCTTTTCTCTCTTTTTTCTCTTTTCTTTTTCTCTTTTCCTTTTTTTCTCTTCTCTTTTTTCTTTTTTTTTCTCTTTTTTCTTTTTCTCTTCTTTCCTTTTTCTTTTTTCTCTCTCCTCTCTTTTTTCTTTCTTCTCTATCTTTATTTTCTCTCTCTTCTCTTTTTTCTCTTTTCTATCTTTTCTCTCTTTTTTTTCCCTCTTTCTCTTTTCCTTTTTTCAGAGTTTGGAAATTCCAATCATTACTTTTTTTGTCAATCTCTGAATAAGTACACAGTATTTATGCTACTGTGGATGATGATAATTACAAAGTGAATGTGTTAATGACAATATAAGGTTATGTTTTTATGAGCTACCACTATACATCTATTGAAAGAGGAAGAGTATTTAGAATAAGGCAGAAAATATCCTGCAACAGAGTGCAAGGAATCATAAAAAATCACACAAAGTAACATGGCAAAAATATTGTGGTGCCTGCAGTGCTAGTTTTGTGCTAGTAGTAGTGCCTGCATCATGGCCGCTGTCCGTGTAGTAGTGGTGCCTGCAGTGCTAGTAGTGTCTACAGTGCTAATAGTAATGTCTGCAGTACTAGTAGTGGTGTCTGTAGTGGTTTCTGCAGTGCCAGTAGTGGTTTCTGCAGTGCCAGTAATGGTGTCTGCAGTGCCAGTAGTGGTGTCTTTAGTGCCAGTAGTGGTTTCTGCAGAGGCAGTAGTGGTTTCTGCAGTGGCAGTAGTGGTGTCTGCAGTGGCAGTAGTGGTGTCTGCAGTACTAGTAGTGGTGTCTTCAGTGCTAGTAGAGGTGTCTTCAGTGCCAGTAGAGGTGTCTTCAGTGCCAGTAGTGGTTTCTGCAGAGTCAGTAGTGGTTTCTGCAGTGCCAGCAGCGGCGTCTGCAGTGCCAGCAGCGGCGCCTGCATGCCAGCAGCGGCGTCTGTAGTGCCAGCAGTGGCGTCTGTAGTGCCAGCAGCGGCGTCTGCAGTGCCAGCAGTGGCGTCTGCAGTGCAAGCAGTGGGGTCTGCAGTGCCAGCAGTGGTGTCTGCAGTGCTAATAGTGATGCCTGCAGTGCCAGTAGAGAAAGCAGCGTAATGAGTAGAGGCTGGAGGCAGACCGCCAGGTTCCTCGCCTGTGATTCAAAAATTGATGATTCAATTTATTTTCTTATAAAAAATTGCCTTGTGTGGATTTATTATATATATATATATATATATATATATATATATATATATATATATATATATATATATATAATATATATATATAAAATCCTCGCAAGTAATTTCATAAATACACAAGTATTTCAATACCTTTTGTTTTTTAATTCTTGGTAACTGAAATACCTACTTTTAAGGTAGAGATTTATATGGATTTGTATTTATTACATTTCCGAGTGTTCTTGCGTACTTGTAGATAAACAGTTAAGCACCACATTCGGCTAGAAAGAACAAGACCCTTAACTGCGGCTGCTTTACTAAGCCTTGCATGGCAACAATGGTTTAAATGAAAATTCCAGATCAGTGCTAAAACTATTGTCTCAGTAAGAGAAATAAAAGAAACAGTTTATACACTCGGTGAGTTTATTTTAATCCTTATTTTAGGGATGAACGTATTCTTTACTAGGGGCTGAATAGATTGCATTCAGCCTTAATGACCCTCGTGTAGTCGATAGACTTGAAACGCAATTAACCAACCAGCCATCTGGACCATCTCGTCAGAGAAAGTGTCCAGAATAGTTTGTAGCTTATCGACTGCACGTGGGTCTTTAAGGATGAAAATCACGTGTAAAATAGCATTAAATATATCTTCAATCCCTTAGATAGGGATTAAAGCAAATTCTTATTAAAAATACAGTGAGAGACAAGTCTCTTTCTGGAACAGAGATATGATTTTACTCTTACAAAGCTTTTTACTGGTTTGACTGGGATCCCTAAGAGTAGCATTTTCAACAGATACGTCAGCAGACCTATGACCACTCTGATGCTGCAGCTCCAACAGCAGCAGTAGGAGCTGAAGCAGCAACAGACGCAGCAGCAGTATAAACAGCATCGTCGTGCAGCACCTTCAGGCTCGAGTACACAGACTTGGCAATGGAAGGTAAACAAAGAGGTGTTTTGCTCCAGGCATTAATTCGTGTTCTGAATTCTCTGAGAGTCGCCGGGATCCAATACAGCGGGTCGATGCGTGATCCCTTAGCCTCCCTCATTCTCTCTCTCTCTCTCTCTACCATGCGTTCCTTCATTGCTTCCATTCTTGATTTATTTTTTGGGAAGGAGTCGTTCGTAAGCGCAACACGAATCCATTCTTAATTCCGGGAGGCGCAGTGGACATAAACAGAATTAGGCGTGTCTTGTTACCTTGTTATTGGCTCATTCACCTCCTCTTTACAACTGCTGACGTAAATATGTCCCGGTGCAGAGTTCCTATTACGTTGTCAACATGGGGAAGAGGGAGAGAGAGAGAGAGAGAGAGAGAGAGAGAGAGAGAGAAAGGGGTGAAGGGTTCGATTATCGACCTGGTGGTGGTGACGACAGTGGTGATAGATAAATAAATTTATCAAGAATTTTTACCCAACAAAACACGTCACGGTTTTACGATTTGATAAAATAGTGAATAAATAAAGAACAAATACATACAATTCCATATAAACTAAGGTAATTCTAAATAATATAAATGCACAAGTATGTTCTGTAATTAAGCAATTAAATCGTATCAACA
>NC_069405.1:29406794-29439294 GCF_026875155.1 Cherax quadricarinatus
TTTCCAGATGTGCTCAGAACACAACAGTTTAGAAGCATATACGTATAAAGATACACAACATATCCGTCCAAACTGCCAATATCCTGAACCCCTCCTTTAGAGTGCAGGCATTGCACTTGCCATTTCCAGGACTCAAGTCCGGCTATATAAAAATAGCCGGTTTCCTTGAATCTCTTCACTATATATTACCCTGCTCACATTCCAACAGATCGTCAGGTCCCAAATACCATTCGTCTCCAGTCACTCCTATCGAACACGCTCATGCACGCCTGCTGGAAGTCCAAGCCCCTTATCCACAAAACCTCCCTTACCCCTTCCTTCCAACCTTTTCGAGAACGACCTCTACCCCGCCTTCCTTCTCCTACAGATTTAAATGCTCTCCATGTCATTCTACTTTGATCCATTCTCTCTAAATGATCAAACCACCTCAACAACCCCTCTTCAGCCCTCTGACTAATACTTTTATTAACTCCACACATTCTCCTAATCTCCACACTCCGAATTTTCTGCATAATATTTACACCATACATTGCCCTTAGACAGGACATCTCCAGTGCCTCCAACCGCCTCCTCGCTGCTGCATTCACAACTCAAACTTCACACCCATATAAGAGTGTTGGTACTACTATACTTTCATACATTCCCTTCTTTGCATCCATAGATAACGTTTTTTGACTCCACATATACCTCAACGCACCACTCACCTTTTTTCCCTCATAAATTCTATGATTAACCTTATCCTTCATAAATCCATCCGCCGACACGTCAACTCCCAAATATTTGAAAACATTCACTTCTTCCATACTCCTCCTCCCCAATTTGATATCCAGTTTTTCTTTATCTAAATCATTTGATACTCTCATCACCTCACTCTTTTCGATGTTCACTTTCAACTTTCTACCTTTACACACACCACACACACATATATATGTCGTGCCGAATATGTAAAACTGGTCAATTAGCAAGAACTCGTTTAAAAATAAGTCCTTTCTAAAATTTTCTCTTTTACGTTTAAAGATTTTAAAAAATTTTAATTTTGCAACAGAAGGAAATTAGAAAACTTACCTAACCTTATTATAACAAGAAAAATTTATTTTAGCCTAACCCAACTAAATATATTTTAGATTTGTTTACAATAATTTAATACTGAACAAACACAGTGAAATATACTTTTTTCGTTAGGTTCAGAATGATTTTGGCGAAATTATTGCATACACAAATTTTCACTTGTCCTATATGGCAAGATGAACGTTGCTATTTAAGCCAAGATCGCAAGTTCTCCCTATTCGGCACGACATATATATATATTTTATATATTATATATATATATATATATATATATATATATATATATATATATATGTCGTCCCGAATAGGCAGAACTTGCGATCTTGGCTTAAATAGCAACGCTCATCTTGCCTAATGGGGACAAGTGAAAATTTGTGTATGCAATATTTTCGCCAAAATCATTCAGAACCTAACGAAAAAATACATTTCACTGTGTTTGTTTAGTATTAAATTATTGTAAACAAATCTAAATATTTTTAGTTGGGTTAGGCTAAAATTTAAATTGCGCTTGTTATAAAAGGTTAGGTAAGTTTCTAAGTTCTTTTGGTGCAAAATTACAATTTTTTACATCAACATTAATGAAAAAAAAAATATCGTTAAACGTATAAGGAAAATTTTGAAAGGACTTAATTTTAAAGAGTTCTTGCTAATTGACCAGTTTTACATATTCGGCACGACATATATATATATATTGATTATATATATATATATATATATATATATTATATATATATATTATTGATATATATATATATATATATATATATATATATATATATATATATATATATATATATATATAATGTATGTAAAGAAGATGACAGGGCAATGTTATAAACTTCTACATTTAGCTATACATTTAGCTTCACTTATTTATACATTTCTCAGTATATCTTATCTCTGCAATATTATGTTTCCCCTGTCATGATAACAGCCTGAGACGCGTCTGTGGGAGGATGAGCCTCAGAAGAACAGCGATGAATATTAATTTATGACTATGCATTCTATAATTCCAATGAAGTTCGTAGCTGTACAGTCGCTATAAACATTCCCTAATAACTGCTGACAGTTGCAGCAATACCAAACTATGCACTATACACGTTACTAAAATGCATGTTGATGTGATTGTAGAGAATGACATCAAACTGTGTCAATGTGTGTGATTTCTTCACTTCTTATGACCAGAGTCTTTGGTAAGATGGGTAAGGAAGAAGGATGGGGAAGGATAGAAATACTGGAAAAGGGTGGGAGGGGGGAGTGAGGTAGGATATAAAAGGTAAGTGGCCCAACCACTTTGGTGCAATTTAAAAAATACATGTGTAATAATAGAAAATTCTTAAAGGGGTATAACACTAACCCATCAGTCTCACATAGATATAACAGATAAATAGGTACATGACTCTGAATTGGTAGTAGGTATACAAGCTGCATTTTTTTTTTTTTGCGATTGCATAACGAATATTTAAACGACAAGGCGGTAATCTGGACAGTTCGTAAAGAATTACTTGACGTTAGCTTCTTTCAAGGTGGTGTCCCGCCATAATAAATGTAGCATATTTATAACAGTAGATGTAGAAGTAGAAATAATATCTCTCTAATTAGGGGCGATAATTTTCTTAGTAGACATAGAAGGGTTCTGGTGTTACCCAATCATCTTCATCTGCAGGGAGGTTGCTCACGATCATTGGTCGATGGTAATCGTCTTTATGGATGAAGCGACGCAGCCTCTGTGGGAGAGTCATTCTTTGGGTCCTGTGAGGAGTATTAATGATGTAGTCAGTGGTATTTTCAACTTGGAGAGGATGTTCTCTATCTGGTATGTAGAGTTCTTCCATTGCATAGAGTTGTCTCTTCTTCAGCGTATCAAGGCGTACATTTAAGGCAGTAATATCCTGTTGTACGTGTAACTCTGCCATTTTGACTCTGTCTCTCCTCCTGGTACCCGTAATAAAGCGGAGAGCTCTATTCTGGACCCGTTGCAACTTTAGCATGTTGGTCTTTGTTGTTAACGGCATTGGGACACATGAGTATTCGAGTATTGGTCTTACCATCATTTTATACAGATGTTTTTTGACATGTGAAGGGGCTTGATTAAATCTAAAGAGACTGCTAAGACCGGCTTTGGTTTGTTGATCTTTTTATTAAACGTGAGATGTTGAGTGGAGCAGCCTGTCTATTTCATATCCCAAGATCTTGTTAGGATTTCTAATGGCTACAGGTGTACCTCTGATGGAGATACCCCCTTATCTTCGATGGTTGATGCAAAACATCCTATTGTGCTAAAAAGGGAACTTTGTCAGGGTTAGTCGTAGTTCTCCATTTCTTTTCCCAATTGGATGTTCGACGAACTTCAATATTCATTTTTTCTATGATTCTTTTATATTTGTATTTTCCTGTTACAGGAGTTGACGAGACAACATGGATAACATCATCTGCAAATTGCGTTATATTGTATCATTAAAATCTGGTTGAGGAAGATCATTCACATAAATATTGAATAGAATTGGACTAAGACAAGAACCTTGTGGGACACCTGCTGTCTGTATAAAAGGCTCTGTTGACTTGCCATAAAAAGGTAGGAATGATTTTTCTTTGAGTTAAGAAGTTATATTTTAAATCTGAAAAAATGTCCAGTTATGGTCTGGTAGGTCAATAAGTTTGTATATAAGCCTCATGCCATAAGCTACCCAAAGCTTTATGAACAATCTCTGGAGGCAATTGGGGCAAGATTGCCCTGATGTTTCAGACTCGCTACAGTATCAAAAATAATTTTTTATTGCATGATGGGTACCTTACGTGTCCTAAAACCAAACTGTGTTTCAGTAAAAAGGTGGGTTAAACTCCATTTAGTAGTTCATTCTGTTGGAAATGATCTTTTCAAGAACTTTCCGGTGACTTCAAGTAAGGATATAGGTCTATAGTTTTCTGGTTGATGGATGTTTTTATTGGGTTTAGCAAGAGAGATCATTCTTGCAGTCTTAAAAACAACTGGAAAATGTCCGGAGGCCAAGATGGCATTAAAGATATTAACCAAAGACTGTTTACAATTTCTGGGTAAAAAAACTTTATTTGTTTCATTGTTATTCCAGAGAGACCAGGGGCTCTATTTCGCATTCTTCCAATAACTTGACTCATCTCAAGTAGTGTGATAGGTCTAGTAAGCTGGTGTGCCTCTTCAAGAGTTGATGTATCGATGGTAGGTAGTGGTTGGAGATCAGCTAAGTTCTCATCTCTCCATTCATTGACCAACTGATAGTGATTATTAAATCGACGACTGTTATTGTGGGAGAGAATTTTCTCCCATACATCACCCATCAAATTAGCCTGGTCCTGTGGATCATCAAGTTTAATCTCAACCTCTTCATCATCATCAGTGAAGGTATGAATTAGGTAGGAGCCTTGTGCTTTGCACCTAAAAGTTGCCGAATCTTACTCCAAAATTTTGCAGGCTGTCGTTTATACTATTAGTTTAATCTGAGATTTCTCAAGCCGGGGTGTGACAGTCCTTAATAATTTTCCCAATCAACAATGTAAACCCGGTTCCCTTTTAAGATGCTTGACAACGGTTGAAAGAAAAACCCTCCTAATTTTTTTTATTTTGGCTGGGAATGAACAGGCCTTACCCTGTGAAGCGAGGCCGTTAAAAGGGACGGTTTGTTTTAATGCCAATTTCCCTGTCACCCGTGTGAAGGGTAATCCAGGGTTAATTAATTTTGTCAATTTTAATTAAAAGGTCTAGCTACTGGTGATATTCGGTTTGGAGGGTGGACCAAAATTCTGTTTAAGAAAAAATAAATTTCTGGCCGTCTTAATTTCCCGTGGTTATAATTAAAGGGGGGGGTTTAAAATCCCCTTTTTGGAACTTTCTGGATTAATTAGTAGGAATTAATTATTGTTGTTGGGGAAATATCGCCTATCAATTGATGGAAGGTTAGAATTTTCCAAAAACAATTTTTCTTCACCAAAATTGCCCTAAGGGTCCCCAATCCCTAGGGTTATTTTAAAAGGAAATGGGTTTAAAAGGGACAGGTATTCTAATTGGAAAGAGGTCACAGTCTCTGTTTGTCAGGACTATATCTGGTGTCCCTGGATGAGGACCAATATGCGATTTAAAGAATGGGCCTTGAAATGACAAGTTTCTGGCTGTCATGAGTTTCTGTCACCCAGTGGATTACCAGCTCCACAGTTAAAGAGGGCAGGGTGATGAGCATTAAAATCTCCCTCTAGAATTGTTGGAATATTTCTGCTTAATATCCTATGTAGAGGAATTGACTCTATATTTGGTTGTCTCGGGAGAAAATATCCAGTTCCTATCATAGTTGGCCATGAGACGTCGTCATACTGTTGCAAGAATGTTATCTTCATCAACATGAATATTTCTAAATACATAGCCTAATTTAACTAAGATGGCTACGCCACTATAGGGTCCTCTCGATTTCTCCACAGTAGAGTAACCACGTAATTTAATATGTTGATCAACTCCAGCAGCTGTCTCATTCAAGAGTATAACATCAGGATTGTAATTATGTATGTAAAGTAAAAGGACACAAGTGCAATTAATGTGACATTTTATTGTGGCAACGTTTCGCTCTCAAGGAGCTTTGTCAATCCGTTACGGCTTGACAAAGCTCCTGGAGAGCGAAACGTTGCCACAATAAAGTGTCACATTAGTTGCCCTTGTGTTCTTTTACTTTACATATTGTCGGTAATTCTACAAATTTTATTGTAATTGTGTAGTTCGACTTCAAGAAGGTAACGGTCATTAAAGAAATGTTGAACATTAAGTTGGAAAATTGTAATCCCCATTATTTCTTGCACTTAGCACGTGTACTGCGGTCTGAACGTCTGCAAGTAAATTCATGTTTGGTATACACACTATCCCTGCTGGACTCGTCAAGGGGAGGAGGGAAATTCTGAGTAGTTGCTTGTGTACTAAAAGTGTCACCATCCTCACTTGAGTTGGTAATATTAACAGAATCATTAGAGTCATCATCAGAAAACTGAGGTGTGATATTCCCAGTTTCAGGAAGCAGAGGCTCGTGAGAGTTAATGGGAGACTGTGGAGGCTCCAGGGGAAAATTTGGTAGGCCAGGTAAATTACCCTGGGAAAGTTCCTGTTCAACAGGATCAGCTGCAATAGCGGAAGAGTAAGCACCAATCTCTGGGGCATGGTTAGGGTCAGGTATTGACTCATCGGGCTGAGGGGAGTTGACAACCTGGGTATGCGAGGCGGGTGATCCCTGAGCAAGTAGGGCACATACTTCCTGTTCTGAGAGGGTTGGGCCATAATAACCTTAACATTATCAGGGATAGTAATGGGAGTGATCCCATTAGCCATTAACAAATCATTGAAAATATTAGAGCAGAGTTGAATGTCACCACCTGCTATGTCCCTAGCCATCATATACATCAATTGAACTCTCGTCATATTCCCGGCTGAGGACCCCGAGAAGGGGGGGGTGAGAATAAACCCTTGGGGTTGGTTTGTGTAGGTGTGAGGGTTAGTTGGGGGCACCCCAAGGGGGGAGAATTTCCAAACATGGGAAACCCGGTGGAAGAGACTGAGGAGTCCCACTAGATCGGGAAAAGCTGGGAGGAATTTTGGGACATTGTGGAGGTCCCGGGGGAAAGGGTTTTTTTGAAGTTTGGACGTTTCTTGGTTTAGAAAAATTTTTGTATTCCTTTTTTCTTCAGGACAGATAGAGAAAAAGCATGGTGTTTTCCCTTCAGAGGAAACTTTGGGGTTATTTTGTTATAAATCTTTAAAAAAGTTTACCAGAGAAAGCTGAAACAGTGCTTGGGTACTGCTTTGTTGGTGGATGACCAAATGGTAAATTTGAAAAAAAGTGTAACATGACAAACCGCTCAAAGAGATTTGGTCGGTGTACATTGGGGGCCAAAACATTTTAAACCCTTTTGACCACTAGTTTGGCGCTTCAGGTGTTCAAGTATTAACTTTTAAGTTACTGGTTGTTGCCAGGTTTAGAGAATTTTATACTTGGCAGCCCTTTAAAATTTGCATTCTCCCTTTAAACCCTCAAAAAAGTTCATTACGTGCTTCTTCATAAAGTGTAATTCTGGGGCCCCAAAAAAAAAGTTCGCTGGGCTTGGGGAGCTTTGGTGCAATTGGGTTTAACCAAAGTCTTCAATTTGTCTAGAACATCTTGCTTTTAGAGTGAAGTAACTCTTTTCAGAAAAAGGGGGAGAAGTATTTCCCCCCCGGGGTTGAAAAACATCCGCCGGAGCAACAGTTGAATTCGAACAAATACATTCTAGAATTTCTTTCTTCGACTTTTGGCTGTCATCAACACGTAATCTTACTCTTATCCGTGCCATGATGTCCAGGAAGGTACATCTGGCACAGAAGTTGCTTTAACAAAAAGGATCTTTCCTTAGTGTTAATCCTGATATCCTATTTCAGCTGAATTATGAAGGTCAGCCCCTAAGATAGCCCACCCTCGAGTGGTGAGGAGGAAAGGGCCCAAGGCAAAGATAGGCCGGATTTTAAAAAACCACACGGGCTACCGGATGGTCAAAATGCCTTGTGTTAACTCGCCAAAGGCGAAGTTGCCGAAAAAGAAGAAGATAGGAAAGTCAGAAGGATAACAATGCAAGTAGTGTGTTAGTGTGTGGGCCAGTGTAGATGTTTGTGTGAGGGGAGGATGGGGAAGGATGGGAGGGATGGGGAAGAGAGGGGTGAACAAACAAGCAAGTCACCGCCTTAATCTCTTGATGGGATGGGGCTCGAAGTGACTGCCAGCAAGTTTCTCTGATCGAGAATTACTCAGGATAACCGAAGAGCCGGAAAGACGACGTCTTCTCTCCACGGCGGCTGGACGGCGACTCGTGTCTGTCTGTGTGTGATTTATTTGTATTATTGTTATTATATTACCATTCACGGGGAAGCGTTGAACCCGTATGGGCCACACAGTACCTGGGTAAAAGAATGCTATTAGGATCGATCGAAGGCTAAGACAAGGCCAATCCCTAGAATCAAGAGCACTTTACCAGCATCAAGGCACCCCTAATGAAGGGTATCTGAAGCAAAAATTATGCCCAAAAAATATCAACCATGAAATCGGCAGGCTTAAGCCGCATTAATTCCTGTTAAGAAATAAATCTTTAAAAATCTCATAGGTCTAATCATTAACATGCTGATTGAGGCCCCGGCGTCAACAAGTCGTAATTAGGGTAATTATCCCTACTAATAACCTATTCAATTAATGAACCGTGCTGAGCATAAGGTATGTGTTTGTCATTAGGAAAATTTACTGCCTTAATTTCCGCTTTTATTAAATATTTGCTGTTATTTCCGTATGAAAATAATATTCATCATAGAAACACATTAAAATTTAACATAGAAACACATTAACATTCACATAGAAACACATTAAAATTTAACATAGAAACACATTAACATTCACATAGAAACACATTAAAATTTAACATAGAAACACATTAACATTCACATAGAAACACATTAAAATTTAACATAGAAACACATTAACATTCACATAGAAACACACTAGCATTCAACATAGAAACACTAACATTCAACACAGAAACACACTAACATTCAACATAGAAACACACTAACATTCAACATAGAAACACACTAACATTCAACATAGAAACACTAACATTCAACATAATGTTTCTATGTTGAATGCTAGTGTGTTTCTAACATTCAACATAGAAATACACCAACATTCAACATAGAAACACACTAACATTCAACATAGAAACACTAACATTCAACATAGAAACACTAACATTCAACATAGAAACAATAACATTCAACATAGAAACACACCAACATTCAACACTGAAACACACTAACGTTCAACATAGAAAACACACTAACATTCAACAAAGAAACACACTAACATTCAACATAGAAATACTAACATTCAACATAGAAACACACTAACATTCAACATAGAAACACTAACATTCAACATAGAAATACTAACGTTCAACATAGAAACACACTAACATTCAACATAGAAACACTAACATTCAACATAGAACACACTACATTCAACATAGAAACACACTAACATTCAACATAGAAACACACTAACATTCAACATAGAAAACACACTAACATTCAACATAGAAATACTAACATTCAACATAGAAACACACTATCATTCAACATAGAAATACTAACGTTCAACATAGAAACACACTAACATTCAACATAGAAACACTAACATTCAACATAGAAACACACTAACATTCAACATAGAAACACACTAACATTCAACATAGAAATACTAACGTTCAACATAGAAACACACTAACATTCAACATAGAAACACTAACATTCAACATAGAAACACACTAACATTCAACATAGAAACAATAACATTCAACATAGAAACACACTAACATTCAACATAGAAACACACTATCATTCAACATAGAAACACTAACATTCAACATAGAAATACTAACATTCAACATAGAAACACTAAAAATTAAATTTAGCAACACATTAAAATTTTCAATTATTTGCTGAGAAAAATATTATAATTCTACTTTCAAAATAATTTTTTCCATTAAAATGTTAGCAGAGGTATTGGAGTAAATGTTACTTAGAGGATGTCAGTAAATAACTAAATGGTCCTTTGAAGCCTGTTTCTGGGTAACGTTTCGAGCACGCGGCTGATTTTCATGCATGGCTCGACATAGTCAAGTGAACGAAAAGTTGCCGTTAATAAAGCCGAGAAAAATTCACCCCCCCCAAGAAAAAAAAGGCCCTTCCTGGACAAATAAAAAACAGTGATCCAGAATAGACCGAAACATCGTCATAAGGTTCATAATGCGGGTTTGTGGAGAATATTGTTACCAAAATCACCTTTGAAGCAAGTCAAACATACCATGTTAGTCTTTTATTTAATATTAGTCTTTTATTTAATATTTTAAAAGCCATTTAATTCTTACCAAAGGTACATCTTAACTTAGTGAATAATTACGTGAGGTCAAAAAAATAAAAAAAGTCGTAGCTTAATTTATTTTTTCATTTGTTCTTGAAAAGTTAGTCGGGGAAGGGAATTAATAATGATTCTTTCTCGTAATTCCGAAAAGTATTGGATCTCAAATTAATGGATTTTTTTATGAGAAAATATACATTGGTTGTGTGGAAACTGTAAATTTAATCATTAAAACAAGGATTCAAGTTCGGCATACATACACCGAGAGACATACACTTTTTAGTGTATGTAAGCTCCATTAGTTGAGTTTATTGCGTATTCATTACACGACGTCTATTAAAAATGTATACAAGGTGTTCAACACAAGTCATAGATGCTTTAATTCCTAAACTAGAGATTCAGATCACATTGTATATACACTGAAAGGCGTACAAGGTTATGTACAGGAAGGCCCCGCTTATACAGCAGGTTAGGTTCTGGGCTGCTGCTGTAAAGCGAAATTCGCTGTAAATAAATGCATATATAAGCCTGATAACATGTTTACACTGTCTTATATTAAATGATCAATATAGCAAGGCCAAAAAAAGGCCTATACAGTACACAAATTACTTACCTTAAAGTATTTTTGTCATTAACTTATGGTGAGCGGTGAATATATTTATTGAAGAATGAGTATAATTGAAAACAGCTATTAGCAAAGCGCTGTAAAGTGAAGCGCTGTAAAGTGAAGCACTGTAAAGTGAAGTGCTGTAAAGTGAAGCGCTGTAAAGTGAAGCGCTGTAAAGTGAAGTGCTGTAAAGTGAAGTGCTGTAAAGTGAAGTGCTGTAAAGTGAAGCGCTGTAAAGTGAAGTGCTGTAAAGTGAAGCGCTGTAAAGTGAAGTGCTGTAAAGTGAAGTGCTGTAAAGTGAAGTGCTGTAAAGTGAAGCGCTGTAAAGTGAAGTGCTGTAAATCAGGTCTTGCCTGTACATCTCTCTGCAATTATATTGCTTAAGCAGGTTTAAAATTTACCGCATACACAGAGGGTAATTAAGTCGGCAAGTAACCAGTTCCTTACCAATCAATGTAACGTTAATGCCTCTAGTGCTGATTGAACTCTCAGTACAATTAAACTAAGAGACATATACCTCTTGGTGAAGATAACTTTTTCTTGTATTCTAACATGAAGCTTCTTACATAGTTGAGTAATATTAATTTCTATGTATTATTTGTGTGGGTTATCCCAAACAAGTTCGTCGATTAATGTAGAACCGAAGAGTTTAATATTTTCGATTCCTCGAGTAGAAGATTCTATTGTTTCTGCTAGATCTGGCATTCTGATTAGTTTTTGGCTGCCTAGAGAAAGTGTAGAAAACTTATTAAAGCAGTTTTGGTTAAGTGTGTGTGTGTGTGTGTGTGAGTGTGTGTATTGTTATTAGTACTAGCTGTCAAAGACACTTGTCGATAGACACTTAGTTTGTTTATTGTGGTGTGTGCGGGGGGGGGGGTACAGGCAAAGGCACTCTCTAATAGACAATTGACCTGGTTTGTATGTATGCATACATGCGTGTATGAGAGGGAGAGAGAGAGGGAGAGAGAGAGAGAGAGAGAGAGAGAGAGAGAGAGAGAGAGAGAGAGAGAGAGAGAGCCTCGTAGTTGTTTCCTCAGCGTCTAATTAGTTTTGGTAACTTTGACTGTTTGGGGTTGTTTTTCAGACGGTAAGTAAACTTAGGCTCACTTATTTTAAACTTGTAAATAATGTTTACATTTATTTAGGAATACGCAGAAGTAATTTGTATTATTGTAATATGTAGCAATAAGAAAAACACCGACACGTACGCGCACGCACACACAAGCATACACAACACGTCATCCGTCTCCCTAGGCAGGGTGACCCAAAAGAGAAAGAAACACATTAACCATTGTTTAACACTTTCACCATCATTCACACATTATCACTGTCTTCACAGGGTCGCTCAGATACGACAGTTTAGATATCACTCCAAACAGCCAACATCTCCAACCCCTCCTATAAAGTGCAGGCATTGTACTTTGCACCTCCAGGACTCAAGTTCGCTTAATTGGATTCTTGGAATCCCTTCAAAAAATATTACCCTCTCTCATTCAAACAACTCTTCAGGTCCTATTATATATATTTTATATATATATATATTATATATATATATATATATATATATATATATATATATATATTATATATATATATATTCTTTTAACACACCGGCCGTATCCCACCGAGGCGGGGTGGCCCAAAAAGAAAAACGAAAGTTTCTTTTACATTTAGTAATATATACAGGAGAAGGGGTTACTAGCCCCTTGCTCCTGGCATTTTAGTCGCCTCTTACAACACAAATGGCTTACGGAGGAAGAATTCTGTTCCACTTCCCCATGGAGGTAAGAGGAAATAAACAAGAACAAGAACTAGTAAGAAAATAGAAGAAAACCCAGCGGGGTGTGTATATATATGCTTGTACATGTATGTGTAGTGTGACCTAAGTGTAAGTAGAAGCAGCAAGACGTACCTGAAATCTTGCATGTTCATGAGACAGAAAAAAGGACACCAGCAATCCTACCATCATGTAAAACAATTACAGGCTTTTTGTTTTACATTCACTTGGCAGGACGGTAGTACCTCCCTGGGTGGCTGCTGTCTACCACCCTACTACCTACAATATATATATATTATATATATATATATATATATATAATATATATATATATATATTATATATATATATATATATATATATATATATTATGGAGTATTGCAACCACGAACAAGTGGTATTTAATCAATATCAACACTGCGACTAGCATCAATACCACTCGTTCGTGGTTACAATATGATATATACTTGTGGAGTCTAGTACACCAAACAGGAAGTGGAATGAAATTATCTCTGAGGCACCCACACCATCGTATGTCCTAAGATCACGGTACAACACCTAGCTCTCCTAGGTGTTGTGCTGGGTGGGTGACCTTTGTAGGAGTGTATGGTCCAGTGGGTTAAAGCGTCGTGAATTTTCACTCACCATGAGATGGGCCAAAAACACACGGGTTCGATCCCCCGGCTAGTCGCAGTGTTATTATTGATTAAATACCACTCGTTCGTTGTTACAATACTATATATATATATATATATATATATATATATATATATATATATATATATATATATATATATATATATATATATATTTTATATATATATATTGTTTCTACGTCCAAAGCAGGACTCGAACCTGCCAATTCTATATCAGAGTAACCAGTACTTCACCACGGAGCTAGGCCCTAGATAAAGTAACTGGTTACTCTGATACAGAGTTTGTAGGTTCGAGTCCTGCTGTGGACGTAGGGGACAATGTTTCTCTCTCTCTCTCATATATATTAAAATATATATATATATTATATATATATTATATATATATATATATATATATTATATTTATATATATGTATATATATTAGTGTGTGTATGTGTGTGTGTGTGCGCGCGCGCGAGAGAGAGAGAGAGAGAGAGAGAGAGAGAGAGAGAGAGAGAGAGAGAGAGAGAGAGAGAGAGAGATGAGTGAGGTGATGCTTTTCTTGCCTACTAAAAAATACAGAAGTGGAGGCTGTATTGACCAAGTAAATTAGCTTGTCAGAGGAGTTAAACAATTTATGGAAGCCATCTAGGGAAGGGTTGCGGTTTTAACTGTAAATAATGTGTGTAGTCAACCTGGGTTGCTGGCGTGCTAACATGGAAACAAGGAGAGAGAGAGAGAGAGAGAATGAGAGAGAGAATGAGAGAGAGAGAGAGAGAGAATGAGAGAGAGAATGAGAGAGAGCTTGCACTTGGAAGTACAATGAGATGACATATATTAGAAGAGGACATTGAGGTCACGGATGCATGGAGATAACTCAGGAATGAAACTTTCCCCGTGTACAGAGATAAGATGGAGGGAAGACGGAGAGAAGTAAAAGGAAAAGGCGGACGACAAAGAGGCGGAGAAGAACAATGCGGATGAGGAGGCAAGGAAAAGGAGAAACTGAAAGGAAAAAGAAGATAGAAAAAGAAAGAGAAAGTGGGGAAAGTAGAGAAGGATAAAGTGATGAACGGCAGAAAAATTAACAGAAAATCTTTAAAGGCAAACTTTATTTTTTTTTTATCACATGCCGTTCCCCCCAAAGGGGGTTTGGCCCCGAAAAAAAAAAAACTTTCACCATCATTACTCCATACTTTTTGCCAAAAAGGGTGCTTTACACTAATTTTTTTAAAAAATGCAATATTAACCACCCCCCTTCAGGTGAGGAAATGTATTTCCCATCTCCAGGCCCAAAGTCGGGGCCCTCCCGGTTTTCCCCTAAACCCCTTCATAATGTTACTTTGTCACACTCCAAGGCACGTCAAGTATTAAAAACATTTGTCTCCTTCACTCCTAAAAACACGTAGCATCCCTGCGGGAAAGTCAAGCCCTCGCACACAAACCTCCTTTACCCCCCCCCCAACCCTTTTCCTGGGCCCGACCCTACCCCCTTCCTTCCATCGACTGATACATCTTGAAATCACTTTTTTCGCTCCTTTCTTTACATGTCCGAACCACCTCACAACCCTTCCTCACCCCTCTGGACACGTTTGGTAACCGCACCCCCTCCCAATTCCAAAAAACGAATTCCTGCATTTTATTCACACCACACATTGCCCCCAGACATGACTCTCCACTGCCCCGTCCTTCTCCTCGCTAACATTTATCACCTGCTTCAACCCCTAAAGAGCGTTTTTAAAAAATTACTCTCTACATTCCCTCTTTGCCTCCAAGGGGCAAGTTCTTTGTTCCACAGATCCTAAGGCACCGCCCCCTTTTCCCCTCTCAATTTATGATTCACCTCATTTTCATGACCCTCCGGGACACGTCCCTCCCAAATATCGAATATTTTACCCCCTCCATACTCTCTCCCCAATCTGTATCCCACTTTCATCACCTAAATTTTTTGTTATCCTCTAACTTTAATCTTTTTGTATTCACTTTTTAATTTCTTCTTTTGCCACCTACCAAATTCTCCACCAATCTTGAAATTCTCTTCGAATTCCCAAAAGCAGTGTCTCGCAAAGAGCAAATGGACAACCCCCTTTATGTGTGATTCTTTATCTTTTAACTCTACGCCTTTCCAGGGCCCTGATTTACTTCTCTTACAACCCCATCTATAAATATAATAAACAACCACGGTGACATCACACATCCTTGTCTAAGGCCTACTTTAACTGGGAAATAATTTCCCTCTTTCCTACATACGCTAACTTGAGCCTCACTATCCTCGTAAAAACTCTTCACTGCTTTCAGTAACCTACCTTCTACACCATACACTTGCAACATCTGCCACATTGCCCCTCTATCCACCCTGTCATACGCCTTTTCCAAATCCATAAATGCCACAAAGACCTCTTTAGCCTTATCTAAATACTGTTCACTTACATTTTTCACTGTAAACATCTGGTCCACACACCCCCTAACTTTCCTGAAGCCTCCTTGTTCATCAGCTATCCTATTCTCCGTCTTACTCTTAATTTTTCAATAATAACTCTACCATACACTTTACAGGTAAACTAAACAGACTTATCCCCTACAATTTTTGCACTCTCTTTTGTCCCCTTTGCCTTTATACAAAGGAACTATGCATGCTCTCTGCCAATCCCTAAGTCCCTTTACCCTCTTCCATGCATTTATTAAATAATTGCACCAACCACTCCAAAACTATATCCCACCCTGCTTTTAACATTTCTATCTTTATCCCCTCAATCCCGGCTGCCTTACCCCTTTCATTTAACCTACTGCCTCACGAACTTCCCCCACACTCACAACTGGCTCTTCCTCACTCCTACAAGATGTTATTCCTCCTTGCCCTATACAGAAATCAACATACATATATTTATATAAAATTTTATTATAATTATTATTTATTTATATTATATTATATTATTATATAGGTGTGTGATGTCCCGTGGTCTTTTAATTTTTTAAAGGGGGTTTTGTAAGAGAAGTGAATGCGAGGGTCTTGGCAAAGGGCTGGAGTTAAAAGATAAAGAATCACAAAAATGCGGTTGCCAGTTCTTTTTGCTGATGCACTGGCTTTGGGAGTTTTCTGAAGAGAAGTTGCGAGTTTGGGTGGATGAATTTGGTGGGGTGCAAAAGAAGAAAATTTAAAAGGTGAATAAAAAAAAAGAGTAAAGGTTATAGGAAACAAAAAAATTAGGTGATAAAAAGATGGATATCAGATTGGAGGGAGAGAGTATGGGGGGAGGGAAATGTATTCGATATTTGGGAGGGGGAGTTCAGCGGATGGGTCTATGAAAGAGAAGTGAATATAAAATTTGATGGGGGAAAGGGGGTGGTGCACTTAGGATCTGTGGGACAAAAAACTTTGCCCTTGGAGGAAAAGGGGGGGAATGTATGAGAGATTTTTTTTACCAACGCTTTATAGGGTGTGAAGCAGGGGGTGTGATGTGCAGCGAGGGAAAAGGGGCTGGAAGCAGTGGAGTTTCATTCTGAGGGCAAGGGGGTGTGAATTAATGCAGAGAATTCGTATTTGGGAAAGTTAGGGGGGTGCGGGATTACCAAAACTTTTTGTCCAGAGGGTAGGAAGGGTTTTTGGGGGGTTTGGAATGTAAAGGAGAATGGCGAAACAGAATAACTTCAAGAGTGTATCATCTGTAGTGGAAGGAAGGGGGGTATGGGTCGGCCTAGGTAGGTTGGGGGGAGGGGGGGAAAAGGGGGTTTTGTGTGCGGGGGCTTGGACTTCCCGCGGCATGCGTGAGCGTGTTTGATAGAGTGGGAAAGGAACAAATGGTTTTTAATACTTTGAGTGCTGTTGGGGTGGAGCAAAGTAACATTTTGAAGGGGTTCGGGGAAAACCCGGAGGCCCGGGTTGAGCCCGGAATGGGAATACGGCCCGCACTCTGAAGGAGGGTGTAAATGTTCAGTTTAAAACTGTAGTGTAAAACACCCCCCTGGCAAGACGGTGGGTGAATGATGGGGAAGTTTTTCTTTTTCGGGCCACCCCGCCTTTGGGGGAACGGCCAGTGTGATAATAATATATAATATTATATATATAATATATTATATATATATATATATAAAATATATATATATATATATATATAATATATATTAAATCACAGAAAAAAAAAATTTATTTTCCAAAGGGCACCTCAACATGAATAAAAAAATTTCAGGCGTATCCTATATTTCCAAGACATATTAAACCCTTTTTAAAAAAAAACAATCTGATTATCGCACAAGATATTTTACGATTTGTATTCGCTACTTTTTTTTATTTTAGTCCCGTTTTGAATTGTATTTAATAAATATATATATATTATAATATATATATATAAAATATTATTAAATATAATATATATATATAATTATTAAAAATATATATCTGGAAACATGAAAATGTCAGTGGTGGAAAGAGGTGCCGTCTTAAAAAATAATGGATCGGATGTAAAGTGAGAGTTGTCACAGTTGCTCTTTTCTGATGACTCAGTGTTTTTGGGAGACTCTGAAGAGACGTTGCAGAAGTTAGTGAAAGAGTTTGGAAGGGTGTGTAAGAGAAGGAAATTGAAAGTGAGCGCAGAAAAGAGCAAGGTGACGAGAGTATAAAAAAAAAGTGAGACAATGAAAGAATGAAAGAATGGAGTTCACTTAGGTAATGGGGGTGGATGGGTCAGCAGACCGGTTTATGAAAAAAAGGAAGGCAAGTTACAGGAGGATTGATACTGGAAGTATTGAGGGTATCAAAGCACAACCCAAACTTAAGAATATTATGGCGACGTTTCAGTGCGTGTTATACCATTGTCAAGCATAAATGATCGAGAGGCCTAAAGACAGGACGAGAGGATATGTTGACGCTATGTTGGGAAGAGCGAAGAAAGAAAAGGGAAAATGTGCAGGAGTGAAACACACACTTTTGGATAGGTGTGAAACATTGTCTTTGAACGTTACAGCGATAGTAATCTGGAAGCATTGATGTCGCTTGGTGTTACTGTTGATGTAATACTGTATTGTAATACTGATGTAATTTTAATTTTAATTGGAGAATAAGTAGTAAAAGCAGACAACTTGATATGTAATTTACGAGGAGACAGAAAAGAGCTTGTGACTGGTCATATAGAAAGGATGGAGACCATCATGTTTAATACGAGGATGTATAGGGTATCACGAAGTCCCTTGACCAAGAGCCCATTACCACCACGCAACATTGCAGGGTTAATGAGCGATGGTTCCCTTCGTAGGAGGTGACTTGATGGAAAAAGGCTCTTGATCCAAGGAATTGGTGCTATCTTGGATCGAATTCAACTATCCCCTAATCCCCAGGAGCTATATGAGCCCCCTACGAATTTAGCTTATCAATAATAATAATAACAATAATAACAATAATAATAATAATAATAACAATACTAATAATAATAATAATAATAATAATAATAATAATAATAATAATAATAACAAAAACAACAGCAACAAAGATAGGATGTTCGTATTGTTCTGAAGAATTTTTAATGCTGAGAAAATTTTTAATAATAATAATAAATATTTAATTTGCAAAAATATTCATTAACATTCCAAAAACATACCTGACCATATTTATTCTTCACATAATCAAGACGACAGTTATCTAAACCACAGATAATACATTAAACCACGGTTATTATCCTGGGTGATGGTTCCCATTGCATCGTTGATAATAAAAAAATTTTCGTTTCTCATTAAGTTTTATTAGTACGTTTATTCACATTGCTCTATACATCACTGTTTATATTTTTGCATTGGATGAATATTAAGTTAAATATTTCCCCCGTCTATTTTTTGCATTTAATTTTCAAATAATTTACATGTGTATAATTTATCAAATTAGTTTTGGGGTATAATTTCTGTTATAACTCTTGAAATAGACAATTATAATCTTGTTTTAGACTAGCATCAATAATAATACAATAAATTATTTTCACTCTAAGAATGTTTTTGAAATTATCTCTATAGATAAGTAAAGATCTGTGTAAGTTTTTATTGAAAATAAGTGAAAAGATTTTTACCATGATAGATTTTTCTAAATTCGAATTTTATTAGTAAAGTTTTTGTTGCTGATGCAAATTTAAATAATTCTCATTTTTATTATTTTTATTACTGCTATCAGTAGTATTAAATAGTAATAGCAACAATAGTAATAGTAGGAATAGTAGTAATAAATTCCAGAATAGAACTATTTTTACCAAAATTATAAGTATTTTGAGTATTTGTTCATATACTTAATAAAATGTTTTACACTTTATAAAATATATTATGCAATTAGTAATTTACATTTTTAATAAAATTACATTTTCATCCCCCATGAAAATATTCGTATATTTCAGTTAATAAAATCGATATTCGTCACAAGAAACATTTGTGATATTTCTTACACTAATTTTAAGAGTGTAATAGTTTGGGAGACGTGTAATTGGTTAGAATTTTGTGACACTTGTGATAGCTCCCTCTCCAGGTAGGTAGATAGGTAGATAATTAGGTAGATAGATAGGTAGATAGGTAATTAGGTAGTTAGGTAGGTAGGTATGTGAGCGCGCGCGTGTGTGTGTGTGTGTGTGTGTGTGTGTGTGTGTGTGTGTGTGTGTGTGTGTGTGTGTGTTGTGTGTGTGTGTGTGTGTGTGTGTGTGTGTGTGTGTGTGATGTGTACACTCACCTAATTGCGGTTGCAGGAGTCGAGACTCAGCTCCGCTGCTGGGTCCTCCCTCTCCCTGCTCCATGAGCTTTATCATACCTCGTCTTAAACCTATGTATAGTTCCTACCAGACTATTCTCCTTCCTAGCAACTTTCTGGCTTAAGAAATACTTCCTAACTTCTTTGTGACTCATCTGAGTCTTCAACGTCCAATTGTGACCCCTTGTTTCTGTGTCCCATCTCTGGAACATCCTGTCTCTGTCCATCTTGACTATTCCATGCAGCATTTTGTATGTCGTTATCATGTCTCCCCTGACCCTCCTGTCCTCCAGTGTCGTCAGACCGATTTCCCTTAACCTTTCTTCATAGGACATTCCCCTTAGCTCTGGAACCAGCCTTGTTGCAAACCTTTGCACTTTCTCTAATTTCTTGACGTGTTTGACCAGGTGTGGGTTCTAAACTGGTGCTGCGTACTCCAGTATGGGCCTGACGTACACAGTGTATAAAGTCTTGAACGATTCTTTACTGAGGTACCGGAACGCTATTCTCAGGTTTGTCAGGCGTCCTTATGCCGCAGCAGTTATCTGGTTAATGTGTGCTTCTGGTGATGTACTCGGTATTATACTCACTCCTAGATCTTTCTCAAGCGAGGTTTGCAGTCTTAGGCCTCCTAGCCTAAGACTGCAATCCGATATTCATGACTTTGCATTTGGCGGGTTTAAATTCTAGGAGCCAGTTGCTGGACTACGTATCCAGCCTGTCCAGGTCTCTTTGTAGACCTGTCTGGTCCGCATCTGATTTGATTCTCCTCATTAACTTCATATCATGTACAAACAGGGGCACTTCTGAGTCTATCCCTTCCGTCATGTCATTCACATATACCAAGAACAGCACTGGACCCATTACTGAGCCCTGTGGGACCCCGCTCGTCACCGGCGCCCACTGGGATACCTCATCATGGACCATGACTCGCTGTTTATTTCCATATTACAGAATGGATATAAATGCTCTGGAAAACGTACAGAGGAGGATGATAAAGATGATCCCATGTATCAGAAATCTTCCACATGAGGGTAGATTGAAGGACCTGAATCTGCACTCTCTCGAAAGGCGTAGAATTAGGGGGCATATGATCGAAGTGTATAAATGGAAAACAGGAATAAATAAAGGGGATGTAAACAGCGTGCTGAAAATTTCCAGCCAAGACAGGACTCGCAGCAATGGTTTCAAGTTAGAAAAATTCAGATTCAGGAAGGATATAGGAAAGCACTGGTTTGGTAATAGAGTCGTGGATGAGTGGAACAAAATCCCGAGTACAGTTATTGAGGCTAAAACGTTGTGTAGTTTTAAAAATAGGTTAGATAAATACATGATTGGGTGTGGGTGGGTGTGAGTTGGACCTGACTATTATTATTATTATGATCAAAAAGAAGCGCTAAGCCACAAGGGCTATACAGCGCTGCAGGGTAAGGAAGGAAGCGAGGGTATTGGATGGCAGAAGGGAGGAGGGATGATCAGTAGGTTACAGAAAACAGCGGGGCAGGGGATAGTACGGGGGTAGAGGGTAGCAAGAGATTGAAGTAGAAAGGGCTGAAGGTATCAGAATTTGTGAAGTAAGTCAGTTGTTGTCAAAAAGTCAATGAGAGAGTCTGGATGAAAGGTGGGTCCATCAGCGAGAAGGGAAGGTAAAGAGAGAGCAGCAGAGCGAAGACGACGACGGAGGTAAATTCTGCGTGCTCGTTGATAAAGTGGCAGTCCAACAGAATGTGGCTGACTGAAATGGAACTTGGCAATTCTCACAGAGAGGAGCAGGGCGCCTCTCCATGAGATATCCATGAGTAAGACGAGTATGGCCAATGCGTAGACGGGAGAGAGTAGTCTCCCAACCTCGACACTGGTGATAAGAAGACGGCAGTAACCTATACTCGGTTTAATAGATTGAAGTTTGTTGCCGAGCATAGTAGACCAACGTTGTTGCCACGGGTGTGAAGTTGGAAGATAATGCAGCAAAATAGTCCGTAAATGGAATACCTCTACATGAAACTGGTAGGTCATGTACTGCTGACCGCGCAGCAGTGTCTGCCTGTTCATTGCCCTGTACGTCAACATGACCAGGGACCCAACAAAAAACAATATCTTTATGCTTGGTAAAGATGCGGCATAGCCAAAGTTGGATACGGAGGACTAAGGGTGAGGTGTATCAAATTTCTGTATAGCCTGTAAAGCACTAAGGGAGTCTGAGACAACCACAAATGATGACACAGGCATAAATGCAATACGGATAAGTGCTGTAAGGATGGCATACAATTCAGCAGTAAAAATACTAGCCGAAGATAGTAAATGCCCTGTACGACGCTGTCCGAAACACTGCTGCGAATCCTACGCCGTCAGAAGACTTAGAGCCATCTTGTACACAGCAATGGCATGAGAATGAGAGTGAAAGTGGTCAAGAAAATGAGAGCGGGAAGCGACCGTAGACAGTTGGGCTTTCGAGCAAGGGAGAGAGAAAGAACAGACTCGAACAGCTGGAACTTCCCAAGGGGGTAGGGAAAAGTGAGATGCTACATGTACATAGAAAGGTGGTAATTGAAGAGAAGACAAGAGCGAATTGAAGGCGAAGAGAGAAGGGACGGAGTAAACAGGGCGGCGAACAAATAAAGAATGTCTAATAATATCAGTGACCATTCTATAAATGGAAGGATTGCGGAGATCATGAGAGCGTACATATAAAGTAAAAGGACACAAGTGCAACTAATGTGACATTTATTGTGGCAACGTTTCGGTCTCCAGGCTTTATCAAGCCATTACGTAATGGCTTGATAAAGCTCCTGGAGACCGAAACGTTGCCACAATAAATGTCACATAGTTGCACTTGTGTCCTTTTACTTACAAATTTTCGTAATTTTACCAAATTTTTTACAGAGCGTCATAGTAGCGAAGGTGGTGGGGTGGGAAAGGGATGGAACGTTCTTCGCAAGAGGCCCCCGGGGAAGAGCGAAAAGCACCAAGGCATAAACGTAATCCTTGGTGATGAATGGGGGTTTGGCTAAAGAGACAGGAGATGCCCCTGAAGATCTGGTCCCATAATCAAGTTTCATAAAATAGGTGGAATGTAGGCGAAGGGGGGTTGACCAAACTCCCCCCTGAAAGATGACAAGGGTTTAAGAAGGGTTTAGCCGTCTGTGACAAGTTGCCTTCAAAAAAGGTAATTGAGGTTTCCCGGACAACCTACTTCAAAAAGGGCCCAAAAAATTTCTGATCACGTTTAGGGAACGGAGCCTAGAGGCAAAGGGACGGAGAGACAAGCGTCTAGTGAAAGAATTTTGGGGGGTTTTTGTGCGGAAAATTTAAACCCACTTGGGGGGGGCCCCAATTGGAACACGGTCGACTGCATGCTGGAGGAAAAGTAAAAAAGGTACAGTCACGCCGCACAGGCAAAAGCGAATCATCGCATAGAGTGTGACCAAAAATTTTTAGGGAAAATAAGCCAAATCATTAAAAGCAAGGGGGAAAAAGTGTTTGCTCAGAACCACCCGGGGACACCTTCACTTGGATAAAGTCCCGGGGGGAGCAATTTTAACCCCAACCGGAAATGCCTTCAGTTAAAAAGTTCTTAGGAAGGTGGGAGATTGCCCCGAAGGCTAAGGGGTGGGGTTGGGGCTAAAATATTATACCCCCAAAAGTGTGTCATGCCTTCTCAAGGTCAAAAAATATGGCAATAACTGAGTGGTTTTTCGCAAAGGCATTACAAAACATACGTATCCAAGCGTAGTAAGGGGTCTATGGTAGAACGTCCCTTACGAAAGCCATTTGACGAGTGGAGAGACTGTTTGGGGTTCTAAATACCACACTAAACGTCTATTTACTAGGCGTTCCATTTGCAAACTGCACTGGTAAGAGCAATGGGACGATAGTGGGAGGTTTCATGTCCCGTAGTGCCTGGTTTGCGGAAAGGGAGAACAATGGCGGTTTTCCACAGCTGTGGAAGAACTCCTTGTGACCAAATAAGATTGTAAAGGCGTAATAGGACTGCAAGGGCTGACTAATGTAAATGTTGTAGCATACGAATATGAATGTCGTCGGGCCCAGCTGCCGATGATCGGCAAGCTGAAGTGTTGCCTCCAGTTCTTGAAGTGTAAAAGGCACATTATACTGTTTTCTCTGAGAGAAGAAAAGTCCAAGGGTGCTAACTCTCGGGCAGACTTTGAAAAAGAAATGAGGGGCATAGGTGGAGTCCCTGAGAAATGCGGACCAGATGATTGCCAATTTCATTGCAACATCTAGGGGGTTTTGCTATATAAACACCAGCAACCCGCAGAACAGGACCCGGGTCAGGAGAATATTTACCACTCAGTTTTCGTACTTTTTTCCAGATTGCACTCATAAGGAAGCAGAGGTGATGGTGGAGACATAATCTACCAGCAAGTGCGTTTAGCGTCAGGGAAATACACGGCGAGCGATCGCACGCTTCTGCTTAAAATCAAGAAGTCTCTCTGTGGTTCTATTGTACCGGTACCTGCCATATGCCGGGTTTCAAACGTACTGCACGAGCACAAGCAGGAGACCCCCAAAAGGCACGCTTTTCTGAGAATGCCTGCCCGAATTTTGGGGTATTAGAATGAGAGATGGGGTTAAAACGGAGGACGAGAAGAGGTGAAAAAGCTCATCGATGGAGGACGAAGAAGGAACCTCTCAAAAAACAGTTAGGTGTGAGTAAAGGTTTCCAATTTGCCTGATCAAATTGCCAGCGAAGAGTGGTGAATATGAAGGGAATAAGAATGATTGGGAAATGATCGCTGTCATGTAAGTCCGGAAGAACAGACCAAGTGAAGTCAAATGCGGCGGAGGAAGAGCAGACTGAGAGATCGATGCAAGAGAGAGTGTGAGTCCGAGGATCAAAATGGTGTGAGTACCTTATTTAAAACATGAGGGGGTTGGTGGCAAGAAAAGCCTCTAACTGAATGCCCGGAATCACAGGGGAGACCCCCCCCTCCCCCAGAGGAAATGGTGAGCATTAAAATCACCAATTTAACAGAATCGGTGGTGGTAATGACGAAACAAGAAAGGCAATACCCGGGAATAGATAATGCCGAGAAGGAGAGAGATATAAAGAACAAGCGTAATACCACTATGCAAGTGGATAGGGGCTGCTGTGTAATGCAGCGAAGTACGAACAAATAGCTGATGGAGGGAAATATCAGTGCGTAGAAGAAGGGCACTTTCATTAAAGGTCCCATCAAAAAAAGGATCTGAAGAATACAATAAATTATAGCCTGAGATGGGAGAGATAACAGCAGAGTGTAATTTTGGTTCCTGTAAGCAAACACCAACAGGGGAAAACTGGGAGAGAAACATCTGAAGCTCACCCCATTACCCTGAGCCGCTATATTCCACTGTAAATAGGCCATGATTGGCAATGATAAAGATACCTGAAATCCGCAGGTAAGGGTTCCTACGGACTAGAGGGTTAGAAAAGTCCACATGTGGAGGCAGTGGAAAACGTTCAAGCAGAAAAAGGAACGGTGCGCTGTGAAGAAAGGAGTTGCCAGATGGAGTAGGGGAAAGAGAAGGAGCGAGGGTGGATCAGTGTCCATTGATGGTTTGGTCTCTGCAATATATTCAGAGATTGCTTAAAGTGTTTCAGAATTCAGAGACGTCGTAGGGGGGACAATATGGAAATGGTGGGGGGAGGAGAGTAAAGATTGGAACTGTAATGGACTGTACCAAGGTAGGGGGGGCGAAAGGGTGGGGGGACTGGAGAAGCGTGGAAGGGGACAGAAGAGGCAGAAACCGGGGAGGGCAGAAGAGGAAGAAACTTGGGCGGAACAGGGGAGGAAGGTACAGTACGAGGAGGAGGGTGAACCTCTACACTTGTAACAGAGCCATGAGGGGGGGAGAACCAGGTACAGAGACAGGGAAGGGAAAATGGGGAGGTGGAAGATGGGTAGGAGGTGTTAACGGCCCTTTTTTTTTGACTTTTGAGAAGTAGAGGACGATTGGGGAGGAGGTTTCATACGAGATCTCGTCGCTACTGAGGCTTGTGAGAGAGAACACGAAGAAGCAAGATCAACTGAGACGTTGAAGTAGGGACATCTGAGCCGAGGACAGCAAAAGAATTAGCTACAGGAGTGACTAGGGGAGAGGTAACCACAGAGGTGGGTGCAGAAGAGGGGATACCAGAAGTGGGGGGACTTTGAAACACGGGAATAAGAAACACGAGGTAGTCTCCCTTGGGGGCGGAGATGAGAAACTGCCATGGCATAAGGGAGACCTTCTGCCTCTTTGAGGAAAACGGATTTCCCGCCCCTTTAAGTAGACATGACAACGGCGATAGTACGAAGGGTGACCCTCAGACAATTAAGGCAAGAGGGAGGTCGATTGCAAGACGTATTAGAATGGTCATCGGCACCACAGACTGGGCATTGGGCGATAGATCCAATATTTCGCTGGATGGCCAAATCGCCAGAAATTTTCCCTACACTGTTGCGGTGTAGGGATCACCTTCGAACTTGTAACCGATGTCCTGCTACATAAACTGAGGAGGGGAGTTCACGGCTGTCAAAAGTTAAACGACCCACATTGCTAGGGTATCGTCTCCGCCCGCGGGCAGGAAGAACCTAAGTGTCTACCTTGAGGATTGGGAGATCTTGGATTTTCCAGCTGTTCAAGAATGTCAGTGCCACATGTCTGGAAATTTTGTTGAACTATGGTATGGGGCAGAATGACGGTACCACTACAAAAATTTGGGAGGAATGATGCTTTTCAATAGTTACAGGAACAGTATCGATATGGAAAGACGAGAAAGCTCATAGCCGGGTAGCATTCTGTACGGTGACGATGGCATCCGCTCTAAGAGCATGAAAAGAAATATCTTTACCAACTGGCGTAGGGGTGCCTTGCCAATACTGTGGTCAGAAAGATAGGCAGTAGAGGAAGTCGGTCGTAAAGTGAAGAATTTAGTCCATTGTGCATCTGAAACTGAGCGTGGAAAGGTAGTGAAGGACGTGTCGATCTTTTCTGAGAAGAACAGAAGGTGGAGAAGTATCATCACAGGTAATTGTCGTTGGCGTTTAGGCGTGGGACCAGAGTTGGTCGACGTGGAACGGGCCGGCCCATTTTGAAAATTGCCGCACCTAGAGGGAGAGGCCGAAGCATAGTCAGAGGGGAGCGAAGGTCAGAAATAATCGAAGGAGTCAGTCGAGGGCCCCAGTACCTGAAGCGGTTGAGGAAACAGCACCGGCAAGAGGTACAGAGGCATGAGGAGTGTCCGAAGAGTGGTCCAAAGAGAGGCGGGGGCAGAACGGGTGCGGTATCAAGAAGGGGCCCGGGGGTAGCAGTTCATGACTAGGGCTGCCATGGTTAGGTTACTTCTTTTTTTTTTTTTTAGGAAAAAAAAGAAAGAAGAATAAAAAATAAAAAAAAGAATAAAAAAAGGGGGGACCGAGGATAGTTCCTAGGAGAATGAAAGGGCCAGAAATCTCCCTCCGCGCCCAAGAGGACCTCAGCACCGCAAGTAGCGCAGATGCAAACATGAAACCCGTGCCATACCCTACCCATCATGCCAGTAAACCGGCAATCCGGGATGGGAACCTCACATCTGCCAAGCTACCTCGGTGGACAAAAGAGAGGGCGGCCGGAAATCCCCCACAAAGCATACCTCCTTCGGGCCCCCAACCCCGGGAAACCAAAGGTGGCTTCCAGAGATACACCCGTCGCCCAGAGACACCCAAAGCCACCCTCTGGGATACCGGAGAGGGATCAGGACATCCCCAGGCAATCCCGATTCCACGCAAACTACGCCACCGCCAGGGAAACCCCAACGGGAAAGGATGGACCCCGGGACCCTTTCCCCCTACCAGGAACTAGCGTGCCTTGGGAAAAAAAAAAAAAGGAAGGGCAAAAGGGAGGGGGGGGGAGGAGGAAGGAAAAGGAAAAGGGGGGATGGGGGATGGGATAGGGAACGGGGAAATTTGGGGGTAATTAGGTTCGGTCTGAGGAAGTAGACCGACAGGTCTAATTCCTCAGACCAAGAGCCTCTTCACCACGCCAAGGAGCCCCCCTTGAAGAGGTGGACCTGACTAACTTGTGTTGCTGGATCTGGTGCCGTGCTCCATCCTTGAGTGGAGGTGACCAGACTGGGTGGGTCATTGGGCTTATCCGGGGGGGGGTGACATGGACCTGCTACGGATGGGTCAGTAGGCCTGTTGCAGTGTTCCTTCTTTCTTATGTTCTTATGTTGCCTCCCTGTTAGGTACTCTCTGATCCATTGCAGTGCCCTTCCTGTTATATGTGCCTGATCCTCTAGCTTCTGTACTAATCTCTTGTGAGGAACTGTGTCGAAGGCCTTCTTGCAGTCCAAGAAAATGCAATCAACCCACCCCTTCGTAGCATTTCTTACTTCAATTACCTTGTAGGTTTGTGACACACGATTTGCCTTCCATGAATCCGTGCTGGCTGTAGTTTATAATCTTGTTCCGCTCCAGGTGCTCCACCTCTCTCCTCCTGATAATCTTCTCCATGACTCTGCATACTATACACGTCAGTGACACTGGTCTATACTTTAGTGCTTCATTTCTGTCTCTTTTCTTAAAGATGGGGGACTACATTTGCCTTCTTCCATACTTCAGGTAATTACCCAGTTTCAAGGGAAGTGTTGAAGATTTTGGTTAGTGGCACACACAGTGTCTCTGCTCCCTCTCTAAGGACCCACGGCGAGATGTCCAGTCCCACCGCCTTTGAGGTATCAGGGTCACTTACGAGCTTCTCCACCTACTCTTCAGTTGTGTGCATTTCTTCCAACACTTGTTGGTATATCCCTTGTTGATGTACCCCACTGATTTGTCTTCCCAGTGTCCCTTCAGCCTCTTCACATACCTCCTGGTCACTTCTTGTGAGCTCCCCACCTTCCTTCCTCAGCCTGATTACCTTGTCCTTGACTGTTGTCTTCCTCCTGATGTGGCTGTAGAGTAGTTTCGGATCAGACTTGACTTTCGATGCTTAGTCATTTTCATACTGCCTCTGCGCCTCCCTCCTTATCTGTGCATACTCGTTTCTGGCTCGTCGACTAATCTCTTTATTTTCCTGAGTTCTTTGCCTTCTGTACTTTTTCCATTCTCTAGAGCACTTAGTTTTTGCCACCCTACACCTTTGGGTAAAGCAATGGCTCCTTCTGCCCATCCCATTATTTGTTACTGGAACAAAACCCTTTTCCCCTGACTCCTTGCATTTTGTTTTTACAAAGTCCATCATTTCGTTACTGATTTTCCTACCAACTCCTGTTCCCAAATTTAACCTCCTGCAGGAAGGTCCTCATTCCCGTGTAGTCCCCATTTATAGTTTGGCTTTCCCTTTCTACCCTTTTACCTCTCCACTTTTTTGCTCCACATGTATTCAAAACTCAAACCACGTGGGCACTAACTCCAAGGGGCTTTTTAAAATTTTTGATGGCTCAATTCTGAGCTACTCAGGGTGAACACAAGGGCCCCTCTTCTGTTTTATTTTCCCTTTCCTCTCCCCCCCTCTCTCTCTCCCTTTTCTCTCCTCTCTCTCTCTCGGGTTTTGGGCCCCTAACATGTTGGGGCATGAGGGTTTGCCCACCACTCCATCTCTTTGGGTCCCATGTTTCGGGGCCCCCCGTGGGGTCCAGGTTTTTTCCAAACAAACTCCTGTGACGAAGTCGCCCTGACCATAACTTTGCTCTACCATGAGCCCCTTTTTCCACCTCCAAAGGTTCACCATTCTCTTTGCCTATATTTTTTGGCCCCTGCAGTTCTGTGGTGGGTTTTACACTGTGTGTGTGTGTGTGTGTGGTGTGTGTGTGTGTTTGGGGTGTGTGTGTGGTGTGTGTGTGTTGGGGTGGTTTTGTTGTGGTTTTGTGTTTCGTGTACTCACCCAATTTGGGGGTGCAAGTCGAGACTCACCCCGGCCCCCCCTCTTTACTGAGACTACTAGTCCTCTCCTTTCCCCTCCAGAACTTTATCTTACCCCGTCTTAACTGAACCCCCGCCTAACTCCTCCATCCCCCCACCCCCTTCATCCCTCAGCCTCTCTCCCATCCCCATTAAACCCCCAACCCCCTACTCCCCATTTTTCTCCTCATAAATCCCTCCCCATCAATGAAGACCCACAAAAAAAAAGGTATTTAAAACTTTGATATGCAAATCCTCTTTCTGTTTTTTACAAAATTATATAAACTAAAAGATTAATTTTTCGCTCTTATTATTATTTCAATTTTGTTATAAATAATTTTTTTTATTTATTGTTTATTATCGTGAAGTGTTAAACTCGTAGGGAATGAGAGGTAATCAAGTCTGATCCGAGGACTAGGAAGGTAAATCGATTTCCTCGAGAAATAATTATTTCATCTCTACACATTGAAAATCTTCAAATTCAAATGTTTGTTTTTGTAAACAAATACAAATAAAAAGCAAGGAAATACTTTTGTTGAAGAAATACAGTTTATTTCATACAAAGAAATACCATTCTTAGGTATAAATTGCGATATTTTTTAAATATAAAATAAACTGAACCACAAATTGAAAAATACATTTTAATAACTTGTGAAAATAATTATTTTAAGCTGGAGAATTCATTATTTTTTTAATATTGATGTTTTTGAAATGGATAAAAATTTATTTTTACCCATTGCTAAAAATTCCATTATCCCTATCTAGAGTTTATCTGGAGAGAGTTCCGGGGGTCAACGCCCCCGCGGCCCGGTCTGTGACCAGGCCTCCTTAGGTCAGTGTCCCAGGATGCGACTCACACCAGTCGACTAACACCCAGGTACCCATTTTACTGATGGGGAACATAGACAACAGGTGGAAAGAAACACGTCCAATGTTTCTACTCTGGCTGGGAATCGAACCCAGGCCCTCACCGTGTGAAGCGAGAGCGTTAACCACCAGGCCACCAGAGCCCTGTTAAAATTCATATTTTACACCTAGATCAAAAAAAAAAGTTTTGTAATCTTTGAGAGAAACTTTAATAATTTATATTAATGTAAATATTACCTGCTTTTTTTAAAAATGAGAGAGAGAGAGAGAGAGAGAGAGAGAGAGGAGAGAGAGAAGAGAGAGAGAGAGAGAGAGAGAGAGAGAGAGAGAGAGAGAGAGAGAGAGAGAGAGAAAGGGAGAAAGGGAAGGAGAGTAAAGGGACTTATCTCTTCTTCATGCCTGGATTCCTCCTTTAAATGTGATTTAAAGAAGCCTGCCATAATTCAGATCAATCTGGTGGAGACGTTCTCTCTCTCTCTCTCTCTCTCTCTCTCTCTCTCTCTCTCTCTCTCTCTCTCTCTCGCACACGCACACACACACATATAGTTTTAAATGTGGAAGTGGGGTGTGGATGGTAATGGGGGAGTTGAACATGGGTAATGAGGGAAGAAGGAACGGACCCATAATTGGACTTTACGAAAGTGAAGAGTTATGGTGCATGGGATGTGGTGTAGGCTGCATGTAAAATGGGAAAAAAACAAAAAAATGGTGAATTTTTTTATACACTATTGATAAGTTGCATGGGGATGGGGTGAATACAAATTGCAAAACACCTCAAACTACCTATTACCTATTTTTTTCCAATCAATGCCACTGTAGAATCCAGTGCAAATACAAACCATCCCATTTTGCACAGTTCACGAGACAGCTTATTTCAGTAATTCATTTGAGCTTCCCGTTCTTTACCACGTTTCAGTGTGGCATAGTTTCTGTGGCATTGCTGAAGCTTCCCTTGGCTCGGTTTACTGCCCATCTCCCACTGGTTTTCCCGCAGATCGCCAGAACTTCCCCAGCTTTTGTAGATTATGAAAGGAAGACAAAACTTTCACGAATGTGTGTGTGTGTGTGTGTGTGTGTGTGTGTGTGCGCGCTCATCTAATTGTACTCACCTAATTGTGGTTGCAGGGGTCGAGACTCAGCTCCTGGCCCCGCCTCTTCACTGACCGCTACTGGGTTCTCCCTCTCCCTGCTCCATGAGCTTCATCATACCTCGTCTTAAAACTATGTATAGTTCCTGCCTCCACTTCTTCGCTTGCTTGTGTGTGTGTGTGTGTGTGTGTGTGTGTGTGTGTGTGTGTGTGTGTGTGCTCATCTATTTGTGCTCACCTGTTTGCGGTTGCAGGGGTAGAATCACAGTCCTTAGCCCAGCACATTCCCTGATCGCTAGCAGCGAATACTTTAGCCGCTGGCTCGTCCAGCGTCTGCCCTAAGAGTCTGGCGAGATAGATAAAGTGTGGTTGTCTGTCCTTGGAATAACTACAGATGTCCCCTTTAGTTTTAAGTTAGTCTACCGCAAACCAGCTTTCTTTTGCTTAATTTTGTGGAAAATTCCTAAGACAAATGTCAGACATATCTATATTCTGAATGTAAACAATTTTATATTGTCCGGAATTCTGACTGAATTTCTGATTATTGAAATGTCACGAATGTTTAGTTCGCCAGGCAATCACTCCATTACATTTCCTTGTGGCTTGATTGTCCTCTGTTTCTATAATACTCAATCTTTCTGGCACTTAGCACTCGTGTGACAGGGACACTGAGCGTTTCCTGCCTCTCTACCTCATTCTTACCAAGAACGTTCCCTTTGAGCGAATCTAGTGAGACATTTCACTCATTTCTGCAACACTGCTAGCTCCTGATGTGTTGATTATAACACAAAAGGCCTAGGGCTATGAATCAACTCCCCCTGTGGTTGTTTTGCGTCTCGTATCGCTTGTTCTCTATTTGTGCAAAACAACACACACACACACATTATATATATATATATATATATATATATATATATATATTATATTATACATTATA
>NC_069405.1:29441794-29446794 GCF_026875155.1 Cherax quadricarinatus
CACAATGGTGTCCCTGTTTGCTCAGATAATGTAAAACTAATGAGAGGGGAAATACAAAGTCAGGAACCTAGACTCGACCTCGGCAGCCACACAGAGGTGAGTACAGACCTCTTAACCTGGTCCTCTAGAACATCACTCTTCAGAACGGAGTGGCAAAACAAGACCACAAAGTTCCTCCCCTTCGCCCCTTCCCCATGACGGACAGACCACTGGAAATGGGAAACACTCGCTCGCTCTTTTTCTCTCTCGGACCATGAACACACTTCTCTGAGCATCGTCTCTGAGGAGTAATGTCAAGATGAGGCGAGGTTAGTGTCTGACAGGATATGTTTCATGTAGACAAGCATGTAAGTATGTGTGTGGATATTAGAGTTCTCTCGTGTATAACAAGTTGTGTGTATGTGTGTGTGTGTGTGTGTGTGTGTGTGTGTGTGTGTGTGTGTGTGTGTGAGTGAGTGAATGAATTCGTGTGAATGCGTGTACTCACCTGTGTGTGGTTGAAGGGGTCGATTCACAGCTTCTGGCTCATGTACGTATGTGGCCTTTTATGACCTTGTTTGTGAATCATACAAGGTCACTTAGCCACGCTGGTGTGGGATTCGTCTGTAAAAATGTGTATGTCTGGTCACAGTGGAGGCCCATGCTAACCCCCCTATGGTGAAATGTTCCTCGTTGGATGAATACTATTAGATCCAGTTGGCCCAGTGAATAACGTACTGGCCTCTGAGGTTTAGGACTCACTTGCCATAGGTTCAAACTCCACCCGTTCCGTGATTTGTTTGCGATCGTGTAATTCCAATCAAGTGAACCTTGTATGATATTATCAGGTCTCTTTTTCTCGTATCAACCAACGTGGCATCTTAACAGCATTACGTAACTCGCAATTTTTCGGCTCTGGTAGTCATTGTGTGGCTCTTCTTGGACATTTTCTATCGAATTCACATGATTTCCTCTCAGGTTGGACACCACACAGCTGCTGCACACTCCAAGCATTACCAAAGACAGGTTGTAAACATGTTTGTTAGAATGTCTCCATCTGTATACTTAAAAACTACTTTATAGTCCGCCAGTGTAATTTCACAAGATCATCTGGCCTTTAGAATTCTGCTTATCCGGGTCGTACTTAACTTAGCATATCCTGGCTAGTTACCCTCTCATTAAGGCCTAATCCACTCCACTCATTCTGACTACTCGACCCACTCTCGTCAGAGGCTGCTTTAATGTGATACATAAAAAAAAGCAGCTCTGAGAAGCAGCATTGGAAGGACAGTCACGCTCCATGCACAAATTCCATGTCGGAAAGGAGTTGAGAAGACTATGTTACAAACGTACATGAATATATGCATGTAATTCTACATGTATGTGCATGCAAATGGTGGTATTCTGCTTCATAATTAAATAAGCAAAAGAGTCATCACTTGTTATTAGAGAGAGAGAGAGAGATGCCGGGTCACCGCACTGAGAAGACCCGGGCCAGGACCCGTCCTGGCAACCCTACCTGTAGAGAGATACAGAAAGAGATACAAAAAGATAAAGATAAAGAGAGAGTAGAAACAAAGACAAAGCAGAGGAACGTAGAAAGGCGGACAGAAAGAGTATGCAACATGCAAGAAGCGGAATGCTAACCTTCAGGTCACATGTAGTGTCAATTGCGCAGCTCGCATTCTCTTAGCGTGTGTCGGTCTGAACGCCCATAACTCCCCGCCCAACTTGGGTTGCCCACACACACACAAACACACTCAAGTTAAACAACTTTCTGTATAATATGACAGCAAAGTTGGTGTTCTGGCTGCAGGCTGTGGCATATATTTCTGTTCGCTTTCGTTCTATACTAGTCCGTTAATGTTGTAACTTCCCTCTCAGGCATTGAGATTTTTGAGGCCAAGTTTGTGAAGTCTTTTGACTTTAGTTATTATAAATAATCGAGTGTAAGTAGTCTAGCTAAACCTTCCCTTTTTAATCCTTTTCAGATATGTTATTTTGTGTCAGTCTCGAGATCTGAGTGGATTAGAACTTTTGAATGCCTTTCAAGCTCCGAGTCTCTTGCAAGCTCTGAGTGCCTTGCAAGCTATGAGTGTCTTGCAAGCTTTGAGCGTCTTGCAGGCTCTGAGTGTCTTAGTAATAACGGTCAATGTTTATTAATATTTCCTAGTATATTAAATAAATTTTTTAAATACTTTGATCATAAGCGTCACTGAGGCCACGTAATAAAAGTATTAACCAGATGTTTACGAGATTTTCATGTGATAGTGACGAGATGTTTATGTGATGCTGACAAGATGTTCATGTGATGCTGACGAGATGTTCATGTGATGCTGACGAGATGTTCATGTGATGCTGACAAGATGTTCATGTGATGCTGACGAGATGTTCATGTGATGCTGACGAGATGTTCATATGATGCTGACGAGATGTTCATGTGATGCTGACGAGATGTTCATGTGATGCTGACGATGTTCATATGATGCTGACGAGATGTTCATGTGATGCTGACGAGATATTTAAGAGATGCTTACGAGATGCTTACGAGATAATCCATAAATTATATTTAATAAATATTATTAGATTATATTTAATAAACCTCTTCTCTGTACAGAAAAAAAAAACTTGTGAAACAGAGAAGACAAAAATGAAAGTGTTTTACGGAAGAGAATTTTTTCCCCATATTTTTACTCACATAGATAGTTCTTGTTTCCGTATCGCAAAAAAAAAGTTATCACTTTTATGGAAAGGGTGACACGTCCCGGAGGAGGAAAAAGAAAGGGGGGAGAAGAAAGTCAAAGTAAATTGTATATGTCTTTAGTGGAGCCTCTGGGTCATCAATCACGAGGGGAGGGGGCGGCCACCCCTGCTCCCTCTCCTCTTTCCCCCCTCAACATTTCCAATCACTCACAGCGCTCCTTCCGATCCCCCAGTCACTCTCTCCTCCGATAACATCCCCACTTACTCTCTCCTCGCCCTCTCCTATCCCCACTCACTCATTCTCCTCTTCATGTCACTCAACCTTTCAGTATTTTTTTTTAACATTCAGGGTTATATACAAGGGTAAGGTTAAGGGCCCCAAGATATATGTAACAATCTAAGGGCTTTTTTTTTACCACTCAGGGTCAATACAAGAGCCAGGCTAAGGGCCCCAAGATATATGTCACAATCTCATAGTTATTACATCTCATTATAAACCCTACCCAATGCAACATATTATACTACCATTATTATTAAACTTCAGACATATAAGAAACAGGGTGAAGCTCAAACCTGTTATGGGTAGGAACTTTCATATGGATAAATTACTTGATGTATTTAGTGTTCATGTGTTGTTAGAAGCTGTTCGAATGCCAATCATTCGTGATGTTCGCTGATGGAGCAATAATGATCTTGAAAGAAAAGATACACCTGAGCATTTCTGCTGATGGCTGTCCGTCATGTGGAATAACAGCGGTCATCTGGTTGTATAGGAAGTTGGGCCAGGTGACGGAGCCTTGGTTCATCACGTAGAGACCAAGACTTCAACAAATTTCTAACTCTGAAATGGCCAAGGACACCGGTCTGATACAATCACATCGGGTCAAGGGGCTTAGATTGCAATATGTTTACCAGAGGAAATACGCAAATTTCTCCTGATAAGAGTCAAGGTCCTCCACCTTGCAAGGTCTTCTACCATTCTTAGCAGTCAAAAACAAATAGAATTAAGACAGGGGTGCACGCTAAAGTTTAAAGAAAAATTTTTAAGACACAAAATTTTCCAGCCAGTACCGTCCAGAAGCACGAGATGAACATTGATGCTAAAATGTTCTTGACTGTCTTTCTTTTAAGGTTTAACACTTTTTCCTCATAGTGAGTGCGCATTTGTCCCTCAGGAGAAGATAGCTTAATAACAAGTCAATGCATTTCCTTCTTATTTTGTCTCTAGAATACCAAACACTTGCGTTTTCTCAAAATTAAACGTACCACCCATTGCTTGCTAAAAACTGCTGTAACTGCAGGTTGGATAGATTGGCTACAGTTTCTCGAGGGACGTGACAAATTAATTTTGGGTGTGATTTATAGGCCCCCAAACCTTGATAGGGAGTGCACTAAGCTGTTATGGGACGAAATTCATAAGGCATCTAGATATGAAAATGTTGTGATAATGGGAGATTTTAACTTTAGACAAATTGATTGGAACAATATGACAGGAAATCTTGAGTCTAGTGACTTTCTTGATACGGTTCAGGATTGCTTTTTAGAACAGGTTGTGACAGAACCAACTAGACGAAACAATCTGCTTGATTTGGTTCTTGCCAACAAAGATTCACTAATTAATAATCTTGAGGTTAATGATGAGCTTGGGGAAAGTGATCACAAATCACTTACTTTCAATATATCATGGAATTACCCAGTTAACTGCAATCAAATCTCTGTCCCAGATTTTTGCTTGGCCGACTTCATGGGACTGAAAAATTACCTGGGTGGGCTAAATTGGGATGTCCTGACTATGGGTCAGGTAGGTGATCTTGGCTGCCAATATGACATTTTTCAGAGCATAGTTCTAGCTGCCCAGACAACTTTTGTTCCTAGTAGGGAAATTAGATCTAACAAAAATGATCCGAAATCGATGAACAATAGATTAAAACATCTCAAAGGTCAAAAGAGAGGCATATATAGGCGTATCAAAAGAGGGCATGGGCAGTTAAGAAATCAATATATTCAATTAAAGAGAGAAAAAAAGAAAGGAATAAGCAAAGCAAAAATGGATTATGAGGCTAAGGTCGCAAGGGATTCAAAGACTAACCCATAAGGGTTCTTTCAGGTATACAGAAGTAAGATTAGGGACAAGATTGGCCCATTTAAGAGTAACTCTGGTCAGATCACTGACAGTGATAAGGATATGTGTGAAATTCTCAGTACCTACTTTCTCTCAGTTTTCACCCAGGAAAATACTAGCTATATTCCTGAAATAATAGATTATGTAGAACAGGATGATAAACTATGCACGATTGCGGTAACTAGTGACATGGTCC
>NC_069405.1:29451794-29471794 GCF_026875155.1 Cherax quadricarinatus
TATGTACTGCAATGAAAAATTTAATCCAGGAGATTAATTTTTTATTGCGTAACAAATTAAAGTAAAACCTAGTGGAACAGGCAGAGATATGAGGAACGGGACTCCAGTGGATCAGATGTTTCTTGATGAGTTAGACACATGTATAACACTCGGGTTTCCACAATAAAGATACCCAAGTGTTGCACATGTGTCTTATTCATCTTCCTGTAGGTTTTCTCAATCATTTATCCAGATATTTTTATAAAGAAAATATAGACAACACGGAGACTGTCAGAGAACAAGTGCAACAAAAGGAGTTCCATAATGAAAGGTACTGGAACCGACGCTGTTCGAGGTATACGTTAATAACAGACCAGAAGAGACCGAGTCAGATGCTTCGGTGTTCAGATATTTAGTCAAATTATGAATGAGAACACAAACAGGGGAGAACAGAAAATAAAAGAATGTTCATGGATCTGGACTAACTGCAGGGTTGGCCAGACAGTTTACCACTGGAATTCACCCTTACTCAAGAATGTTGACCGATAAATGACCATAGTACCGAGCACATCGCCGATGGGGCTAAACAATAACGTAACCTCTTAAGTGAATGACGTCTTGGCTAATTAAAAATAAGCTTACAGTAATCTCAACATCTTGGAGTATGCAGCACCAGTTTGGAACCCTCTCTTAAGGAAGCACGTCAGGAAACTGGAGGAAAGTGCAGTGCTTGGCAATTAGTCTCTTATCTAAGAGGACTGTATTATAAGCAGATTTAAAGTAACTGGTGACAGAACAGGACCAAGGAGAGACATGATACCAGCATGTAAAATACCTAATAGAATCTATAGGGTGGACAAGAAAGAATTGTTGGAGAGACATGAAATGAGCACACAAGAGAGCCGTAGGAAACTGAAGACACAGTTAAGTAACACGGATATTAAGAAGTATTTCTTCAGTCTCAAGGTACAATACACAAATAACCCGCACATTGAAGAGAGGAACTTACGACGACGTTTCGGTTCTACTTAGACCATTTACTATGACTTTGTAAATGGTCCAAATTGACCAAAACGTCGTCGTAAGCTGCTCTTCTCTATGTGGGGTTGGGTATTGTTCCAGTCAGGGTATTGTGCCTTTTTGTTCTTCAAGGTACATTATTCTCAAGGTGGTCAAGGAACAGAATGCCCTGCAAGAAATGGCAAAGGCAAACAGCATACATGGATTTCAGAATAGTTATAATAGTGCCCACGAAACTAGGAGGGAGTAATCTAATCAATAGCCTGTTAAAAGTGCAGGACCACGAGCTGAGCGTCAACCACAAACATGCAAGTATACACAAACACACACACACACACACACACACACACACACACACACACACACACACACACACACACACACACACTACTGCCAAGTGCCATATCCATACACTTTCAACATTACACTCATATTAGAGATACCCAGATATCGAGGAAATGGAAAAATGTCTTTGTAACTCACAACAAATTGAGAATCACTGCTCTTAAAGGCCGAATTCCCGTGCTACATCCAATATGGCGGCATGAGAGGGATATCCTTGGGAATTCCCCCAGGGAGCAAGTACGGGCGTAAATCCTATGCTTGTCAGGTTCAAAACGCACTTTATTGTATTGCTCAGGGACAGGCTGAAGGCTGGGAACATCTCTGCGGGAATTCGTTCCTGTTCTGAAGAGTAATTCGCTATTTTACCTTTAGTGTCTGTTTTTCAGTAAATGTTTATGTTCATGTGAAGGTAAGAGGACAGGTGTAAATAAGGGGGCAGGTGTAAATAAGGGGGCAGGTATAAATAAGGGGGCAGGTATAAATAAGGAGGCAGGTGTACATAAGGGGGCAGGTGTAAACAAGGGGCAGGTGTAAATAAGGGGGCAGGTGTAAATAAGGGGGCAGGTGTACATAAGGAGGAAGGTGTAAATAAGGGGGTAGGTGTAAATAAGGGGCAGATGTAAGTAAGGGGGCAGGTCCAAATGATGGTAAAGGTGTAGATACCAGGCGGAGTTATATTAAGCTGGTACTATTACTGCTTCTGCTACTACTAAGGTTACTATTACTGCTACTATTACTGCTACTGTTACTATTACTGCTACTATTACTGCCACTATTACTACTACTGTTTACTATTACTGCTGTTACTATTACTGCTGTTACTATTACTGCTACTATTACTACACTATTACTATTACTACTGTTACTATTACTGCTAGTACTACTATTACTATTACTGCTACTATTACTACTACTGTTACTATTACTACTGTTACTATTACTGCTAGTACTACTATTGTTACTATTACTGCTACTATTACTACTACTGTTACTATTACTGCCTCTATTACTACTACAGTTGCTATTACTGCTATTATTACCACTAATGTTACTACTTGTAATAATAATAGCAGAATAATAGTAATAATAAATATAATAATATGGGTATATTAAGGGACGAAATCGATACGAAACAAGTGACTACTTTTTGAAAATCTACCACAATAAGAAAAAAAATAGAGGAACAAGCTGAGACCTTCCCTGGGACTGGGTCGCGGGGGCAGCGACCCCCGGGCTTAAAGCACATTTTGCTTAATTTTTTCTTAATATTTAAAAAAATCATATAAAGTGTACAATAAAATCTAAGTGATTTGGTATTCTGACTGTTAAATAATGGATTGTAGTCAAAATATATTAATTTTAGCGGTAAGCAGGAAATAGTATGTTGGAGAAATACCAGATTTTCTAAGATATATAGCGAAACCGGTTTAATCTCCTAGCAGGGTAAAAAAAAAAAAAAGAAATCTCATTTCTGAGGGACACAGAGAGATGTCTCCGCCTCAGAGAGGCGAAGGCTGCGAGCCTTTTATGACTGAAGAACAGAGATTCTCTCTCTTTTTCAAGGGAAACAAAGAAGTCAATATTTCTGTATGTATTACGCTGCCGTAATCAGCATTGCCTTTCATGTGTAATGTTTAATTTCCTGAGTTTGTGAGCGTCTGTGTTTTGCCTCTGTCCGTCGAAAGTACAATAGCGAGTCCATCCCGCCCCCCCCCCTCTCTCTCTCTCTCTCTCTCTCTCTCTCTCTCTCTCTCTCTCTTTGATGTTTTAAATTGTGAAAACAACATTTGCGTGTTTCTTCACGGCTGCCTTTCCTCTCTGCTTCGTCCTTCCACTTGCATAAAATTCCATTTTATTTACTTTCTCGTCATCTATCTCTGGTAGCTGCAAAGTTGCTGAAGCAAGTGCGCTAACAGCCTCTCCATGGCTACCTGACATAACTTCTAAATTAAATTCGACTCCTAGAGTCTAAATTATAGGTTACAGTCTCTAACGACTCATATATATAGAGTAGCGTGTTTTCTGGCATATAAGGCGAACGAGAAAATAAGGCACAAGACGATCTTTGCAAGCAGTTGTAACGTAACCTTGTGTGTAAACAACTGCTAAAGCGTAACCCAAAGCCTACCCTTGACCCTGACCTTGAGCATATAAAGTGCACACTGATTTTCCAAGACACTTTGTGGGTCAAAAAAGCGCGCCTTATATGCCGGAAATTGGTATGTGAATCAGGAACAATATGCGGTTTATGGAAATTTATTGAGATGTGTATTTATATAGCCCCTGGTGGGCGAAACATCTACACAAAAAAATCTGCGAACCGCATATTGTGTTGTAGTTTACCTCTGTTCGTTTAAGAAAATTATCATTTCTTGCCCAGGTGGGCGAGTTTACTGGGCAGCGCCATTGATTCTGAGAGTGAAATTACCGGCTTGAAAACAGCACATTACAGTCCAAATAATTGATGGCGTTAGTGATATGCAATACCGACGGGTTGGTGAATAAAACACATGTGCAATCCTGGCTGCATATACGTCTTATTAACTAAATAGCTGAAAACGTCATTCGCTAAATCACCTCACCAGTTATGTCTGTTAATATACAGGTGTTGCCGCCTTTACAGTTTCAGGATGACTGTCTGGTTATATTTACAGTTTAGCACAATCTTAAAACTCACAGTGGCAACATAGGTGGTAAATTGGGTTTAAAGTCTATCGAGATGCGTAAGCGCTGGTGCGCTTACCTATCTCATAAGAGTAATAAATCTAACAAAGTGCGTCAGCTTTATCATTATGTGTTAGGTAAAAAGGACACAATTGCAATATGACATTTTACTGGGGCAACGTTTCGCACTACAGGAGCTTTCTCGAGCCGAGGTAACAGCTTGACAAAGCTCCTGGAGAGCGAAATGTTTCCACAGTAGAATGTCACATTAGTTGCACTTGTGTCCTTTAACCCAACATTATTACAGTCTGTTATTAAAGACAAAAACATTTCACTCTTACATTTGGAGACTTATTCAGGTACTGAAGCACCTCCTTCCCCTCCACCCGGGTCTTTAAATACTTGCCAACGACGTAATATATTTGTTGATGGATGTAAATGTGTGTGTACTCACCTATTTGTGGCTGCGGAGGTCGACTCATAGCTCCTGGCCCTGCCTCTTCCTTAGCTGCTACTAAGTTCACTCTCTCCCTGCTCCATGAGCAGGGATTCTACCTCCATTACTTCACTTTTCAGACTGTTCCACTTCCTGACAACAATGACTGAAGAAATACTTCCTAACATCCCTGCGACTCACCTGAGTTTCTAACTTTGTCCCCTTGTTTCTGTGTCCCATTTCTGGTTCTGTTCACCTTCTCAATTTATCTCAGTATTTTATACGTTGTTATCATGTCCCCCCTATCCCTCCTGTCCTCCAGTGCCTTCAGGTTGATTTCCTTTAAACTCTCCTCGTAGGACATACCCCTTAGTTCCAGGACTAGTCTCAATACTAACTTTTGCACTTTCTCTAATTTCTTGACGTATATGATCAGGTGTGTGTGTAGTTACTAGCTGCCAAAGGCACTTGTTGATAAGCATTTGATAAGTTGTTAAAGGTAGTTGTCTATAGACACTTGACTTGTTTTGTATTGTGTAGCACTTACTAGTTATCGAAGGTACTGTGTGTGTGTGCGCGTGAGAGAGAGAGAGAGAGAGAGAGAGAGAGAGAGAGAGAGAGAGAAGAGAGAGAGAGAGAGAGAGAGAGAGAGAGAGAGAGAGAGAGAGAGAGAGAAATTGTCATTCATAGAATATTAGGGTGGAGAAGTGTGTTTCAGCTCTCAAGGACCAGTGTGACAGGTGAATTTCTCCAAGTGCACAATGGTGCTATCGTTTATTCAGAGTGACCTTTCGACTTTCATCGACCTTATTGTGGTTCAACTTGTCAGCCTCGGAGCGACAGGTGCAAAAATAATGAGAGAGTTCGTTATTGTGAATGTTAATTGCGGTTCTCGTGTGTATGTGTATATGTTTATGTTTGTATAGTGTGTGTGTGTGTGTGTGTGTGTGTGTGTTAACTGCGGAAAAAAGTTTAGAATGTGTAGAATGAGGAATATCAGCCAATGTTCTTGACTTGGGCGACACACGAGACGATATAAAACTTGTGTGAGCAATAGAGGTCAACTTTACGTGCCAGTAAGTCGCAGAGACCAATTTCCTGTTTGCTGAGGTAGGGAGGTCAATATCCCGTGTGTGTGTCGGGGGGAGGAGGAACAGAAATAAGGCAGGGTGGAGAGAGAGGAGAGGAGAGAAAAAATATTATATATATATATATATATATATATATATATATATATATATATATATATATATATATATATATATATATATATTTAGTAGTAGGTTGGTAGACAGCAACCACCCAGGGAGGTACTACCGTCCTGCCAAGTGAGTGTAAAACGAAAGCCTGTAATTGTTTTACATGATGGTAGGATTGCTTGTATCTTTTTTCTGTCTCATAAACATGCAAGATTTCAGGTACATCTTGCTACTTCTACTTACACTTAGGTCACACTACACATACATGTACACGTTTATGTATACGCACTCATCAGAGTTTTCTTTGATTTTATCTGAATAGTTCTTGTTTTTATTGCTTTTCCTTTTATATCTCTGGGGAAGCGGAATAAGAATCTTTCCTCCGTAAGCCATGCGTGTTGTAAAAGTCAACTAAAATGCCGGGAACAATGGGCTAGTAACCCCTCTTACCGTATAGCCTACTAAAAAGAAAAAGGAAGAAAATCGTCAAAGTGGGATGTTTGAAAGTGCGTGGATGTTGTGCAAATGATAAGAAAGAGATGATTGTGGATGTTATGAATGAGAAGAAGCTGGATAGCCTGGCTTTAAGTGAAACGAAGCCGAATGGAGTGGGAGAGTTTCAGTGGGGAGTAATAAATAGGATTAGGTCAGGGGTTTCAAATAGAGTTAGAGCTGAAGAAAGTGTAGCAATAATGTTCAAAGGTAAGTTATGGCCGGAAAAGAGGGAATATAAATGTATTAATTCAAGGATTATGTGGAGTAAAATAAAGGTTGGATGTGAAAAGTGGGTTATAGTAAACGTTAATGCACCTGGAGAAGAGAGAAGTGTAAAGGGGAGAGATTTTGGAAAATGTTGAGTGCGTGGGGAGTTTTGAACCAAGTGTGAGAGTACTTGGTAGGAAATTTCAATGTTAAATTGGGTACAAATGTTTTGGGGTGAGTAGTAGGTAAATTTGGGGTGCCAGAGGTAAATGAAATTGGGGAGCCTTAATTGAGCTATGTGTAGAAAGATTTTTTGGTAATAAGTAATACATATTTTATGAAAAAGAGGATAAGTATACAAGGTATGATACACCACGTAATGAAAGTAGTTTGTTAGATTATGTATTGGTGGATAAAAGGTGATGGGTAGGCTTCAGGATGTACATGTTTATAGAGGGTTAACTGATATATCGGATCATTATTTAGTTGTAGCAACAGTTAGAGTAAGAGGTAGATGGGACAAAAGGAAAATGGCAACAACAAGTATAAACAAAGGGAGGAGGAAGATAGGGTGAGATATAAGCAACTATTGGCAGAAAGGTTGGGTAGTGCAAGTATGAATGTGGGGCAGAAGTTTGTGGTTATAGGAGGGTGGGTGCAGGAGGAAAGTGGAGTGATTGGTGGAATGAAGTGGGAAAGGCACTGTTAAGAAATTTTGATGAAAATAAGAAAAAATCTTGGAGGGGGATAAACAAATTAAGAAAGCCTAGGGAACGAATGGATTTGTCAGTTAACAACAGAGTAGGGGATTAGTAGATGGAGAGCTGGAGATACTGGGTAGATGGCAGGAATATTCTGAGGAACTTTTAAATGTCAATGAAGAAAGGGAGGCAGTAATTTCATGCACTGGCCAGGGAGGTATGACATCTTTTAGGGATGAACTAGAGCAGGATGTGAGTGTGGTATTGCGTAGAATGAAAGGGGGTAAAGCACACACACAGAGAGAGAGAGAGAGAGAGAGAGAGAGAGAGAGAGAGAGAGAGAGAGAGAGAGAGAGAGAGAGAGAGAGAGAGAGAGAATAGAGAGAAGCATACATCATATTTCTCAATATTAAGAGAAGTGCATTTATGTTAAAGCATCTGTGGAACGGGAATTAATAAGATTTGATACAACAGGTATTAACAGTCTCCATAGACAAAACATACTCTGTGAACACTCTTCAGCTATTCTCAATTACCGATTATCTACCAACAGTGACCCAGAACACCCGCAACTTATCACGCTCCGGTAAGCCAGCGGAAGGCTTCGGTCAGATGACCAAAAGCTCCAGCTGTGGATCATCATATGACTAAGATCCGCATCAGGAAGCACTTGTCCTGTTTCCTGACAAACATTACCTAACCTGCCCTTTAGGTAAAAGTGTACCACAGTGCTGTATTTGTCAAACACTTGGTTTGAGGAGGCAAAGGTGAGGGAAAAGATAAAGGGGAAGGTGTAAGTGAAGAGAGAAGGGGATAGGTAGGGAGGGGAGACAGAGAGACGGAGATAGTTTGGTGGAACTTGGAGGCAGAGAGATGCTGGGAGCAATAAAGAGGAGAGAAGGTGGAGAGACAGGCAGAGCAATAAGGAATGGAGAAAGAGTGGGAGAGGTAAAGTAGGGACAGATAGTGAGAAAGAGAGGAGTGAAAGAAATAGAGTAAAGGGAGAGGGAGGGGAAAATGTAAGAAATAAGGGACTGAGGAAAAAGAGAATGTTCTAGATATAAATGGGAGAAATGAGGGAATAGTACAAAAAGAGGAAAGGAAGGAGAGAAACTAAGGAATAAGAGGGGCAAGAGAAAATGGTTCAAGGAGAAGGAGAGAGAGAGAGAGGAGAGAGAGAGAGAGAGAAGAGAGAGAGAGAGAGAGAGAGAGGAACCAGGGAAGAACTACACCATCCACCACTTCCTATAAACAAGATGTCTGACTGTTAACTGGACGAGAACTGCCACAGTTGAAACAGTCGAACAGACTCGACTCATCTAACTGGAATTTAGGAGCTGTCCGAACTTGCAGGTGTGTGTGGCAGAGAGTTGGCTGGTTCAAACTACTAGGATGTTATGCAGGTGATGTCAGTTGGTCTAAAGTTCACGTGGACGTAGCAGAGGTAGTCATCTGTATCGACTGGACTTTGAGCTTGTCCTAATCTCTTCCGGATGCGGCTTTGAGTTCCAGGGTTGTGAATTGAAATGGCGATGGTTTAGGAGCCAACGAGACTCGATTGAACGCCATATTGAAGAATGAGACACTTGTGCAACATCTGGGAATCTTTACTGTGGAAACGTTTCACCAGCCAGTGGCTTCTGCAGTCCAATACAAAAAAAACGAGGGACTGATTACCTCAAACTTCTCATCTTTCACTGTTCTTTGTATTGGACTGAAGAAGCTACTGGCTTGAGAAACGTTCCCATATAGATACACAAATGTGTCTCCTTTAATTTGGACGATTTTCTAAGCCGTTTACGTCGTGTCTTATGTCTGTCTTTAAGAAGGTAGGGACGAGGTAGAAGAGAATATTTATTTTCAGTAAATGCGAAATCAGATTGTTAAAAGTCTAGACGACATATTGTAGAGATTTTAATGGATCATTTCGGACAGTGAAAAAGATGAAGAAAAGAAGACGAGGAAAGAATGAGGAAAAGAAGATGAAAAAAAGGAAAGATGAAAAAAGAGGAAAAGATTAAGAAAAAGGAGTAGGAAGAGAAGATGAAGAAAAGGGAGGAGGAAATTCTTTCGGTTTATTAATTCCAGAAGGTTTACCCTGGTTTATAAACCGATAAAGACACCAATATAAAGACAAACTGTGACCTTTTGGATATTTCTAATCCTTCCCCAGAGTTACTGACTAATTACCCAGGTACCTACTCAAGAGCAGGTCTAGTATTGGCATATAGGTACTGACCTATTTATTGTTTCAGAAGGTACTGACTCCACCTACTTAACTGCCAGTGACCGTGTCAGTAACATCGTGACTGCAATAATTCCCTGTCTTAGTGCTGTGTATATAAAGTCTGCCTCACGGGCGGCTGTGCCTTGCAAGACAAAACTCAACATTAGCAGTAGCAGCAGCAGGAGGAGTGGAAGGCTGGTCACGTATTTCAGGCACTTCTGGTTCACGCCAGCAGGAACATGTTGACTGGGTACACACACACACACACACACACACACACACACACACACACACACACACACACACACACCACACACACACACACACACACACAGACCGTGTGTGTGTGTTTCCGTCTGTGTCCGTCTGTCTGTGTGTCTGTGTGTCTGCCTGTCTGCCTGCCTGCCTGCCTGTGTGTCCTTCTGTCTGTGTCTGTGTCTGCCTGCCTTTGTGTCTGTGTCCGTCTGTCTGTCTGTGTCCGTATGTCTGTGTCCGTCTGTCTGTGTCCGTCTTTGTCCGTATGTCTGTGTCCGTCTGTCTGTTTCCGTCCGTCTAGTTCTGTCTGCCTGCCTGCCTGTCTGCGTGTGTCTGTCTGCTTGCCTGTGTCTGCCTGCCTGCCTGTCTGTCTGTGTGTCTGTGTCCGTCTGTGTCTGTCTGTCTATCTATCTGCCTGCCTGCCTGCCTGCCTGCCTGCCTGTCTGTCTGTCTGTCTGTCTGTCTGCCTGTGTCTGTCTGCCTGCCTGCCTGCCTGTCTCCCTGCCTGTCTGCCTGTGTCTGTCTGTCTGCCTGCCTGCCTGCGCGAGTACAGGTATCCTGAAGTACAGGCGCAGTTCATTCACATCAAAAGACTTCATTTAAAAGTTTGCTGATAATTTCTCCTCACCTTAGCAGCATTTCCCGTTTAGGACCTATTTTTCTCTCTGTCTAGATTCGAATCTTTTCTTTATCTTCCTTTTGATGATTAAAGAGTAATTTATTTTTTAGCACAGCCTTAAATCAGATTTTTTTTTTGACGGTGTGATGCTGTTGCAGGTCAAAAATTGTCCATTGTTTGCTCTTTCTGTCTTTTGTATCGCCTTTTTTCGCCCTGTTTATTTTGTCTTTCTATTCTTTCAACTGATTTGTTACTTTTTATGTTTTTCTTTCTACACAAACATGAAAAATAAACGAAAAACTTTGTAGAGTGATTGAAAAACCGGTATTTAATAAAAAAAATAGAACCAGTGTTATTATTGGTTTAAAAAGACACGCAAGTGAACATTAAGACATTTATTAGAACACGAGAACGAGATTCAGGCGAAACTCGGAGCTACCGAGCCGTAGAAACCCTTTAAACCTTTACTTTCTTGAATGACAGTGGAACCTCTATTCTGCCCAATTCTGGCAGAAAGTATCTAATAAGCAGCCGGTGAACTCAAGACGTTTCGGTCTCAGGACCGAAACGTTTACTAACAATTATTACCTAGTGTTTGCCCATGTGTCTTTCTAAACCAATTTGTTGGTATCTGTTACAGAGGTTAATACCAGTGTTATTATAGAACGTCTCAGGATGTCTCAAGCTGGGATAAACAAAATCGACCCTCACCCCGAGGCGATATCACCAAATCTCCACTGATTTAACCAGGAAATTGCATCACCTAACCTCCATAGATCTGACCATTGAGAAGTATCACCTCACCTCAAGGAGGCCTGGTCAAGGACTTGACAGCGGGGGCGTTGACCCCCGGAATACCTTCCTGGTAGACCAACTTGAATCTGACGTCCATGGTTCTTCGTTACAAACAACTTTACTGATAAGCGTTAAATATACATGATTAATAATAATAATAATAATAATAATAATAATAATAATAATGATAATAATCATCGTTATTTCTACGAGTACATGATACAACTTATACAGACCTACTGACATCAGTGACATACTATATAGAAAGCCGCTGGTTATGCAGAGCATTTCGGGCAAGTTTTAGGTCAGCCTTGTCCCCGAGGAAGCGACCCATACCAGTTAGCTAACACCCGTAACGGGGATCGACCCACAGACCTCAGTGTGGGAGCTGAGTACGCTATCAACTTGGGCATGAATAACTATGCTGACATTAAGCTGTCCTTCACGCTTTTACAGTTTTCAGCAAACGAAATTAGGTTTCATTTAACAGTGCTTATTTTTACATAAATATCACATAGTCAAAACCTACATTTTCGAAAACTGACGAAATCTATATTGCGGTTACAAAATCGTAGGTAACAGTGCACAGCATCACGTTTTTCTCCCTTCTAACATCCCTTTTCTCGTTTTAATTAAAAATCCCGTATCATCAATTAATACTTTTCAGGCGTTTGTGTGTTTGTGTTGAATATTTTTCAATTTAAAAAATATAATATAACGTTTGTTTCCATCTAAACAGTTTTCACTGTAATGGTTTCTAAGTATTATAATTTATATATACTGAGTGGTATCTCTCAGGGTATATACACTGAGTATAAATTAGACACATGTGCAGCACTTGGGTATATTTACTGAGGAAACGTTCCGCCACACAGTGACTTCATCAGTCTTATACAAAAAAGAATGGTAAAGTTCAGAAGGAGTTTGAGGTAATCAGTCCCTTAGCCTGGAGTCTATGTAATCAGTCCATTAATCTTGACTGATGGACTGATTACCCCAAACTCTTTATGATCTTCTTTGTATTTAACTGATGAATCCCCTGTCTGGCGAAACGTTTCAATAATAAAGATACCCAAGTGTTGTACATATGTTAAATTTATCAACTTGTCGAGCTCTGAACCATTTATCTTCACTGAGAATATATAATGATTCTTGTTTTGGGGACTGAAGTCGCCTTGACTGGTGATGTACAGGTGACATGCAGTCTCACTAACCCCTCGTATAGACGACATATGTTCCAGTCTCTTACTGTTCACGGCTCAATCTTTGTTTTTTTATTATTATTATCACACTGGCCGATTCCCACCAAGGCAGGGTGGCCCGAAAAAGAAAAACTTTCACCATCATTCACTCCATCACTGTCTTGCCAGAAGGGTGCTTTACACTACAGTTTTTAAACTGCAACATTAACACCCCTCCTTCAATCTTTGCATTGAATCGAAAAAAAACATTGCATGGTGATACCCAGGTCTCTACTTAAGAAAGAGACAACGCCTAAGGCAGAGACCTACACCTAATAATAATAATAATAATAATAATCTATTTCTACAAATACATGTACAAGGTATACAGACCATAGCTGACAATAATATGCTACTATATAGAAAGCCGCTTGTTATGCAGAGCATTTTGGGTAAATTAGGTCAGTTTTGTCCCCAGAATTCGACCCACACCAGTCGACTAACTGCCATGTACCTATTTTACTGATAGGTGAACAGGGACAGCAGGTGTTTAAAGAAACACGTCCTAGTGTTTCCACCTGTAACAGAGATCGATCTCCAGACCTCAGTGTGTGTGAACTGAGTGCGCTAGCAATCGAGCTACGGGACACACGAACACGTACGATAGAGACCTACACCTATAACGGAGACCAATACCTATAACAGAGACCTATACCTAAAACAGAGACCTGCACCTATAACAGAGACCTACACCTATAACAGAGACCTGCACCTAAAACAGAGACCTGCACCTATAACAGAGACCTACACCTATAACAGAGACCTGCACCTAAAACAGAGACCTACACCTAATAACAGAGACCTACACCTATAACAGAGACCTCACCTAAAACAGAGACCTTCACCTATAACAGAGACCTACACCTAAAACAGAGACCTACACCTAAAACAGAGACCTACACCTGTGATAAGATACCTACACCTATGATAAAATGCCTACACATAAGGTAGAGATCTACACCTAAGGTAGAGACCTACACCTAAGATAGAGATCTACACCTAAGGTAGAGACCTACACCTAAGATAGAGATCTACACCTAAGGTAGAGACCTACACCTAAGATGGAGATCTACACCTAAGATAGAGATCTACACCTAAGGTAGAGATCTACACCTAAGGTAGAGATCTACACCTAAGTAGAGATCCTACACCTAAGTAGAGACCTACACCTAAGATAGAGACCTACACCTAAGATAGAGATCTACACCTAAGATAGAGATCTACACCTAAGATAGAGATCTACACCTAAGGTAGAGATCTACACCTAAGGTAGAGATCTACACCTAAGGTAGAGACCTACACCTAAGATAGAGACCTACACCTAAGATAGAGATCTACACCTAAGATAGAGATCTACACCTAAGGTAGAGATCTACACCTAAGGTAGAGACCTACACCTAAGGTAGAGATCTACACCTAAGGTAGAGACCTACACCTAAATAGAGTTCACTAAGATGATCTACACCTAAGATAGAGATCTACACCTAAGGTAGAGATCTACACCTAAGGTAGAGATCTACACCTAAGATAGAGATCTACACCTAAGGTAGAGATCTACACCTAAGATAGAGATCTACACCTAAGATAGAGATCTACACCTAAGATAGAGACCTACACCTAAGATAGAGATCTACACCTAAGGTAGAGATCTACACCTAAGATAGAGACCTACACCTAAGATAGAGATCTACACCTAAGGTAGAGACCTACACGTGAGGTAGAGATCTACACCTAAGGTAGAGATCTACACCTAAGATAGAGACCTACACCTAAGATAGAGATCTACACCTAAGGTAGAGACCTACACGTGAGGTAGAGACCTACACGTGAGGTAAAGTTCTGCATGTGAGGAAAAATGAGTCATGTGAAACATTTGGGAATCTATTTTGGAGGAGTCCCGTCACGCAGTGACTTCTTCAGTCCATTGCACAGAAAGGTAGAAATGAGGAGAAGGAGCTTGAGGTAATCAATCCCTCAGCCTTGAGTCGATATGTTCAGTGTATCATTTATCAATCTGTCAGTTTTGTAAACCGTTTATTCACATGTAAGGTAAACTTCTACACCTGAGGTAGTATCCTACACCTCGACTGGGAATAATCTCGTCGGGAAAGAAACTTTCCACGCTTCATCCTGAGAGGAAACCAAATTTCCGACTTTTTTTTTGTCTGTCTTTTTTCTTTTTCTTTTTTTTTTTTTACTGCCGTTTCTCGGGTTTATGATCTTTTAGTTCCTAAACTTTGGGAAATAAAAACGATAGGGAAAAAAAGACTTTGAAATTGTTTGGTATTAACTTTGGTCGCTGTTCCAACTTATCACTTGGGAAAGATGAGTATGTGGGGGGGGGGGACTGTAGGAGTGGTAGGAGGGGGATGTAGAAGAGGTGCGAGGGAGGGGGTTGTATGTAGGAGAGTTGGAAGGGGTTGTGTAACCGAGCGAAACGTTGCCAAAATAAAATGTCGCTTTAGTTGCACTTGCGTCGTTTTACCTAACACACCCAAGAATTTGCGTCAGTACCTGAGAGAGAAGCTGTGGGGTGGGTAGCTATATTTAACGAAGCTCCACCCAGCTTACTACAGCTTTTTAAGGTACTGCTTTCGTGATTATAGTCTTGTGGACCAGGGAGGAGATGAAGAAGACAGGATAAATAGGATAGAAGGGAGGAAGAGGGGCAAAGGGGAGAAGGAAGGAAATATGAAATAAATGAGGAAAGGGTAACTGAAAAGAAGCGAGGAAGGGCAAGGAAAGGAAGGAAGAACGGTAGGAAAAGCAGTAAAGCAGAAGGGAGAAATTAAGTAAAGGATGAAAAGTGAAAGGAAAAAACTGGAAATTAAGAAGAGAGAAAAGAGGAAAGGGGAGCTCCATCCTGAATAAGTCTCCCTAACCCCTATTCACCCTCTCTTTCCCTTCTCTCTCTCTCTCTCTCTCTCTCTCTCTCTCTCTCTCTCTTATGACGTGGTATGGCCGTAAATTAACGATGGATGCAAGTCTGTAGCGCCTCGATGCGAGACTGCATCATCTCGCACCTGTCTTCCTTGTGATCAGCGATCAGGGTTCCGATATTGCTTTGTTTTCACCCTAACAATGTAACCACTGTTTTGCACGGTATTTTTTTTTTTAAAGTCGAGCGAGAAATATTTTGAATATATCTTGTTCTTCCTTAAAGACAGCCTCGTGGAAAACAACATTTGTTTAAAGAAAAAATATATTTCTAATGTTTTTCATGTATTACTACACATTTATGTGCGTGTATTATATATTTTTATATATATATATATATAAAATATATTATTTTAAAATTATATATATATATTATATATATTATATATATATATATATCGTGCCGAATAGGTAAAATGGCCCAATTAGCAAAAACTCATTTAAAATTAAGTCCATTCTGAAATTTTCTCTTTACGTATGAAGATATTTTTTTTCACTAATGTTAATGTAAAAAATTTTTAAATTTGCATCAAAAGGAGCTTAGAAAACTTAGCTACCTTATTATAACAAGAGCAATTTATTTTAGCCTAACCCAACTAAAATATTTTAGATTTGTTTACAATAATTTATACTAAACAAACACAGTGGAAATATATTTTTTTGTTAGGTTCAGAATGTTTTGGCGAAATTATTTCATACACAAATTTTCACTTGTCCTATGGCAAGATGAGCGTTGCTATTTAAGCCAAGATCGCAAGTTCTGCCTATTCGGCACGACATTATATATAAAAATATATATATATATATATATATTTTATATATATATATATTTTATATATATTTTTTTTATATATATATATATATATATATATATATATATATACTGTATGGTGATATAAAATCATGACATTTTGCTATTTTCATGTTTTTATGATTTATTAATAGTTTTGCTTATTCCGTTTTGCTGAATATGTTATTTTTTACAGATTTACCATGAGATATTAACGAAAATCCCTAAAATGACAGATCTGTCAGACTTTGAAAGAGGTCGAATTCTTGGTGCTCGTATTGGTGGTTGTAGCGTAACGATAACAGCTGGACATTTTGGTGTATCAAGAGGTACTGTCTCGAAAGTGATGCGAGCCTTTGCGAAAGAGGGGAAAACCTCTTTATCAAAGAAATACTCTGGGAGGAAGCGAATGGTGTCAGATAGGGATCGACGAACTCTTTCACGGATTTTTCGGAAGGATCATAGGACTACAGCACCCAAAATTGCAGCAGAGCTTATTGAACACCTCTATAACCCAGTTTTCACAAAAACTGTGAGAAGGGAACGTCCTAAAGCTGGATTTTATGGGAGGGCTGCAATTAGGAAACCCTTACTATCAAAACCCAATGTTGAGAAGCGTGTAGAGTAGTATAAAAATCATCAACAATGGTCCTTAGACCACTGGAAGAATGTTATTGTCTCCGACGAGTCATCTTTCACCTTATTTCCAACGTCAGGCCGAGTATACGTGTGGAGACAGCCAAAAGAAGCATATGATCCCGACTGTCTTCTTCCAACTGTGATGATCTGGGCTGCTATATCTTGGAAATCTGCAGGACCAATGGTTGCCCTTCATGGCAGAAGGTCAGGATCATTTAAATATTTTAGCAGATCAACTTCACCCTATGGTTGCAACACTGTTTCCAGAAGGGAATGCAATATTCCAGGACGATAATGCACCGAGTCACGCAGCTAAAATCGTCTCTGTGTGGCACGAGGAACATTCCAGTGAGGTTGAGCATCTTATCTGGCCAGCCTAATCCCCAGATCTTAATATCATTGTCAATTTATGGTGCATTTTGGAAAAACAAGTGAGGGGTCGATACCCTCCACCATCATCACTTAAGGAACTGGAGACTGTTTTAACTGACGAATGGACAAACATACCCCTGGAATCTATTCAAACATTGAATGAATCAATTCCTCGTTGAATTCAAGCGGTAATTACTGCCAAAGGTGGTCCTGCACTACATTAAAATAAATATGTTTGACATTTCAAGGCGTTTCCATTATTATAAAATATATTATATATATATATATATATATATATTATATATATATATATATTTATATATATATATATATATATATATATATATATATATGTTATGCCAATAAGTAAAACTTTCGATTTTGGCTTAAATGGCAACGCACTCCTTGCCGAATAGGGCAATCGAAAATTTGTGTATGCAATAATTATGGAAAAATCATTCTGAATCTAACAAAAAAATGTATTTCATTGTGTTTATTATTAAATTATAAACTTATATAAAATATTTAGTTGCATTAGGATAAATTAAATTGCGCTTGTTTTAATAAGGTTAGATAAGTTTCCTAAGGTTCTTTTGGACAAAATCATTAATTTTATGTTAACATTAATGGAAAAATATATATCTTTAAGTGTATAATAGAAATTTTTATTAACGACTTAATTTTAAACGAGCTCTTGCTAAATGACCAGTTTTACCTATTCGGCACAACATATAGGTACAAACATTAGCTGTACAAATGGCGGCGACAAAATACAGCAGTGGTATTAAAGTTAGCGATCAGGAATTCCGGTATTCCAAGCCGACGTTTACGTTCCGTACATAACCAGGAGGAAGGCCGGGGCCGACACGAACACCACTATATTGGTCGTTGCTCAGGCTGGAGTGGGAGAAGGGGTCGGCCGGGTCACTAGCTACTGCTACACTAGCGACGATTTGTCGCTCCGACGGAGCAGTACGAGGGACCACATAGTACTTATCTAAAGAGGTCTTATTGGGGAAAAGGTTGATTTGATGCCTCCTTTTTTATTCGGGGGGAGGGGGGGTATTAGGTGGATAGATACGCAAAGCTATACACGTGATTACACACACACACACACACACACACACACACACACACACACACACACACATAGGATCTGAGAATCGATCCCTGCAACAACAAAAGGCGAGTACAAGCGAGTACAAATAGAGTACACGCCTTCCATCTTCTCCAGATCCACAAAGTGGTCATACCTCTTACCTCAGAACTGAAAGATCCTTGGTTCCATCTCCTGGTAAGGTCAGACTAGCAGATAAAAAAAATGTATCTGCATGCTATTAGACTTGTGAATATCAGCATTTATTCTAAGATGGGACACGACTAAAAATAAAAAAAAAACATGGCTCTGCTCCTGTAAATATACAGAATCCAAAAGGCAATCACATTAAAAGCAATGTTACCAGAAAATGAATCGCCATGGATGCTGAAAGGTGAGGCAAAAGTACTTTATGAGCCACAAGGAACAAAAATCTTCGAAAGATCAATGGAAGCAGATCAACTACCAGTCATGGAACACAGGATTTAATCCCAGCAACTAAAGTGAACATATACACAGGTAGTGCTGAACTACTGGCCTGATATTCCAAAGTAATGGAAAAGATTGGTGGAACATCTGGAAAAGTGGATTGATAAAATAATGGCATAAACTTTGTTAAATAATACCGAAGAAATTGAACCGAAACGCTTTCTAATAAATATGCCCTAGTATCTTTTTCAACTAATCATAAAAAAAATAAACAGCCCGTATTTAAAAAACAAAAAGTTTTGTCCCACGAACCTACTGGATTTATATTTTGCCTTTTTGTTCTTCCAGGACTGAAAGAAAACATTCTCTGCTGTGCTACACCACAAACTGATTTATTAACTAGAAATCACGGATGGATAAGCGGGAAAGGTATTTCAGTGGCGCAGAGTGATGATCAGGGAGAATATATCAGGATGGGAGGATTAGAAGAGTGGGTCCTACAAGGGTGAGCGCTTGGACCACTGCTGTTTGCACTTATATGAAGGCTATGTCAGAAGAGACGATGACTGATGTTTTAATGTTTGCTGATGATGGAAAATTGATAAGAATAATGCAAACTGGAGAAACCAGGTAAATTCTATAACAGTGCTTGAATAGACGACAAAGGAAGTCAGATAAACGGCTTCTAGAATTTAGATCCAGTAAGAACAAAGTGGAGAGGATTTCATAGTCTTTTCTGATATTTTTATTCTGACCTCATCTGTCTAGAAAGAAATAATAGCCAGATAGGAGCACTGATAGCAAGAAGAAATATTACTGGAAATCGACCGAAAAAAATTGCTTTGGATGTCCGAATTTCTGATTACCCAATTTTTCCCTTCACTTCACGAGACAATTATATATCTGGTCGGGACAACAGCGATAAGAGGAAGCAATTTATTTTAATACTAATTAACCTATTTTTCTCCGTTTTATGACCCGGTAAATCGCTCCAATTTAGGTTAAGGTTCATCAAGTCTCCGGCTACATTTGTGTGACTATAATTATTGCAGAGAATGACGACTAACCGACGTTTTTACGAGTGTAAAATAGAGGTCACAAGGAAGATGAATGTTTATCTTGTGTCCATCGATATCTGATGAAAAGGGTCGCTCGGCTACCTTTGTTTTCCATTTGTAGAATTTCTTATTGTTTTCATTGTGTATGGATTCCCTCTCATTGTTTCGGAAATCAGATAATGGTTATAATTCTAACCTTTAATTTTTAGAGGAGTGGAAGACCTAGGTCAGATGACCAAAGGTTCCGGCTGCGGGTCATCATATAATTCAAGACCTGCGTCAGGAAACACTTGTCCTGTTTCCAGACCATTATTGCCTAAACTAATCAGTGGAAGGCTTCAGTCAGGTGACCAAAATCTCCTGCTGCGGGTCATCATATGACTACATCCGCGGAGGTTTGTACACAACTTGAACCCTACTTGGAGGATGGGGGGAGAAGGGGTGAATGCTAGAGAAGGGCTCCTAATATGAATGAACTTACACTTAACTTGGTTCA
>NC_069405.1:29476794-29481794 GCF_026875155.1 Cherax quadricarinatus
TATGTTGGCCCGGGCCACGGATGCGAATACTTCTGGATTTGAGAAGGACTTTCTTAGCCTGTGCCAGTAGGTCACCAGCAATGCTCTTCCATTCTCATGCTGAATTAATTTAATCAGCTAAATCCACCTAGCTAACGCAAGCATCATAGTTCTACCTACTACTCCAGCTCATTAAATCCTCTCAGTGACCATCGTGCCCAGCAATTAGAGCAACCAGTCTAATCAATTTATTCGGCTCAGTTAAGCATGCCAGTAGGATCCTATCATCTCTGTAGGTTCAGTTCACCCAATTAATCTCGATTCAGTCAGTTCTGTTCATCAAGTGAAGTTAGTAACTCAAGCAAACCAATATATCTGACAAGTTCTATCAACCAAATAAATTATATTAAAGCTGCTAATCCTATCAAAATAACTAAATCAGTCTACAAATTCAATAGAGGAAATCAAATCAACACAGTTCCATTAAGCCAATCAACCGAGACTATTCAGTGGAATCAGTGAAGTCAGTTCAGCTAGTCCAGTCATTCCAGTTGCTCTTACTAATCCAAGAACAGTGTTTAGCCCAGTCAGATCAGCAAGCCAGTCACTCTCGTCATCTCGGTCAATCCAATCTATACAGTCCTTCAAGATAAGCCAGTCGATAAACTCAACTCAGTTCTCCAGGTAACCCAGCTAATATGATGAGTTAAATCAATCCATTAAACCCAGTTAGTATAATGAACCAGTTAGTGCGATTCCCTCGGTTCACACAAATGAGGTCTGCACCATGTTGAAATTACCCAGGGAAATTACGTAAGTAGGCAGATGTTGTGGTAGTAGTGGTGGTGTTGTTGGTGGAGGAAGGGAAGTAGTAGTGGTGGTGATGGTGGAAGTAACGGTGGTAGTGGAAGATTATCTACGGTCCGGCTACTTCTATTGTCTACATAGTAGTAGAGTTTGGTTTTAACTCGCGTGACTCCTCCTATTATGGCCAGGGACCCTCGGTGTATGCTGATGGTCTTAAGGATGTTATTAAAAACAGTCCATGTGCAGTATTCGCAACGTGTTTGTTAAGCTGGAACTTAAATGACTGGATTGTTTTTATACTCTCAGCCTCAGTGGGCAGTCAGTTAAAATGATCTATAACCATACCAAAAACATTAATTATCAATATCTGCGTTGCACCTCTTGCCTGCAAGTTTCATGACAAGTTCGAATTATTGATTCACCTTTTGCACTTCAAACAGTTCTTCGTCTGAGTGAATGCTCTCCGTCCAAGATTTTACAGTGTTTGTATGAGATTTTGTCTGTTTACAAAGGAAGAATCCCCGACACCCACCCACCCCACATTAACACTCACTTAGGTACACGCAGACGTATCACTCCCATGCGCACTCACACTAGCAAACACACACAAAAGCATTTACTCTCACCATTGACAACGGTATACAAAACAGCCAGAGAAATAAAAAGGCCAGAGTCTGGGGTAGAAACTCAACCCCTAATACTCAGCAATTCATACCCTCGATATTTCCCCAGTGACCCAAACCACCACTCACTCCGACAACAACTCCCTTCCTCAGAGACCCAGAGACCAAGCCTCTAAAGACCAAAGCTCTTCTCAGCCTTCCCTTATGAAACAGAGATTTTAAGTACGTGACGCGAGAAAGTACAGAATCATTGATAACACTGATAGGAAGCAATCAATATATGAGGTGGACAGTGGGAGGGACTGATGGTGGCGAGGAAGGGAAGTAGAGGAGAGGAAGTGGTGAGAAAGAGAAAAAGAGAGTTACTAGGTGTTTTGTCTTCCATCGAATATGAACACAGGTGAACACAGCCAGGTCATCCACTAAGAGGAGTAATCCATAAAAAAAGGCATGAACATTTTAGCAATACGGAGTATCAGCACCACATAATAGAACCAATGAGCTTTCAACACTAATTCATTTCTAGATAAATTATTCTAGGTGATCTGTGTTTAATCAATACAACGCCATGAAGGTGACCACAGCAGCGTGCTTGTACACTTAAGAGATAAAACTTCCCCGCTCCGTATAACATTGTGCAGTCGTAATAGTAACTTTGCTCCACTTATTTTTCGCTTTAGATTTTTGAACTTTTACGACAATTTTTCAAGTTTAAGATTTGGACTTATGCTTAAATCTTCTAATTTTACAGAATACCAGATAACAGAGGTGTTCCAAAGCTCACTGGGAAATATACAATGAAGCTTCATGTGTCACTGTTTTCATCATCCGTACATGTCTCAGCTTTATATAATGTTTATATAATGTTGCAGTTTTATAACCGTAGCGTAAGCGCGCCTCTGGCAAGACAGTGATGGAGTGAATGATGGGGAAAATTTTTCTTTTACGGGCCACCCTGCCTACGTGGGAAACGGCCGATGTGTTAACATATATAATATATAAATATATACGCTATAATATCACAGTAAACAAGTGATATCAAAATATGCAAAATAACCACTGAAAAAATAGTGAACCTCCTAGGGCGAGGAATGGAAATCTTTAGCTTGTGACTTGTCTTGCATTGTTAATGTGACCTGTCTGAGATTTTATTGCAAATATATATACACACAGTACTTGTGATATGTAACACACTTGTCTCTGCTAAAGCTAGTTATCACATTCCCAGACACAGTATTCTCCAACAGGAACCTATAACAGTGAGATTGTGGCATTTGGGAGAAAATAGCCTCGATGACGGTCACACTGTTATTCGACTTTGTTAGTTCTAGGGTAGAGGATAATATTAAATATTGGATATTAGTTTCCGTGCGATGACTGTGGAACGGCTCTTCAGCTCGGCTTCAGTCTTTTCAAAGGTGGCAGAGTGTTCCACCGACTGCATTCTTCATTAAACTTTTGATTATGAATTCCAAAGGAATCTCTCGATTTCTTAGAGATAATCTCTCCAGCCAATTCGCAAGATGCAACTCGAAATTATTGGAATTCAGAAAATGCTCTGTGTTGCCTTCCCTTTCACTTCTCTCTCTCTCTCTCTCTCTCTCTCTCTCTCTCTCTAACACATACACTATCTTCAGAGGATCGCTCCAATAATTTATCTCCTGCTTCCTCCTTTTCTCCCCTTCATTGTCCTGTTGCCTCCCTCCCTCCTTCCGCCACTAACAATGGTTATTTCTGTGTGAATTTCTGTCTTATTATTGTGCGCTTATAAACCCAGATTCCATCTTTTTGACTCGAGTGCTGCACGTGTCAAAATAGTAGTAGTAATAGTAGTAGAACTACTCCTAGTAGCCACAATCGTAGTAGTAGTAGTAGTAACAGTAGTAGAACTACTTCCAGTAGTCACAGTCGTAGTAGTAACAGTAGTAGAATTACTTCTAGTAGTCACAATCGTAGTAGTAGAACTACTACTAGTAGTCACAATCGTAGTAGTAGTAACAGTAGTTGAACTACTACTAGTAGTCACAATCGTAGTAGTAGTAACAGTAGTAGAACTACTCCTAGTAGTCACAATCGTAGTAGTAGTAACAGTAATGACAGTAGCAGCAGTAGTGATCTTATCATCAATAGTAGTAATAAAAATACTAGTAGCACTATTATTTTTTACTATTTTATTAGTAGCAGTAATAGCATTACCATTATTTTCACTCATCTCCACCATTGCCATTTGCAATTAAAACTTCGGGGGCCAAATACAATGAAAACTCTCCATCTTTCATTATATTTCTCTCCAGTCGCTGGGAGGAACCGCCTTGATGCAGGGAAAGGTCTCTCTCTCCCTTGAAAAAAGACTTGAGTTACACCCCTTCCATTGCCCCTACAGGTTTAGCTCTTCCTCATGAATATTTACACATTGGTATTTAAAGGAAGAAAATCTGAATTCCATCGGCAAAACAAAACTAACTTCCGGTTTTCATTAAAGTCCCAGAGAGTTTTAATTACATTTTTGGGGGTAAATTAATTTGTTTTGGTGAGCTTGGTTCCTCTGACCTCAGGTGGACACGGGATGAGTTCCTCTGGTATTAGCTAGGCACGAGCTCGGTGTCTCTGACCCATACCTGGCAGGTCCTTCTCAATTCCAACCTCTTCGCAGCAACTAACGTTCCTTATCTGGCCCTTTACGTCACTTAATGAAGCCCAATGTGTGGGCGAAACGTTGCCAAAGTGGCACGAATTATTTTGCATTTGTATTTACTTTTCCACCTCTGACATAACTTATCTGGTCATGACCTAATTAAGCCCTGCCTCCTCCTCCTCCTCAATGCATGCAAAAGAAGTAGTGCAGAATAGGGCACAAGTTTATAGAGCAGCTAAATATTAGCACTGAAAAAATGAAACCACCCACAAGAGTTATTCACAAGTTATTGCATAGAAAATAGTTTTTGAATCAAGACAAATAAAAAATTGGTACCAACACAAACCCAAACAATTTAAACCCTCCGCTAAGATACTCCAAATTTATACCCAAGCAGAAGAGGCATTCTCTGATTATCTTAGTTTCAGTTTCAATCACTCTGAAGTTGTATTCTCAAGTTATCGGTGTTGAAGGTTTGAAGCCGATCTGAGGAGGAATTCACAAGTTATAGTCTAAAGACTAGTATTTAAAATTTCCCCGGCTTCTTCAACAAAATCTGTCAAATTTCCCCCTTCACAACCCAAAATCACCCCAAAACTTCAAATAAAATACGCCAGCGTGTAAAGTTTCAAACCAGTCAGAAGACTCATTCTCCAATTACTGGACAGAAAACCATTTGTTTACTGAAACTAGCAAATTAAAACTTACACAATCCAAAATCAAAACTAAAGTTCCATTGAGAAACACACAATGCCGCTGAAAGTTTAAATCATCCGTTAATTAGCTCAAAGAATCCAACAAATCCAAGTTTATTCACCATATTAGCAAACTGGCAAATTTGCGCCAATAGATTATTATTATAATCAAGGGGAAGCGCTAAACCCGGAGGATTATACAGCGCCTGGGGGGGGGGGGATGTGGAAGGCATTCAGGCTTAATTCAGGGAACTGGAGCAC
>NC_069405.1:29484294-29491794 GCF_026875155.1 Cherax quadricarinatus
GGACTCACTGGTATAGTCCCATGCTAAGAGCTTGCCATTCTTCCAAGGATAGATGGTGATCCCGTCGGGGCAGTTTGCTGGATTGTGGGTATTGTTGGTTGCTAGTGATCGGGGCTCCCTCTCGGCTGGGCATCCAGCTGTAGCAAGGATTTTCTTTATGATATCGTTGACCTCATTGTGTCTTGCATGCCCCTTGGTTTTGGAACAGTCAAGACCATGTAGACCGTATTTGTCTGCTTGCGCTTCGCCGCAAATACACGTATATTCTGTGTGAATTGGGGCACCAAGACGCAGAGTCACTGCAATACGGAGGGTCTTAGGGTCGAGTTGCGTTCTCATTGCCGATATGGGAACTGTTTGGAGGAAGTCCCCGGAGCGAATGCGCTCACAACCTGGAGACGGGCAGTCTCCCTATCTGATGTTGCAGTCTTGAGCATGTTGGCAAGCACCTTTTCAGCAATCGGGCCATCCCAGCATGACTGTTTGTGAGCCAGTGCTGCACTAGGGTTTGGTGCTGGACCAGCAAGAGTCTCCCATTCTTGCTGAGTCACTGAGGTTATCAGGAAGAATTTGTCTTATCAACTCGTTTGATGCTATGGAAGAGGATAGGAAAGCTGGTAGAGCAATCTGGGAGGATCTGCATACCCCTAGCCCCCCAAGCCTGATCCGAAGTGAGGCTTGCAACCACTGTCCATCTTCAAGGGAAAGATTCAATACACTCTCTAGCATAGTTTTAAGGAGAGAGTCATATTCCTTGAGTTTTGGACTGCTGAAGGCTGGGGAGCATCTCAGAAAGTCGGAAAGTTTTGGGATTGACAGGCATCTGGTGAGTAGGTAGAAGGCATCATGTGTGTCAATGTCTTTCATCCTGCTTTCCATCGTCCGGAGGTCTGAGACTTTTTCTAGGATCAAATCGATGGCATTGGACCCAAGAGGAGCACCAAGGAGAGTGCTATTGGCTGGATCAATGGCTCGTGCTCCTGGTAAAACAGCACTAATATTCTGAATCATCTGTCGATTAGTAGAAACTATTTCACATTTGGTGGGGTTTAAAGAAAGGCCCAGGCTTTCTCCGATGTCTTTAATTTTACTGATGTCCTGGTCACAGACCGGGCCGCGGGGGCGTTGACCCCCGGAACTCTCTCCAGGTAAACTCCAGGAAGGAAAGATTCTGTTGTACCAGCTATTGAGCTCGCTGGAGAGTGCTTCTGTGACTTCCTTGATGACCAAACAAAATAGAAATGGGGCGAGAGGGTCCCCCTGTTGCACTCTCTCATAAGAACATAAGAAAGAAGGAACACTGCAACAGGCCTACTGACCCATGCGGAGCAGGTCCATGTCCTCCCCCAGGATTAGACCAATGACCCACCCCCCGGATTATCCCAATGACCCACCCAGTCTGGTCATCCCCACACAAGGATGGAGCACTGCACCAGACCCAGCAGCACAAGCAAGTCAGGTCCAACTTACACCCACCCACACCCACTCATGTATTTATCTAACCTATTTTTAAAACTACACAACGTTTTAGCCTCAATAACTGTACTCTTGAGCTTGTTCCACTCATCCACAACTCTATTACCAAAGCAGTGCATTCCTATATCCTTCCTGAATCTGAATTTTTCTAACTTGAAACCATTGCTGCGAGTCCTGTCTTGGCTGGAAATTTTCAGCACACTATTTACATCCTCTTTATTTATTCCTGTTTTCCATTTATACACCTCGATCATATCCCCCCTAATTCTACGTCTTTCGAGAGAGTGCAGATTCAGGGCCCTCAGTCTATCCTCATAGGGAAGATTTCTGATACATCGGATCATCTTTGTCATCCTTCTTTGTACGTTTTCCAGAGCATTTATATCCATTCTGTAATACGGTGACCAGAACTGAGCAGCATAGTCTAAATGAGGCTTAACCAAGGATATATAGAGTTGAAGAACAACCTGAGGACTTCTATTATTTATACTTCTAGATATGAAGCCAAGAATTCTGTTAGCTTTATTGCGAACACTAATGCACTGTTGTCTTGGTTTTAGGTTACTGCTAACCAGAACTCCTAAATCCTTTTCGCAATCGGTAGTATTAAGATCTACATTATTTAGTTTATGTGTGGCATGGTTATTTAACTGTCCAACATTAGAACTTTGCATTTCTCAATATTAAACTGCATCTGCCACTTCTCCGACCATTGCGTCAGTCTATTCAAATTATCCTGGAGTGCTTTAATGTCCTCATTAGAATGAATTGGACGGCCTATTTTGGTGTCATCAGCAAATTTGCTTATGTCGCTATTTATTCCCTCATCTATGTCGTTTATGTAAATTGTGAACAACAACGGGCCCAACACTGACCCCTGAGGAACACCGCTTGTGACGTGCCCCCATTCTGATTTCTCCCCATTTATGCAAGCTCTCTGCTGTCTATTTGTCAGCCATGCCTCTACCCAGGAAAAAATTTCTCCAACCTATTCCGTGTGCCCTAAGTTTCCTCAATAGCCTCTGGTGTGGAACTCTATCGAAAGCCTTACTAAAGTCTATATACACAATATCTTATTCATTACCATGATCTACCTCCTCAAACACCTTAGTGAAAAAAGTTAGTAATTCGTAAGACATGAACGCCCCTTTGTAAAACCGTGTTGAGAATCATTCATCAATCTGTGCCTGTCAAGATGGCTACGAATTGCTTCGGCAATTATTGATTCCACAAATTTTCCCACTATGGAGGTATGGCTTATTGGTCTATAGTTCGAAGCCAAGGACCTGTCACCTGCCTTGTAAATTAGCATTACATTTGCCATTTTCCACTTATCAGGCACTATGCCAGTTTGTAGTGATATGTTAAAAAGATTAGCCAAAGGTATGCTAAGTTCCTCTTTACATTCCTTTAACACCCTTGCAAACAGTTCATCAGGACCTGGGGATTTGTTAGGTTTTAGTTTCTCTATTTGTCTGAGGACCATGTCACTAGTTACCGCAATCGTACATAGTTTATCATCATCCTGTTCTACGTAATCTATTATTTCAGGAATATCGCTAGTATTTTCCTGGGTGAAAACTGAGAGGAAGTAGGTATTTAGAATTTCACATATCCTTATCACTGTCAGTGAACTGACCAGAGTTACTCTTAAGTGGGCCAATCTTGTCCCTAATCTTACTTCTGTTTACCTGAAAGAACCCTTTTGGGTTAGTCTTTGAATCCCTTGTGACCTTAGCCTCATACATGTAATCCCTTTTTGGTTTTCTTATTCCTTTTTCTATTTCTCTCTTTAATTGAATATATTGATTACTTAACTGCCCATCCCCTCTTTTGATACGCCTATATATGCCTCTCTTTTGACCAATGAGATTTTTTAATCTATTGTTAATCCATTTGGGATCATTTTTGTTAGATTTAATTTCCCTACTCGGAACAAAAGTTGTCTGGGCAGCTAGAACTATGCTCTGAAAAACGTCATATTGGCAACCAAGATCACCTACCTGACCCATAGTCAGGACATCCCAATTTAGCCCACCCAAGTAATTTTTCAGTCCAATGAAGTCGTCCAAGCGATAATCTGGGACAGAGATTTGATTGCAGTTATCTGGGTAATTCCATGACATATTGAAACTAAGTGATTTGTGATCACTTTCCCCAAGCTCATCATTAACCTCAAGTATATTAATTAGTGAATCTTTGTTGGCAAGAGCCAAGTCAAGCAGATTGTTTCCTCAAGTTGGTTCTGTCACAACCTGTTCTAAAAAGCAATCCTGAACAGTATCAAGAAAGTCGCTATACTCAAGATTTCCTGTCATATTGTTCCAATCAATTTGTCTAAAGTTAAAATCTCCCATGATCACAACATTTTCATATCTAGATGCCTTATGAATTTCGTCCCATAACAGCTTACTGCACTCCCTATCAAGGTTTGGGGGCCTATAAATCACACCCAAAATTAATTTGTCACGTCCCTCGAGAAACTGTAGCCAAATCGATTCTGTGTTCGATGTTTCTAATCTTATATCATGTCTAAGACAACAATTTAAATTTTCTCTGACATACATCGCCACACCACCACCCTTCCTGTTGACCCTATCAGTGTGGAATAGTTTATAACCCTGTATGTTGCATTCAGAAGGCATTTCTCTATCTTTCAGGTTGAACCAGGTCTCTGTTATACCAATAATATCTATATTACCTACACTTGCAAGTAATTTTAGCTCATCTATCTTATTTTTTAGACTCCTACTATTTGTATAGTAAACCTTAAGGGAGCTAGTCACTCGTTGCCCTCTACTATCTATCCTTGTTTGTTGATCAATTGATTTGCCATTACTAGCAACTTTATTTTGAATATTGTCTTTTAAACATATCCCTGAGGTATCCCGGTAATAACTGCTGTTTTTAACCCTAATGCCGCAGCCTGATTGTTTCCCACAAACACCCATACCTCTATAATCTATCAGTTTAAATTCCTAGACAAGTCATCAATTACCCTCTCAATTGAATTGGCTAATGCAACCACTCCATCCGCAGAGAGATGAACCCCATCCCTTGCATACATATCACGTTTGCCATAGAAAAGGTCCCAGTTATCAATGAATGGGATTGCAAGTTCCTTGCAGTACCTGTCTAGCCAGCAATTTATACCAATTGCCCTAGACATCCATTCATTGCCCACTCCCTTTCTAGGCAAGATGCTACATATGACTGGGATCCCTCCCTTAGACCTAACTACTTCTATGGCTGACCTGTACTTATCCAGCAGCTCCTCTCTCATGCCCTTCCCAATGTCATTACCCCCAGCACTAAGACAGATAATGGGCTTGTTCCCATTACCTACCATAATATTATCCAACCTGCTGACTATGTCGCCAACACCAGCTCCAGGAAGACACACACTCTGTCTGACCTTTCTGTCTGTTACAAAATGCACGGTCCATATATCTTACCTGAGAATCGCCTATTAAAATATTCTTACCTTGATTAGCAGGGGAATCAGTTGTACCTTCAACCTCACTAATCACTGAAGTACACTCGTCTTGGAGAACAGAGAATCGATTTCCTACCTTCACATCTTCTCTATTAACTCTCCTCATCTTCCTTCTTCCTGAACTGTGAACCACTTGCCACTTAAAGCGGCTGCCACTATCACTGCTGGTGACCATTTCCCCCTTACCAGCTAAATCCTTCTCACACTCGCTCCCAAACTCATCTATGCGAAGCTTCTGCTTCCTATTTTCTTCCTGAAGAAGTAGAATCTCCTTCTTCAACACATGAACCTGGGATTCTAAAGCACTACAACAAGCCATAGTATGGGTAACAGCCCACGCTAACTCCCAAGAGCTTAGGCAGGTATGACTGCACTTGACCAGTGACCTCACATGAGTCAATTTCATGGTCCCCAAACAATAGTTTGGAAGTCACACTATAACACGATTCTATGAAGGGATAAAGGGAAGGGAAGTTTCTATAAACTGCTTGAAGAGCAGCATCCCTTCTGACTGAGTTGAAAGCGTTGGCAAAATCCAATTTGACCAAGGCTTTTTCATCGGACATGTTTTTGATATATACTCGTGCTGCGTGGGCAGCTGCAGCTGAGTTGGTTTCAGCATTGCAGCAGCCTCTTGACTCACCCTTCTTACTGCAGCCTTGGCAACTAGGCGCCGAAGGGTGTTGCCCACTGCAATGGGCCTGATTCTGCCATCCTTTTTCCGAAGGGCACACAATGAGGCACCAAAGAAAAGGGGTCTGATGGCCTCTGGGACACTGCCAGCCAGGCACAGGTTGGAAAATTTGGTGAGTTGAGACAGCAGCCTCTCTGAAACATCACCAAGTGCTAGACTGAGTATTTGTTTTAAGTGTTGAGGCCTTAAACGGGTGAAACCTCCTGTGGAAATGACATAGCAGCTTTATACACATCAGCATCCTGTAAGGTTAGATGTTCTTCGCCTGCTGCAATGTCAGGGAGGTCAATGTTGGTACTGGGAGCCCTGGGTGGATGTTTGTCCTTCAGAGCTTGCGCCGTGCTGACGTCCTTGGGAGCGATGGTATCCTCACTGGTTATAAGCCTCAGAGCTCCAATAGTATTACCCTCTTCTATTTTTTTGCTAATTTGGGCTCTGATTTTTGAGGCGTCTGGTGTCCTGTTGTTGGCATTTGCCCGGCGGGTGTTTGTCGCCCTCGGAGGGAGACGGACGAGGTTGTCATCCCTTGGGAATGCATTTATTACCCTAATAACATGTGTTGCTAGTGACTTGTCCCTCCTTGGTGGGACAGCCAAACAGGCATTGCCAAAAAGCAGCAGGTTGTGCCAGGATCTGTTGTTTGAAGGAGCATCGTTGACTGTCTTCAGAAGGTCAGTAAATTTGCTAGCAGCTTGAGGGCGAGCTGCTTTGGGGATGTGTGTCAGAGTCCTGGTGGATGTTAATTTGATTGCAGATTTGAGGTCCTCTGTAGAGATGAAGTCACAGTAGCTGTCAGCGCTGTCTGCTGGGAGGGGCTGTTGGTTGTTCTCATTTGGAGCTCTCCTGGAGCCTAGACATCAATTGTTGCATGGATGTTGCCAGTTGAGGGATTGAGTGCACATTCCCTGTAGCACACCCGGCAAATGCCTCGTGAACAACGGCTTTGGCTCTGTCGTGAAGATTCCTGGGAAACCGCGACTACTTGTGACGTTGCTGATATCGTGGGGGTGGGAGGGCGCCAGCTGTGGGGTGACGGGTGTAGGACAACATGGATGCATGGGGGATGAGGGTGGGGGAGTAGCGAGCGGCAGAACTTGTAATTGGTGGGACACTAAACAGCAGCACCTTTGGTCAGGAAGTCAGTGGGCCTTGGCTGGGATGAGGGGATGGGATCAGAGATGGGGAGTTTAGGGAGTGGCCCTGTATGTTCGCTCAAGATGCACATCACTGACTAACTTTTGCTAATTGTTATACACTTATTATTCCATTTAGAAAAAACCCTCGCCATTTGGCACATTAATCACCATCCTCACACTATTAACCGAGGTGTTCTGTTCACCATCCGATGATGTTGTCGTGAGCGGCCACTTCCTCCCCCAACCCCCGACAGCGGCCGGGACACAGAGGTAAACAAAACCTCCTCCACACCACCGCTGGCAGGATCCCTCACCACCGCTACTCCCCAAATCCCAACATGCACACTGCACTTTCACTGATACAGAAGCAACGGTCTGATGCAGAAGATTGTCACAACTCTGTAATCTCCGGTGGTTACTCATGATGATGCCTGCCGAAACTGGCCCATGTAAACCATGTTGGTTCTTGGTTTACACACACAATGTATGGAGCACCAGAAACTGGCTCCCTCCCTCCATGCTGGCAAGCATATTTATATTATATATATATATATATATATTATATATATATATTATATATATATATATATATATATATACATACATATATATAACATACATTATATATATAATATATATATATATATATATATATATATATATATATAATATATATATATATATATATATATATATAT
>NC_069405.1:29494294-29504270 GCF_026875155.1 Cherax quadricarinatus
TATATATATATATATATATATAATATATATATATATATAAAGATATGTGTAATTTTTTTTAACAAGTCGGCCGTCTTCCACCGAGGCAGGGTGACCCAAAAAAGAAAGAAAATCCACAAAAAGAAAATGCTTTCATCACCATTCAACACTTTCACCTCACTCACAATAATCACTGTTTTTGCAGAGGTGCCAAGAACACAACAGTTTAGAAGTGTATACGTATAAAAATACACAATATATCCCTCCAAACTGCCAATATCCCAAACCCCTCCTTTAGAGTGCAGGCACTGTACTTCCCATTTCCAGGACTCAAGTCTGGCTATATAAAAAATAACCGGTTTCCCTGAATCTCTTCACTAAATATTACCCTGCTCACACTCCAACAGATCTTCAGGTTCCAAATACCATTCGTCTTCATTCACTTCTATCGAACACGGTCATGCACGCTTGCTGGAAGTCCAAGCCCCTCTCCCACAAAACCTCCCTTACCCCTTCCTTCCAACCTTTTCGAGGACGACCCCTACCCCGCCTTCCTTCCCTACAGATTTATATGCTCTCCACGTCATTCTACTTTAATCCATTCTCTCTCAATGACCAAACCACCTCAACAACCCCTCTTCAGCCCTCTGAATAATATTTTTATTAATTCCACACCTTCTCCTAATTTCCACACTCCGAATTTTCTGCATAATATTTACACCACACATTGCCAATAGACTGGACATCTCCACTGCCTCCAACTGCCTCCTCGCTGCTGAATTCACAACCCAAGCTTCACACCCATATAAGAGTGTTGGTACTACTATACTTTCATACATTCCCTTCTTTGCCTCCATAGATAACGTTTTTTGTCTCCACATATACCTCAACGCACCACTCACCTTTTTTCCCTCATCAATTCTATGATTAACCTCGTCCTTCATAAATCCATCCGCCGACACGTCAACTCCCAAATATCTGAAAACATTCACTTCTTCCATACTCCTCCTCCCCAATTTGATATCCAGTTTTTCTTTATCTAAATCATTTGATACCCTTATCACCTTGCTCTTTTCTGTGTTCACATTCAACTTTCTACCTTTACTCACACTCCCAAACTCATCCACTAACCTTTGCAATTTTTCTTTAGAATCTCCCACAAGCACAGTAACATCAGCAAAAAGCAACTGTGTCAATTCCCATTTTGTATTTGATTCCCCATAATTTAATCCCACCCCTTTCCCGAACACTCTAGCATTTACTTCTTTTACAACCTCACCTATAAAAATATTAAACAACCATGGTGACATTGCACATCCCTGTCTAAGACCTACTTTTTCTGGGAAGTAGTCTCCCTCTCTTCTACACGCCCTAACCTGAGCCTCACTATCCTCATAAAAATCTACACAGCATTTAGTAACTAACCACCTATTCCATATACTTGCAACATCTGCCATATTGCTCCCCTATCCACTATCAAATGCATTTTCTAAATCCATAAATGCAATAAAAACCTTCCCTACCTTTATCTAAATACTGTTCACGTATATGCTTCAATGTAAACACTTGATCTACACATCCCCTACCCACTCTGAAACCTCCTTGCTCATCTACAAACCTACATTCTCTCTTTCCTCTAATTTTTTTCAATTATAACCTTACCGTACACTTTTCCTGATATACTCAGTAAACTTATTCCTTTATAATTTTTACAATCTCTTTTGTCCCCCTTCCCTTTATATAAAGGGACTATACATGCTCTCTGCCAATCCCTAGGTACCTTTCCCTCTTTCATACATTTATTAAACAAAAATACCAACCACTCCAACACTATATCCCCCCAGCTTTTAACACTTCTGTCATGATCCCGTCAGTTCCAGCTGCATTACCCCCTTTCATTCTACGTAATGCCTCACGTGCCTCCTCCACACTCACATCCTGTTCTTCTTCACTCCTAAAAGATGGTATACCTCCCTGGCCAGTGCATGAAATTACCGCTTCCTTTTCTTCGTCGACACTTAAAAGTTCCTCAAAATATTCTCGCCATCTATCCAAAACCTCCATCTCCCCATCTACTAACTCCCCTACTCTGTTTTTAACTGACAAATCCATTCGTTCTCTAGGCTTTCTTAACTTGTTTAACTCACTCCAAATTTTTTTCTTATTTTCATTAAAATTTCTTGACAGTGCCTCTCCCACTCTATCATCTGCTCTCCTTTTGCACACTCTCACCACTCTCTTCACCTTTCTTTTACTCTCCATATACTCTACTCTTCTTATAACACTTTTGCATTGTAAAAACCTCTCATAAGCTAACTTTTTCTCTTTTATCACACCCTTTACTTCATCATTCCACCAATCACTCCTCTTTTCTCCTGCAACCACCTTCCTATAACCACTAACTTCTGCCCCACATTCTAATACTGAATTTTTAAAACTATTCCAACCCTCTTCAACCCCCCCCCCCTACTACTCGTACTTGCACCAGCCCACCTTTCTGCCAATAGTTGCTTTTATCTCACCTGAACTTCCTCCTCCCTTAGTTTACACTTTCATCTCCCTCTTGCTTGTTGTTGCCATTTTCCTCTTTTCCCATCTACCTCTTACTCTAACTGTAGCTACAACTAAATAATGATCCGATATATCAGTTGCCCCTCTATAAACCTGTACATCCTGGAGCCTACCCATCAACCTTTTATCCACCAATACATAATCTAACAAACTACCTTCATTACGTGCTGTAGCATACCTTGTATATTTATTTATACTCTTCTTCATAAAATATGTATTACTTATTACCAAGCCTCTATCTACACATAGCTCAATTAAAGGATCCCCATTTTCATTTACCCCTGGCACCCAAAATTTACCTACTACTCCCTCCACAACATTTTTGCACACTTTAGCATTGAAATCCCCAACCACCATTACTCTCACACTTGGTTCAAAACTCCCCACGCATTCACTCAACATTTCCCAAAATCTCTCTCTCTCCTCTACACTTCTCTCTTCTCCAGGTGCATATACGCTTACTATAACCCACTTTTCACATCCCATATTTTACTCCACATAATCCTTGAATTAATACATTTATAGTCCCTCTTTCCCTGCCATAACTTATCCTTAAACATTATTGCTACTCCTTCTTTAGCTCTAACTCTATTTGAAACCCCTGACCTAATCCCATTTATTCCTCTCCACTGAAACTTAAAGCCAGGACATCCAGCTTATTCTCATTCATAACATCCAAAATCATCTCTTTCTTATCATTTGCACAACATCCACGCACATTCAGACTTCCCACTTTGACAATTTTCTTCTTTTTATTCTTTTTAGTAATTATTACAGGAAAATTGGTTACTAGTCTATTGTTCCCGGCATTTTAGTTGACTTTTACAACACGCATGGCTTACGGAGGAAAGATTCTTATTCCACTTCTCCATGGATATAAAAGGATAAGTAATAAGACCAAGAACTATTAAGATAAAATCTAAGTAAACTCAGATGAGTGTGTATAACTAAACATGTACATGTATGTGTAGTGTGACCTAAGTGTAAGTAGAAGTAGCAAGACGTACCTGTAATCTTGCATATTTATGAGACAGACAAAAGACACCAGCAATCCTACCATCATGTAAAACAATTACAGGCTTTCGTTTCACATTTACTTGGCAGGACGGTAGTACCCCCCTGGGTGGTTGCCGTCTACCAACCAACACTGTGCTTTTGGGAGATTCTGAAGAGAAGCTGCAGAGATTGGTGGATGAATTTGGTAGGGTGTGCAAAAGAAGAAAATTAAAGGTGAATACAGGAAAGAGTAAGGTTATGAGGATAACAAAAAGATTAGGTGATGAAAGATTGAATATCAGATTGGAGGGAGAGAGTATGGAGGAGGTGAACGTATTCAGATATTTGGGAGTGGACGTGTCAGCGGATGGGTCTATGAAAGATGAGGTGAATCATAGAATTGATGAGGGAAAAAGAGTGAGTGGTGCACTTAGGAGTCTGTGGAGACCAAGAACTTTGTCCCTTTGGGGGCAAAGAGGGGAATGTATGAGAGTATAGTTTTACCAACGCTCTTATATGGGTGTGAAGCGTGGGTGATGAATGTTGCAGCGAGGAGAAGGCTGGAGGCAGTGGAGATGTCATGTCTGAGGGCAATGTGTGGTGTGAATATAATGCAGAGAATTCGTAGTTTGGAAGTTAGAGGAGGTGCGGGATTACCAAAACTGTTGTCCAGAGGGCTGAGGAAGGGTTGTTGAGGTGGTTTTGGACATGTAGAGAGAATGGAGCGAAACAGAATGACTTCAAGAGTGTATCAGTCTGTAGTGGAAGGAAGGCGGGTAGGGGTCCCGGCCTAGGAAGGGTTGGAGGGAGGGGTAAAGGAGGTTTTGTGTGCGAGGGCTTGGACTTCCAGCAGGCATGCGTGAGCGTGTTTGATAGGAGTGAATGGAGACAAATGGTTTTTAATACTTGACGTGCTGTTGGAGTGTGAGCAAAGTAACATTTATGAAAGGATTCAGGGAAACCGGCAGGCCGGACTTGAGTCCTGGAGATGGGAAGTACAGTGCCTGCACTCTGAAGGAGGGGTGTTAATGTTGCAGTTTAAAACTGTAGTGTAAAGCACCCTTCTGGCAAGACAGTGATGGAGTGAATGATGGTGAAAGTTTTTCTTTTTCGGGCCACCCTGCCTTGGTGGGAATCGGCCAGTGTGATAATAAAATAAAATAAATATATATATATATATAATATTTGTATTATGTGTGTGTGTGTGTGGTGTGAACAGTATTTAGATAAAGGTAGGGAAGTTTTTATTGCATTTACGGATTTAGAAAAGACATATGATAGAGTGGATAGGGGAGCAATGTGGCAGATGTTGCAAGTATATGGAATAGGTGGTAAATTACTAAATGCTGCAAAGAGTTTTTATTAGGATAGTGAGGCTCAGGTTAGGGTGTGTAGAAGAGAGGGAGACTACTTCCCGGTAAAAGTAGGCCTTAGACAGGGATGTGTAATGTAACCATGATTGTTTAATTTATTTATGGATGTGGTTGTAAAAGAAGTAAATGCTAGGGTGTTCGGGAGAGGGATGGGATTAAATTATAGGGAATCAAATGCAAAATGGGAATTGACACAGTTACTTTTTGCTGATGATACTGTGCTTATGGGAGATTCTAAAGAAAAATTGCAAAGGTTAGTGGATGAGTTTGGGAGTGTGTGTAAAGGTACAGAGTTGAAAGTGAACACAGAAAAGAGCAAGGTGATGAGGGTATCAAATGATTTAGATAAAGAAAAATTGGATATCAAATTGGGAAGGAGGAGTATGGAAGAAGTGAATGTTTTCAGATACTTGGGAGTTGACGTGTCGGCGGATGGATTTATGAAGGATGAGGTTAATCATAGAATTGATGAGGGAAAAAAGGTGAGTGGTGCGTTGAGGTATATGTGGAGTCAAAAAACGTTATCTATGGAGGCAAAGAAGGGAATGTATGAAAGTATAGTAGTACCAACACTCTTATGTGGGTGTGAAGTTGGGTTGTGAATGCAGTAGCGAGGAGGTAGTTGGAGGCAGTGGAGATGTCCTGTCTAAGGGCAATGTGTGGTGTAAATATTATGCATAAAATTCGGAGTGTGGAAATTAGGAGAAGGTGTGGAGTTAATAAAAGTATTAGTCAGAGGGCTGAAGAGGGCTTGTTGTGGTGGTTTGGTCATTTAGAGAGAATGGATCAAAGTAGAATGACATGGAGAGCATTTAAATCTGTAGAATAGGGAAGGCGGGGTAGGGGTCGTCCTCGAAAAGGTTGGAAGGAAGGGGTAAAGGAGGTTTTGTGGGCGAGGGGCTTGGACTTCCAGCAGGCGTGCATGAACGTGTTCGACAGGAGTGAATGGAGACGAATGGTATTTGGGTCCTGACGATCTGTTGGAGTGTGAGCATGGTAATATTTAGTGAAGGGATTCAGGGAAACCGGTTATTTTTATATAGCCGGACTTGAGTCCTGGAGATGGGAAGTACAATGCCTGCACTCTAAAGGAGGGGTTTAGGATATTAGCAGTTTTTAGGGATATGTTGTGTATCTTTATACGTATATACTTCTAAACTGTTGTGTTCTTGGCACCTCTGCAAAAACAGTGATTATGTGTGAGTGAGGTGAAAGTGTTGAGTGATGAAAGTATTTTCTTTTTGTGGATTTTCTTTCTTTTTGAGTCACCCTGCCTCGGTGGGAGACGGCCGACTTGTTGAAGAAGAAAAAAATAGAATAAATATATATATATATATATATATATTATATATATATATATATATATATATATATATATATTATATATATATATATATATATTATATATCGCCAGAATTTGTATATATATGAGTATATTTATACATTTGTCTCGGTATACGTATATATTACCGGAACGTTTCGCCCACGTTGCTGGCTTCTTCAGTGTTATCACGATTTCGTGAATCCAGTACAGAGATAGAGCACACTGCTTGACACATTAACCTTAGTGGAAGACGAAATAGATGAAGTAGAGTGGCAGGTTTGATGTAATCAGTCCCTCACCCTTGTGCAAGGTGATTAGTCCCCTGCCCTTAAGTAGCAGTTCTTCAGAGGGTTATATGCGGGGCGGTAAGGTGTAGCAGCTTTAGACAAGATCATAGGTGGCCTGGACCCTCTAGTGGAAGTCGGTCATGTTAAACGGTTTTTAGGTTACGTTAGGTAAGGTTCGCCAGGAAACAGGTATTTCCTGACGCGGGTCTTAGTCATATGATGACTCACAGATGGAACGTTTGGTCAACTGACCGAGGCCTTCAGCTGGCTTACGGGTCCACCATTTAAAAATTGTCATAGTTATAACCATCTTTTTTTTAGCAAATGAGTTCCCACCTGCTGCTGTTGGTGTCAGCTGCTGCCGCTAGCTGCTGCTGCTGCTTTAGGCTAAGAGTGATCATCTTTCAACTAGGCTGAAGGATTGATTGTCTGTTTACAGAGTCAACTTCGTCTTCCACCAAGACTGATGTCTCCAGGAGTGTGATTCATCTCGGTATTCAACTGATGAAGCCCACAACGAAGGTACAACTCATCGTCAGTAAAGAGCCCCAGTCTGGCACATGTGTCTTACGTATTTGTATGTATGTATGCGAATGTTATTTACCTGCTGTGGCCCGTGTAGCATTCAACACACACACACACACACACACACACACACACACATACATACACACACACACACACACACACACACACACACACACACACACACACACACACACACACACACACACCCCGCTAACTCATATTTAGATATGAATGCAAATGAATTCATTTCACCCACTGTTGACAACAGAATGGACAAAACAGCAGCAACAGCAATAGCAACAACTATTTCTAATAAACAATTCATTACATATATCATAAATGTAGTAAAAATACAGAAATATTAGAGCATCAACGTTATCAACCAATGAAACATTTGATAATGGTTCACAGCTAATCGAATTTCTCCAGATTTTTTGGGCTAGTTTTAATGTTCCATTGTTTCATTTATTAGTCTAATGAAGCATTTACGAAAGACACTATTTGAAGAGAAAACGTTTTTACCCATTGTTTCGCTCTAAAGGGAGCGAAACTTAGGGAATTGTTATCCATCAATTTGTATTGGAAAAAGAAAAACATTAATATTACGACCAAAACATGAAACATACTTTTACATAATATATATTTTGATTTTAGTGATTATTATAATTTAAAGAAATATACAGAAGGTAAGACGAAGTGCGTAAATCACCGTTGCATTTACAACACTCATTGTACACTCTACTGCAGTTGTTGCATTTACAACACTCATTGTCTACTGCTCTACTGTAGGTGTTGCGTTTACAACACTCATTGTACACTGCTCTACTGTAGGTGTTGCGTTTACAACACTCATTGTACACTGCTCTACTGTAGGTGTTGCGTTTACAACACCCTTGTATACTGCTCTACTGCAGGTGTTGCACATTCGTCCGCGTGCAGGCTGAACCCAATGTTCGCCTCCATCATGCTTAATGCAATTCATGATGCAGCAATTGCTCGGTCTTCCAGCTGAGTCACATCCAACAAAGTAACTGGATGCTGCAAGTTGGGTCAGGTGAAGGATACTGGCACAAAACTTCTCAAATCTCCTTTGATAATTTTATCCTCACTTCCTATACATACATTCAGAAACACACAAAATGTATATATAATGTCATGCCGAATACGAAAACCGGACCTGCCTCGCATGGGCAGGTAGGCCTGCTGCAGTGTTTCTTCTTTCTTATCTTCTTAATAATTCCGAAAAAATCATTTTGAAACTAAAGAATTAATATATTTCTTTGTGATTGTTTATTATTATTTTTTTTTGTAAACTTATCTAAAATATATTTTGTTAGAGTAGGCTAAATTAAATTGCGCTTATTATAATAAGGTTAGGTAAGTTTTCTAAGGTTCTTTTGGTAAAAACAATATTTTTACATTAACATAAATGAAAAATTATCTTTATAAGTATTAGAGAAAATTTTAGAAAGGATTTAACTTTAAAGGAATTCTTGCTAACTGATCAATTTTACCTATGGGACACAAATAATATTATATATATATTATATATATATATATATATATATATATATATATATATATATATATATATATATATATATATATATATATATATATTGAACTTTTGCGAGCTGGGAGAATGTGAATGTTTGTGAGCCTCAGTAAAACTGACATTTAAACTTCGGTACTGGTGAGGAATTTAAACCCCCTGTACAGCTGGCACTTTGCCAATTTGGGACATTTAAACGTCTGTCTGACCAGGCGAGACGGGTATTTAAACGCTTACATGCGTGGAAAATTTAAACCTCCAGATGTCTGGGATGATGGTGTTCTTACTGCTGTTGCTGATCCTCTCCTCCTCTTCCTCCCCCTCCAATACTTCCTTTACCTCCTCCTTCCCCTCTTTCAATCCTTCTGTAGCAAAACCATGAGCCAGTACTAAATCCCACGTACTAAGAAATTTTTCTAGCTTGCCACTCTGGCATGTGCCGTAGGTTTCCAAGCACTGCTTGCACCTTGTTTGACACTGAAGTTAACACTGCATCATTTCACTGCCGATAATTTCAGTCAGACCAGTCTTCACTTGAAATGTCAGACCAAGCGAGAGGGGCCTCCGAGAACTGTGTCAGAGCTGGCAGAGAGCTGATATCTGCTAAATTTGTAATCGAACTTACATTGTCATTATTTCAGAGCTGGTAAGATTGTCTTGGAAAACATCATCTCCAGGTTGCGAATCTTAGGTGAGATATTTGCTGCAGGTGCCTAAACAGTGCTAATACCGTCACTCTTATTAATACCATAATTAGTCACCACTACCATTAAAACCACCACAAACTTCATCACCATCACCTCTCTTGCTACTGCTACAATTAGTCACAACTACCATTAAAACCACCACTAACATTAAATTCACCACCACTTCTACGAACAGTAACGCCAACACCACGAACACCAAAACCCAACTACCAACAAACTACCCAGCCTCACCTCTGCTTCTGTGATCACATCCTTTTACCGCACCAACTTTTGCGTCCCGGGGCGACTTTCAACCAGTCTTGTGTCTTAAATGGCCTCGAACAGCCCAAATGAGCCATTTAATTCTTACTGGAGGCCAAAAAAAACTACCACTTTCCTTCTCGGGACCTAACGATATAAACCGCTATTTTTATTTTATTACTGTGGTACACGTTAGGTTTAATATTTAAATATAAACCGCTATTTTACCGTGTTCGGTTGATTTTACTGGCCTAGTACATGGTGTTGCCTGTCTCTCGTGGATACCCCTGGATTAACCACCATCAATGTCAACAATGATGTCAAAATAAATATAATTATGTTTATGATTATTAGTGTTGTTACCGTTGTTGCTATTCTTGATGCAGGTGTTACTCTTACAGCAGCTGCGCTGCTACTCT
>NC_069405.1:29504770-29522270 GCF_026875155.1 Cherax quadricarinatus
AAAAAAACGTAACAAACAATAAAAATTAAAATAAACGCAGTAAATAACGAGGAAGAAAAATATAAAATAATGAACAGAACATTAAATAGAATGATTAAAAGAAATCTAGCGAGCTCTGTACACGAGAGAATGAGTGGAAAGCTGGCAGGGACCCTCAAGCGCCTGTTTCTGTACAAGATGAGTGGCGACTCACACAAATGAGAGGCCCTCATCTTTAACATCTATTTTCGGGGTCTCCCTCCGAGGGAGAGAAAGAGTGGACGGGGTGGGTAGGGAGACGGAGAAGGGTAAGGGGTAGATGAAGGTAAAGAGGAAAGGGAGAAAGATAAGGGGTAGATGAGGAAGGTAGTGAAAAAAAGATAGAATAGATGAATGTGTAGACGGTAAAGGGAAAGAAGAGAAGGATAAGGAGTAGATAAAGGTGGAAAAGTTAAGTATGAGAGGGTGAAGTGTAAGAGGAGAGAGGAAGAAAGAAGAGAGTGAAAAAATAGGATAAGGAGAAAAATTTGAGAAGACGTAGGTGTGATGAGTGAACATTTAAGAAAGTGGAAATTCAGATGAGAGAGAGAGAGAGAAGGGGCAAAGGGGGGAGGGGAGGTGCGACACAGAGGAATATGCGTTGGAGGGATTTGCATTAGGATTTCCCTGGCCCCACCATAACTCTGCCTGACAGCATCACTTTACCTCGTACACTTGTTACTATCAGAGACACGGACATACTCAATGGTGGAGCTGGGAGATGGGCGCAGTATGTTGAGTGGTAAACACACACACACACGGCCAAGAGCTGTGAGTCAACCTTATTCCTAGTATACCTTCTTTTATTGTAACTGTTTTTCACACAGTTGAATTACTTAGTTGTGTTTACGTTTAAGGTTTAAATAGTGAGATGTTACAAAGACCTCAGTGAAAATAAGTCACTTTCAGACATTTTTTGGGTGGGTTATACTAGGTAATCTCCACACATGCTGCTATGTATGATAATTTATGTATCTGTATTTGTGTGTATCTGCGCACACACACACACACACACACACACACACACACACACACACACACACACACACACACACACACACACACACACACACACACACACACACACACAATGTCAAGGGAGTTAAACTTACTTCACATTAATTTTATTATTTAATGGAGCGTTGTATACAGCACTAGAATGTTTTGTTTTTGCTGTGCGATTATTGTGGTGGTATTTAGGTGATGAAGTCTGCCAGGACCTGCTTTGCCTGGAGGCTGTTTCGGGAATCAACGCCATCGTGGCCTGGTCCATTACTATGCTTTGCTAAATTGAGAATATTTATTAACACTCTAAGCAGGTAGAAGAATCTATGGAAAGAATGAGGTATTACCTCAGCGTCTCTCTTGCCATCCTCCTCCCTCTCTCTCTTTCTGTCTGTCTCTCTCTTATTTACTTTATCCATAGTCCCTTTCTGACTCTATCAAAAGTTATTACTAAGCTGTTGTATGTTATATTTTTATGAAACGTGGAAAAACTGAAGGAAGTAAATGTGAAAGTGCATTCTGAGAATCCTGACCTTATAGCTCTAACTGAAACAATGACTAAATACAGTACATCAGCATCTGCACTCACAAGAAAGGAGGTAGCGCAATGCTACACACAAATAACGACTTTAAGCATGTTTTAAATTATAAACAGGGCTGCCAATGCCTAAAACTTTGCAAATATTTTATGTTATTGTATTTACGCAGATAAAAGCATGGCTTGGAACTGTCTGAACCACTAAAAATAAATTTTAATATTTTCTATAATGAAGCAGCTCGCGGAGCAGCATTTTTTTTTTAACGTCTGAATTATACCCAGCGACCTTATCGTTTAAACCCACTTCTGTCAAGACCACGGTTCGAATCCTTGTCCATTCTTCTGTTTATTCATTGAGAGTCGTTCATTATAACGTATCTTGAGATCATGATGAAATAAATTTAGCAATACATGACACCAGATAATTTTTGGAGGCTTTGTGGAAGTGAACTTTACTTAGTTTTACCAAAAGTTCAAGATTATCAGACCAGTTCGTTACTATTATTATTATTAGTGTTTTTTGTTATTTTTATCTTTTTAATATTTTTTTTTCTTTTTTACATTTATTTTTAATATTTATTTATTATTATTATTATTATTAAATGAGTCTCTAAATTGGTCTATAAACGATACACATTCTAAAACCTCTCTCATCTTTTCCCCCGTGAAAGTCAGCTTTAAGAGCGACACTGTCAGCGAGAGACAGCAATGAAATGAATAATTTTTTTAATGCTAGTTATTATTTTCTGAGGACTGGGCAGGAATGATGATACAAGACGAGTCACCATGGAATTACGAAATTTGGGAAATTACTGAAGAGTCAATTTACGAAGAGTTACAGCTGTAGTTTATAGCGGGGAGTCTGAAGGGTCTGTAATCCTGCCAGGAATCATTTCATGAAGCTTGTGTACCTGTGGCAGTACGTCTGCGATGCATGACTCTTGTAGGTTTAGCGCTTCTTTTTGATTATAATGTGGCAGTACGTACTAGTCCTAGTAAGTCATGGAGTCAAATAATAGCTATAAGCAACTAGGCCTACTCATATTTACAGTACATTAGACCGTTTTCCACCAGTTTTCTTTTTCGGGCCACCCTGCCTTGGTGGGAAACGGCCGATGTGTTAACAAAAATAAAGCCTACCCATTTTTATAAAACTGGAACATCCATTTTCATTCTCACTTGGTCTAAGACGCTAATACAACCCATCATTCACAATGAAAAGGGCTACAAGCCCATCTCCAATTAGCCTACAAGCAAATCTTCCTCTTTTCCCCTGAAGGGAGGCTCCTCGATGCTGGTGAGGGGTTCTTGATTGGGGAACTGAATCTTTGATCCAATTTCCTGAAATAAAGCCTGAATGCCTTCCACATCCCCCCCCCTATAAGATGTATAATTTCAACGGGTTTCGCGCTCCCTATAATAATAATTCTCCTTTTAGTCTCATGTCTTTCCTCTCCATTCCTCCGTACCTCTCTTTTCATCTCTCCTCCTGAAACCTCTTTTCCATCTTTTCCTCTCTCTTAGATCTGTTATTTTCCCTTCCCCCTTTCAGACCTTTATTCCACCTTCTCCTTTCCCGACCCTTTCATGCCTCTTCTCTGGTTTTAGTCTCCCTCAAGCTCCCTTTCTATCTCCAACCCTCTTTTCCATCTTCCTTTTCAGCTTCTATTACCTATTTAACCACAGGTCATCCAACCATTCTCATTTTTCTCTCTCACTAAACACCTCACCAACCCCCACACACATACAACAGCACAGTAACACAAGCAACTCTATTAACTTTTTATCAACTCTGCTAGTGGATTGTTTGACAATAACCCCCATCGTTCTGATGATGTCTCACAGTTCCTGGTGAAAGGTTTCATTACCTGATGTGAGAAGACCATCCTGTGTGATGCAATGATTATAATATAGAAAAAAATAGTTAGCTTTTAGTTCCCCAAACATAACTATAGAATAGGATAGCAGCACACTGCGGGTGTTCCCTCAGTTATTATCAATGTTCTTCAGTTCTCAGAACTGTTCACCCGCCGGAGAAGGTATCCACATCCGAAAAGAAACAAATTTTATTTAGCCATTAGCATGGATGTGCATTTCAGGCAATGGAGTATATATTTATCATATGGTGTGTATTGCGTTAGTGCTGAGCGTAATCTCATGCACACTGGGTTCCTGATATTTATTTCACCCAGTCGTATTAAACCTTGATGAATATATTTATTTTCATGGGGAAACACTGAAATCAGCAATGGTTGCCCACAGTGCTAGGGGAATGGGAGGCATTCAATTTCGAGCTAAGGAATGAGAGCATTGCGTAAGTGTTTTGTTTCAAGAATCCTTCGCCAGGATCAAGACGCTCTCACAGCACTCTTATTAAAGAGAATGCAACCGGAAACCCTTGCTCAAGATTATATATATATATATATTATATTATATATATATATATATATATATATATATGAGAATTTTTACAAGTAGAAGTGAGGGAAGGGGGAGAGTTTATGGAGAAAAAGAGAAGTTAAGAGAGTGGTGAAGCAATGTTAAAAAAGAGAGCAATGAGAGAGTGGTGAGTGTTATCAACAATTTTGTTGAAATAAGAAAGTTTTGGAGTGAGATTAACAGTTAAGAAAGCCTAGAGAACAATGGATTTGTTTAGTTAAAAATAGGGAGGGGTTATTAAATGGAGAGTTAGATATTGGGAAGATGGAAAGGGAATATTTTGAGGAATTTTTAAATGTTATGAAGATAGGGAAGCTGTGTTTTTGGTTATAGGGCAAGGAGGAATAAATTTTGTAGGATGGGGAAAAGAGCCAGTTGTGAGGTTGGGGGAAGTTCGGGAGGGTGGTAAAAAAAAAGGGGGGGTAAGGCAGCGGGTTGATGGAATAAGAAGAAATTTTAAAAAGCAGGTGGGGATATGTTTTGGAGTGGTTGGGAAAATTATTTAATAAATGTTGGAAAGGGAAAGGTCCCTAGGGATTGGAGGGAGCATGCATATTTCCTTTGTATAAAAGGGAAAGGGGGAAAAAGGAGAGAAAAATTTGGGGGGAAAATCTGTTGAGTGTACCTGGTAAAGTGTATGGTAGAGTTTAATTGAAAAAATTAAGAGTAAGACGGAGAATAGGATGCAGATGAACAAAGGGGGCTTTAGGAAAGGTAAGGGGGTGTGGACCAGGGGGTTTTCAGTGAAAATATAAGTGAACGTATTTAATAAAGGCTAAAGGGTCTTTGTGGCATTTTGGATTTGGAAAAAAGGGGTATGACAGGGTGGTAGGGGGGGCAATGTGGCAGATGTTGCAAGTGTATGGGGGAGGGGGTGGGTTTCTGAAAGAGTGAAGGTTTTTACGAGGATAGTGAGGCTAAGTTAGAGTTGAGGAAAGAGGGAATTTTTTCCCCCTAAAAGAGGCCTTAGACAAGGATGTGTGATGTCACCCTGGTTGTTTAAAATATTTATTGATGGGGTTGTAAAGAATAAATGAGGTCTTGGCAAGAGGCGTGGATTTTAAAAAATAAAAATCACACACAAGTGGGAGTTGTCACAGCTCCTTTGCTGATGACATGTGCCTTGGAGATTTGAAAAGAATTGCAGAATTGGTGGTGAATTTTTGGTAGGGTGTGCAAAAGAAAAAAATTAAAAGGGGAATACAGGAAAGAGTAAGGTTTTTGAGGATAACAAAAAGATTAGGGGATGAAAGATTGAATATCGATTGGGGGGAGGATATGGAGGGGTGAAAGTATTCAGTTTTTTTTGGGGTGGCGGTCAGCGGATGGGTCTATAAAGATGAGGTGAAACTAGAATTGATGAGGGAAAAAAAAGTGAGTGGTCCTTAGGAGTCTGTGGAGACAAAGAACTTTGTCCTTGGAGGCAAAAAGGGGAATGTATGGATTAGTTTTACCAACCCTTTTTATGGGTGTGAAGCGTGGGTGATGAATGTTCAGCGAGGAGAAGGGGGAGGCAGGGAGATGTCTGTTGGGGAAATGTGTGGGTGAATATAATGCAGAGGAATTCGTAGTTTTTGGGAAATTTGGAGGAGGTGCGGGATTACCAAAAATGTTGTCAGAGGGTGGGAAGGGTTGTTGAGGTGGTTCGGGCAGAGAGAAAGGAGCGAAACAGAATGCTTTAAAAGGTATCAGTCGTAGTGGAAGGAAGGGGGGGTAGGGGTCGGGCCTGGAAGGGTTGGAGGGAGGGGGGAAAGGAGGTTTTGTGTGCGAGGGGGTTGGCTTCCCGCAGGCATCGTGAGGTGTTTGATAGGGTGAATGGAGAAAATGGTTTTTATATTTCGTGCTGTTAAGTGTGAGCAAAGTAACATTTATGAAGGGATTTAAGGGAAACCCGGGAGGCCGGACTTAGTCCGGAGATGGGAAGTACAGTCCTGCACCTTAAGGAGGGGTGTTAATGTTGCAGTTTAAAAACGTAGTGTAAGCCCCCTTCTGGAAGCAGTGATGGAGTGAATGATGGTGAAAGTTTTTCTTTTTCGGGCCACCCCGCCTTGGTGGGAATCGGCCGGGGGTTTAATAAATAAAAAAAAAATATATTATTATATAATATATTATTATATTATAATTATTTAATTTAATATTAGCGCACATGTGTGTGTTGTCAGGGCCCTTATCAAAAGGTTGCACTCGTTGATTTGCACTCACCAAACCCGCATCATCAATACCACCGAGTTATTTCTATGGAATAACTTTGGGTTATTTTTTGCCTTTGTTGCTATTAATTTTTTTTCTCCAATCGCCGTCTCATAGGTATATTTCCTCCCAAACCCCCCTACTGGCTTCTTTTTCTTGCGTTTTCTTGGTGTCCGCGTTTCTTCAGAGATTACAGAATAATAAAAATTTTTAGTTTATTGCAGTAGACAGTTTTTTTTTTAAGCTTATTAACTTTTCATTTTTTTATATAGTGATTTCATTAATATTTTCGGTTGGTACTCTTATTATATTTTTGTATTATAATGAAAGTGACAAGCTATGAGCAGCTGAAAGGAAGTTGGTGTGTGTGTGTGTGTGTGTGTGTGTGTGTGTGTGTGTGTGTGTGTGTATGTGTGTGTGTGTGTGTGTACTCACCTAGTTGTACTCACCTAGTTGAGGTTGCAGGGGTCGAGTCCTAGCTCCTGGCCCGGCCTCTTCACAGGTCGCTACCAGGTCACTGTCCCTGAACCGTGAGCTTTATCATACCTCTGCTTGAAGCTATGTATGGATCCTGCCTCCACTACATTGCTTCCCAAACTATTCCACTTTCTGACTACTCTGTCGCTGAAGAAATACTTCCTAACATCTCTGTGATTCATCTGTGTCTTCAACTTCCAACTGTGTCCCCTTGTTGCTGTGTCCCATCTCTGGAACATCCTGTTTTTGTCCACCGTCTAAATTCCTCTCAGTATTTTGTATGTCGTTATCACGTACACCCTATTTCTCCTGTCCTCCAGTGTCGTCAGGTCGATTTCCCTTAACCTCTCCTCGTAGGACATACCTCTTAGCTCTGGGGCTAGTCTTGTTGCAAACCTTTGCACTTTCTCTAGTTTCTTTACGTGCTTGGCTAGGTGTGCGTTCCAAACTGGTGCCGCATACTCCAATATGGGACTAACGTACACGGTGTACAGGGTCCTGAACGATTCCTTATTAAGATGTCGGAATGCTGTTCTGAGGTTTGCTAGGCGCCCATATGCTGCAGCAGTTATTTGGTTGATGTGCGCTTCAGGAGATGTGCATGGTGTTATATTCACCCCAAAATCTTTTTCCTTGAGTGAGGTTTGTAGTCTCTGTCCCTGCAGACTGTACTCCGTCTGCGGACTTTTTGCCCTTCCCCAATCATGACTTTGCACTTCGTGGGGTTGAACTCCAGGAGCCAATTGCTGGACCAGGTCTGGAGCCTGTCCAGATTCCTTTGTAGTTCTGCCTGGTCTTCGATCGATTGAATTCTTCTCATCAACTTCACGTCATCTGCAAACAGGGACACTTCGGAGTCTATTCCTTCAGTCATGTCGTTCACAAATACCAGAAACAGCACTGGTCCTAGGACTGACCCCTGTGGGACCCCGCTGGTCACAGGCGCCCACTCTTGACAGCTCGACACTTACCATGACTCGCTGCTGTCTTCCTGACAAGTATTCATTGATCCACTGTAGAGTCTTGCCAGTTATCCCTGCTTGGTCCTCCAGTTTTTGCACTAATCTCTTGTGTGGAACTGTGTCAAACGCCTTCTTGCAGTCCAAGAAAATGCAATTCACCCACCCCTCTGTCTCTTGTCTAACTGCTGTCACCATGTCATAGAACTCCAGTAGGTTTGTGAAACAGGATTTCCCCTTCTCTGAAACCATGTTGGCTGCTGTTGATGAGATCATTACTTTCTAGGTGTTCCACCACTCTTTTCCTGATAATCTTCTCCATTACTTTGCTTACTATACATGTCAGTGACACTGGTCTGTAGTTTAGTGCTTCATGTCTGTCTCCTTTTTTAAAGATTGGGACTACATTTGCTGTTTTCCACGCCTCAGGCATTCTCCCTGTTTCGATAGATGTATTGAATATTGTTGTTAGGGGTACACCTAGTGCCTCTGCTCCCTCTCTCAGGACCCATGGAAAGATGTTATCCGGCCCCTTTGCCTTTGAGGTATCTAGCTCACTCAGGAGCCTCTTCACTTCTTCCTCGGTTGTGTGTACTGTGTCCAGCACTTGGTGGTGTACCCCACCTCTCCGTCTTTCTGGAGCCCCTTCTGTCTCCTCTGTGAACACTTCTTTGAATCTCTTGTTGAGTTCCTCACATACTTCATGGTCATTTCTTGTTGTCTCTCCTCCTTCCTTCCTTAGCCTGATTACCTGGTTCTTGACTGTTGTTTTCCTCCTGATGTGGCTGTATAACAGCTTCGGTTCAGATCTGGCTTTCGCTGCTATGTCGTTTTCATATTGTCGTTGGGCCTCCCTTCTTATCTGTGCATATTCATTTCTGGCTCTACGACTGCTCTCATTATTCTCCTGGGTCCTTTGCCTTCTATACTTCTTCCATTCACAAGCACACTTGGTTTTTGCCTCTCTGCACCTTTGGGTGTACCATGGGCTCATCCTGGCTTTTTCATTATTCCTGTTACCCTTGGGTACAAACCTCTCCTCAGCCTCCTTGCACATTGTTGTTACATATTCCATTATCTCATTAACTGACTTGCCAATCAGTACTCTGTCCCACTGAACCCCGTTCAGGAAGTTCCTCATTCCCGTGTAGTCCTCTTTCATGTAGTTTGGCTTCATTTGCTCTGGCCTTCCTGCTTCCCCCTCCACTTGTAGCTCTATGTGTATTCGAAGCTTAAAACCACATGATCGCTGGCCCCAAGGGGTCTTTCATATGTAATGTCCTCACTATCTGCACTACTCAAGGTGGATATTAGGTCCAGTGATGCTGGTTCATCCTCTCCTCTCTCTCTTGTAGTGTCCCTTACGTGTTGGTACATGAAGTTTTCCAGTACCACCTCCATCATCTTACCCCTCCATGTATCTTGGCCCCCATGTGGCTCTAAGCTCTCCCAATCGATTTCCTTGTGGTTAAAGTCACCAATGATCAGGAGCTTTGCCCTGCATGCATGAGCTCTTCTGGCCACTGCAGCCAGTGTGTTAACCATCGCTCTATTGCTCTCATCATACTTTTGCCTTGGCCTCTTGCTGTTCTTTTGTGGGTTATACATCACTGCAATTACCACATTGGGACCTCCAGATTGAAGTGTTCCTGCTATGTAATCGCTTGCTTCACCACTATCTCCTCTCTCCAGCTCATCAAAATTCCATCGGTTTTTGATGAGCAGTGCCACTCCTCCACCCCCCTCCTATTCCCTCTGTCTTTCGTCAGGATCTGATATCCCGTTGGAAAGATGGCATCTGTTATCATAACTGTAAGCTTGGTTTCAGTGAGAGCTATGATGTCCAGTGATGCCTCTTTGACTCTTTCGTGCCACTCCTCCCTCTTATTTGTTATTCCATCAGCTTTTGTGTACCATACCTTCAGTTTCTCCTCCAACACTGTGGTCTGGGGGGCCTGAAAGGGTGGGAGACCTGGTAGCGTACTGTGGGAATCTATAGCTGGGTGTTGGGTGGAAGCTGTGAGTATGGATTGTAGTTTGTGTTGGGATGGTGTGATAGGTTTTGGGGTTCTGAGGATGGTTCTGTGTGTGCTTGCCCTTGCTGCTCTGTCCTGCTCTGATTGACCTCTGGTGGTCACGTCCTTGTCTCCCTTCTTAGCTCCTTTCGCTTTTTTGTCCTCTCCCTCAGCTGCTGTCGTTCTGTTTGTGTTCTGTTTCTGTCTAGGAACACCCTCTTGTACTCTGCCGAGTACTTCAACCGTGGTTTCTCTTGGAGGATCATATTCCGCACTGTTTCTGTCTTGAGAATCAGCTTGATCGGTCGTTTTCTCCCTGAAAACTTACAATCTTGTCCATGTCTTCTTCACCTATTTCTGTGATATTCTCAATCTCCTTTCTTTCTGCATGCCGTCTTTCAGTGTGTGTCCTATCCTCTCTCTCCTGAAGCCCATGGATAAACACTGATTTTGCCCTTTCCTCCTCCAATTGCCTCTCCCTCTGTGACTCTGGTTCCTATCTGTACATGGTCATTTTCTCCTTTGTTTTTTCCAGTGCCTCTTGGTAGCATAGTTGAGCCTCTGCATTTGACCTATCACCCTCTCCATCTGCACCCAGCTGCTCTCACCTTTCACTCCTTGGCCCTTCTTGGCAGGCTGATATGACCTTAGGATAATTCATATCTCCTTCCTTCCTGTGTGTGTGTGTGTTTGTGTGTGTTTGTGTGTGTGTGTGTGTGTGTGTGTGTGTGTGTGTGTGTGTGTGTTGTGTGTGTGTGTGTACTCACCTAATTGCTGTTGCAGGGATCGAGATTCATCTCCTGGCCCCGCCTCTTTACTGATCACTACTAGGTCCTCTTTCTCCCTGCTCCATGTGCTTTATCATACCTCATCTTAAAGCTATGTATGGTTCCTGCCTCCACTACGTCACTTGCTAGACTACTCCACTTCCTGACAGCACTGGCCCTAGGACTGACCCCTGTGGGGCCACGCTCGTCACAGGCGCCCAGTGTAATACCTCATCACATACCATGATTCGTTGTTGACTCCCTGTCAGGTATTCTCTGATCCACTGAGGTGCCCTTCCTGTTATACGTGCCTGATCCTCTAGCTTCTGCACTAATCTCTTGTGGGGAACTGTGTCGAAGACCTTCTTGCAGTTCAAGAAAATGCAGTCAACCCACCCCGTCTCTCTCGTGTCTTACTTCTGTTACCTTGTCATAAAACTCCAGAAGGTTTATGACACAGGATTTGCCTTCCATGAATCCGTGCTGTTTGTCGTTTACAATCTTGTTCCGTTCTAGGTGCTCTAACACTCTCCTTTCTTAAAAATGGGGGCTATTTGCCGTCTTCCATACCTCAGATAGTTGCCCAGTCTCAAGAGATGTGTTGAAGATTGTGGCTAGTGGCACAGAGCATCTCTGTTCCTTCTCTAAGGACCCACGGGGAGATGTTGTTCGGTCCCGTGTGTGTGTGTGTATGTGTGTGTGTGTGTGTGTGTGTGTGTGTGTGTGTGTGTGTGTGGTGTGTTGTGTTGTGTGTGTGTGTGTGAGGTGCCAACGACGTGACACTTGGCCACGAAGTTGGCAGTTTACTAAGGGTGTGGTGCAGGTCGCGAAGTACAGCGGACGATGTGTTGAAGGTAATTTATCCTCTCTCTCTCTCTCTCTCTCTAAAAGAAAAAAAACTCCCAAAAAGAGTGTTCGCTCAGGGGACACCGGTCTGGTGTTGTCAGTGTGGTAATTGTTTGTTTGTTGGTGAGAGGGAGAAGTGGCAGCATCATGCCAGATCTGGCTCGAGTCAGGTCATCTATGTTTTTACAGAGCCAGGCTCCTGTGCCTGTCCCACATACATCTACGTTGCATAGAGCTGAGTCAGGTTACATGGAATTTTCGGGGATTCCCTCTTGAGTCAGATCACATATACTCCTGTGACCAGATCTAAGTCAAGTCACATGTATTTCCATGACTTTGACCTAAGTTATGTGCTCCTATGACTTTAATCAGAGCCAAGTCACATGTATTCCTGTGACTTTGATTTGAGTTCAGGTCACTTGAGTTTACGTTCCCAGGACGATAAACCCTACCTTCCAGAAAATTAATTTCCCAGTACAAAATACTGCAGTAAAGTGCGTGCATGGATTTCCAGTAACGCTTGCCAGGCCTTTTTGTGTACATTGTACTACATGTGCATTAAGTGTTTATATGTGAATACACACTATGATGATCACACTTTCATAAGGACAATGTTTTGGTCAACTTAGCTTGATAAAGCTTAATAAAAGTCATCCCTGAAGTGAATAATAATAATAATAATAATAATAATACCAATAACATAAAACAGGAATCCATACACAACAAAAGCTTTATGTATTTTATTATTATTATTATCACACTGGCCGATTCCCACCAAGGCAGGGTGGCCCGAAAAAGAAAAACTTTCACCATCATTCACTTTATCTATGCAATATCTAATCAACTGTCAATTGAGAATGACAAGAAAACTAGTGTTTAAGTCTTCTCCTGCGCCTTTCGTGTCTGAGATTTTCAGCTTCTTGAATCGTGTCTTGGCTATCCTCACAAGCGCGCAAATTTTACCGACTCTTATGCTACAGCAACTTTCTTCTCTTCCAACCCCACCTCTGTCTAAACACTTCTATCGTCCAACTCCTATATTTCGAATTCACAAAATCTTAACCACAGTCTTCTTTCTGTTAGACTAAACGTAGTCTCTTGTTATGTAATCGTCTGTACTCGACTGAAGAAGCCTTATCTGCGAGCCGAAAGTTTCAACAATAAAGCTATCTAAGTGTCACACATCTTATCAGTAATCTATTTCTCAGTTCTTCCCATTTTCCCATCGACACTTCCAATATGTACCCCATATCCTGCTCCTCTTCCCCTGTACGTTGGTGAAACTGGCCGCTTCCTTTCTAACTTAACACATAGGAAGTGTTCGCTCTGCTGACACTAAGAATGTTCTCTTCTCGTTAGGTTAGAGACCTCGACCATTCTACAGCTGTTCCTCTGATAAAACTCTACCTCTTCTGACCTTCGCAGAAGCCGTCTTGTTCAAACGGTCCTCAAACACAACGTTCCAAACTTTAATCTTAAATACTTTGGTTGATGCTTGGCTCTCTCAATACATTGTCAGATACTCACCTCTTCATTGATCAGTCTCTTGGCTTCTCATTTCATTTTTGATCAGTCTCCTGGCTTCCCACTTCTTCTTTTGACCAGTCTCCTGGCTTCTCATTTCTTCTTTTGACCAGTCTCCTGGCTTCTCACCTCTTCTTTTGATCAGTCTCCTGGCTTCTCACCTCTTCTTTTGACCAGTCCCCTGGTTTCTCACTTCTTCTTTTGACCAGTTTCCTGGCTTCTCATTTCATCTTTTGACCAGTCCCCTGGCTTCTCACTTCTTCTTTTGACCAGTCCCCTGGCTTCTCACTTCTTTTGACCAGTCTCCTGGCTTCTCACTTCCTTTTTGACCAGTCTCCTGGCTTCTCACTTTCTTTTTGACCAATCTCCTGGTTTCTCACCTCTTCATTTCGCTTGTCTTCTGGCCTTCTTCCCTATTCTCTCTCTCTCACTCAACACTTGATTAAGGTCAAGGGCGGATCGAAATGCCCTTTAATCCTCTGAAAGCAGTTTGTTGGAGCCTGAGGACTTGTTTGGTTTTAATCAGTCTACTTGTTTTGAAACGATGTCACTAGTTACTCAGATCCCGAGTAACTTGTTTTCCTCAGCGCCTCTATAATTATTCAGTTCTTGGAGGTGTTGATGCCGGAGAAATGAGGTTGGGCGTGAGTGCTAGGATAGAAAGGGAGAGGTGAGGTTGAAGGTGAAGTTGAGATTAATTGAATGGGAGGGGGGAAGTTTTCAGCTGGTCGAGCTAGGAATTAAATAAGCTTATTTAGGTACGTTATACAAATTCATGTGGTAATGTGTTTGTAAATTACACAAAATAACCATCCACTGGGATCCTTGATGCTGATGGTGAACAGGAGGATGGGAGGGGGAATAGTGAGACTGAACGGGAGGAGTGAGGCTGAACCTATGGAAATAGGTTGAACGGAAGGGGGTGTTACCCTGAACGCGAGGGGTGGGGTTCAACTGGAGAGTGAGGGATGACAGAGAGGGGCGAGGGATGACAGAGAGGGGTAAGGGATTATAAAGTTGTGAGGAGGTGAGAGTTGTGAGAGGGTGTGACAGAGTTGTGAGGGAAGTGACAGGGAGTTGTGTGGGATGAAAGACAGGGTTGAGGTAAAAAGAGGGGGGTGAAAGAGACGGGTGAAGGGTGAAAGAGAGGGGTGAGGGTGAAAGAGACGGGTGAGGGTGAAAGAGAGGGTGAGGGTAAAAGAGAGGGGTGAGGGTGAAAGAGACGGAAGAGGGGTGAAAGAGAGGGGTGAGGGTGAAAGAGAGGGGTGAGGAGGGGTAGGCGATGAGCTTCGCGTTATATATATGAGAATTCTTCAAGTGATTGGGAGCCATTCTCAGGGCGCTCACGGGAGCCTGGGCAGGAATTGTGAGTAGGGTGCACAGGGAGTGAGGGAGGGAGTGGACGAGAACGAAGAAGAATAGAGAGAGAGAGGGGGGAGAAAGGGAAGAAGGGGATCAAGTGGGAGGAAGGGAGAGGGAGTGAGGGAGGAAGGGGAGGAGAGGGAGAAGATGAGAACGAAGGGAGGAAACGTGAGGGAGGAGAGAGAGAGAGAGAGAGAGAGAGAGAGAGAGAGAGAGAAAACACTAGAATAAATATCCCATCCACCTTTAATCTTTTCTTTTGGGAAATAGAAATAAAATCAATAAAAAAAACATTTCTACTCCAACTCCTCGTCTGTTTAAAGAGACACAGGAAGTAAACATCCGTGGAGCGACAGTCTGGGAGAAGAAAGTCAAATATGTCTAAATGTCAGATGCTGCTTGAAATAATGGCTAAAATAAATGTGTGTGTGTGTGTGTGTGTGTGTGTGTGTGTGTGTGTGCGTGTGTGTGTGTGTGTACTTACCTAATTGTGTTTGTAAGAGTCGATCCATAACTCCTGGCCCTGCCTCTTCAGTGGTCGCCACTAAGTTCACTCTTTCCCTGCTAAGTGAGCTTTATCATACTTTTATCACACTGTGTGTGTGTGTGTGTGTGTGTGTGTGTGTGGTGTTTGTTTTGTTGAGGTAGAACCTTAGCTCCAGGTTCAGCCTCGCAACTTACACCTTGCCACTCCTACTTTTAAAGATGTGTATGAAATTTATCTTGCACTTCCTGGTTACCCTGAGGCTGTAATAATGTTGGTAGAATTACCGACAATATGTAAAGTAAAAGGACACAAGTGCAACTAATGTGACATTTTATTGTGGCAACGTTTCGCTCTCCAGGAGAGCGAAACGTTGCCACAATAAAATGTCACATTAGTTGCACTTGTGTCCTTTTACTTTACCCTGAGGCTGAAGGAGTACTTCGTGACATAACAATGAATCATCCGTGTCTTCAGCTTGCAGCTCTGCTCCCGAGTATCCGTCTCCCGCCTCTCAAACACACTATCTCTGACTACCTTAATAATTCCTCTGAGTATTTTGTATATTGTTATCGGTCTTCCCTGGCTCTTCTGTTCTCTAATGTCGTTTGGATTAACTATTTTGTCCTTTCCACAGAGTTCATGCCACCTAGCTGAGGAGCAAGCCTCGTTGCATACCTCTGCACTTTCTCCAGTTTCATAATATGTTACAATAGCTGTAAGTTCAATGCTCGTGCTGCATTATGCAAGATGGACCTTATATATTGTATAAAGAACCATGAAAGGCTGTTCATAGAACTGCTAAACAAACATTGGCTACAGAAGTTAGTTGATGTGTACCTCAGGCTGTATGCTTGGTATTATTCTTTCCCGAAAAAAAAAAATCGAGTGAAGTGTGTAGCCTCTCCTCCCCGTATTTATACTCAATTTATAGTTTTCTTTCACCTTCCACAATCTTCAATACATTGCTAACCAACCTTTTTTTTTAAATTATTTGTAGTTTTCCTTGTCCTCGTTAACTTGTCATCTCATTAGTTTTACATCATTAGCGAGCAGAGATACACCTGACTCAAATGTTTTCGGTATATCATTCACACATACCAAAAACAGGACAGGTCGTAATACTGATCCTTGTGGAACCTCACTTTCTGCGGCTCTCCATTCTGACACTGATTCGTGGACTATCACACCGTTTCCTTTACCTAAGGTGCTCTTGGATCCATCGGAGTAAATTCCCTGTTATTCCTGCCTGCACCTCCAGATTTTGCCCCAAACTCTTGTCAAATACAGTAACAAACGACTTCTTAGAAGTCAAAGACTGCAGTCCACCCAGCCCCCTCTCACCTGGTTTACCAAGTTTGTAAGACAAGGTTTGACTTCTCTGAACCTGTACTGCTTCTCTCCAAGCCTTCTACCACTCTTCTGAATATTTTTTCTTCCATTAACTTGCATGGTATGAATCTCAGTGATACTGGTCTGTTGTTTAACACTCCCTGTCTGTCACCTTTCTTAATACTGAGACCACATTTTCCGGCTTTCCATATCCCTGGCAACTGTCTCATATTCAGGAGCTGTCTCGTATCTGGTATCCACCATCTGTCATGTATCTCGTATCCAGGGACTGTTATGGGAGCAAGACCTAGTCATTACACAAATAATACGCACAGAGAGGCTTACGACGACGTTTCGGTCCGACGTGGACCATTTTAGAAAGTAACACTAACACGAAAGTGTGTGAGTGTGAGTGTACTCACCTAGTTACTCACCTAGTTGAGGTTGCAGGGGTCGAGTCCCAGCTCCTGGCCCGCCTCTTCACTGGTCGCTACTAGGTCACTCTCCCTGAACCGTGAGCTTTATCATACCTCTGCTTAAAGCTATGTATAGACCCTGCCTCCACTACATCGCTTCCCAAACTATTCCACTTCCTGACTACTCTGTGGCTGAAGAAATACTTCCTAACATCCCTGTGATTCTTCTGTGTCTTCAACTTCCAACTGTGTCCCCTTGTTGCTGTGTCCCATCTCTGGAACATCCTGTCTTTGTCCACCTTGTCAATTCCTCTCAGTATTTTGTATGTCGTTATCATGTCCCCCCCTATCACTCCTGTTCTCCAGTGTCGTCAGGTCGATTTCCCTTAACCTCTCCTCGTAGGACATACCCCTTAGCTCTGGGACTAGTCTTGTTGCAAACCTTTGCACTTTCTCTAGTTTCTTTACATGCTTGGCTAGGTGTGGGTTCCAAACTGGTGCCGCATACTCCGATATGGGCCGAACGTACACGGTGTACAGGGTCCTGAACGATACCTTATTAAGATATCGGAATGCTGTTCTGAGGTTTGCCAGGCGCCAATATGCTGCAGCAGTTATTTGATTAATGTGCGCGTCAGGAGATGTGCCTGGTGTTATACTCACCCCAAGATCTTTCTCCTTGAGTGAGGTTTGTAGTCTCTGGCCCCCTAGACTGTACTCCGTCTGCGGTCTTCTTTACCCTTCCCCAATCTTCATGACTTTTCACTTGGTGTGGTTGAACTCCAGGAGCCAATTGCTGGACCAGGTCTGTAGCCTGTCCAGATCCCTATGTAGTTCTGCCTGGACTTCGATCGAATGAGTTCTTTTCATCAACTTCACGTCATCTGCAAACGGACACTTCGGGTCTATTCCTTCCGTCATGTCGTTCACAAATACCAGAAACAGCACTGGTCCTAGGACTGACCCCTGTGGAACCCCGCTGGTCACAGGCGCCCACTGTGACACCTCGCCACGTACCATGACTCGCTGCTGTCTTCCTGACAATTATTCCCTGATCCATTGTGGTACCTTCCCTGTTATCCCTGCTTGGTCCTCCAGTTTTTGCACTAATCTCTTGTGTGGAACTGT
>NC_069405.1:29524770-29537589 GCF_026875155.1 Cherax quadricarinatus
GATGGGTGTTCCTGGGATGGGTGTTCCTGGGAGGGGTGTTCCTGGGAGGGGTGTTCCTGGGAGGGGTGTTCCTGGGAGGTGTGTTACTGGGAAGGGTGTTCCTGGCAGGGGTGTTCCTGGCAGGGGTGTTCCTGGGAAGGGTGTTCCTGGAAGGGTGTTCCTGGGGCGGGTGTTTCATGGGAGGGGGTGTTCCTGCTAGGTGTTCCAGTCTAGGGGTGTTCCTGTGAGGGGTGTTCCTAGGAGGGAGTTCCATGGAGGGGTGTTCCTCGGAGTGTGTTCCTGGGAGGGGTGTTCCTGGGAGGGAATTCCTGGGAGGGTGTTCCTAGGAGAGTTGTTCCTGAGAGGAGTGTTCCCTGGGAGGGGTGTTCCTGGGAGGGACGTTCCTGGGAGGGGTGTTTCTGGGAGGGGTGTTCCTGGGAGGGGTGTTCCTGGGAGGGGTGTTCCTGTGAGGGGTGTTCCTGTGAGGGGTGTCCCTGGGAGGGTTGTTCCTGAGAGGGGTGTTCCTGGGAGGGGTGTTCCTGGGAGGGGTGTTCCTGGGAGGGTTGTTCCTGCGAGAGGTGTTCCTGGGAGGGTTGTTCCTGGGAGGGTTGTTCCTGGGAGGTGAGTTCCTGAAAGGTGTGTCCCTGGGAGGGAGTTCCTGGGAGTGTGTTCCTGGGAGGGGTGTTCCTTGGAGGGAGTTCCTATGAGGGTGTTCCTGGGAGGGGTGTTCCTGGGAGGGAGTTCCTGGGAGTGTGTTCCTGTTAGGGTGTTCCTGGGAGGGGAGTTCCTGGGAGGGGTGTTCCTGGGAGGGGTGTTCCTGGGAGAGGTGTTCCTGGAAGGGGTGTTCCTGGGAGGGGTGTTCCTGGAAGCGGTGTTCCTGGGAGGTGTGTTCCTGGGAGGTGTGTTCCTGGGAGGGGTGTTCCTGGGAGGGGTGTTCCTGGGAGGGGTGTTTTCCTGGGATGGGCGTTCCTGGAAGGTGTGTCCCTGGAAGGTGTGTCCCTGGGAGGGATGTTCTTTGGAGGGTTATTCATGGGAGGATTGTTCCTGGGAGGTGTGTTCCTGGGAGGATTGCTCCTGGGAGGGTTGTTCCTGGGAGGGTTATTCCTGGGAGGGTTGTTCCTGGGAGGGGTGTTCCTGGGAGGGAGTTCCTGGGAGTGTGTTCCTGGGAGGGGTGTTCCTGGGAGGGAGTTCCTGTGAGTGTGTTCCTGTGAGGGTGTTCCTGTGAGGGTTGTTCCTGGGAGGGGTGTTCCTGGGAGGGGTGTTCCTGGGAGGGGTGTTCCTGGGAGGGGTGTTCCTGGGAGGGGTGTTCCTGGGAGGGGTGTTCCTGGGAGGGTTGTTCCTGGAGGGTGTTCCTTGGAGGGGTGTTGCTGGGAGGTGTGTCCCTGGAAGGTGTGTCCCTGGAAGGTGTGTCCCTGAGAGGGTTGTTCCTGGGAGGGTTATTCCTGGAGGGTTGTTCCTGGGAGGGTTGTTCCTGGGAGGGGTGTTCCTGGGAGGGGTATTTCTGAGAGGGGTGTTCCTGGGAGGGGTGTTCCTGAGAGGGAGTTCCTGGGAGGGGTGTTCCTGAGAGAGGTGTTCCTGGGATGGGTGTTCCTGGGATGGGTGTTCCTTGGAGGGGTGTTCCTGGGAGGGGTGTTCCTGGGAGGGGTGTTCCTGGGAGAGGTGTTCCTGGAAGGGGTGTTCCTGGGAGGGGTGTTCCTGGAAGGGGTGTTTCTGGAAGCGGTGTTCCTGGGAGGTGTGTTCCTGGGAGGGGTGTTCCTGGAAGGGGTGTTCCTGGGAGGGGTGTTCCCGGGAGGGGTGTTCCTGTGATTGGGGGTGTTCCTGGGAGAGGTGTTCCTGGGAGGGTGTTCCTGGGAGGTTGTTCCTGGGAGGGTGTTCCTGGGAGGGGTGTTCCTGGAAGGGGTGTTCCTGGTAGGGGTGTTCCTGGTAGGGGTGTTCCTGGGAGGGTTGTTCCTGGGAGGGTGTTCCTTGAGGGGAGTTGCTGGGAGGTGTGTTCCTGGAAGGTGTGTCCCTGAGAGGGTTGTTCCTGGGAGGGGTATTCCTGGAGGGTTGTTCCTGGGAGGGTTGTTCCTGGGAGGGGTGTTCCTGGGAGGGGTATTTCTGAGAGGGGTGTTCCTGGGAGGGGTGTTCCTGAGAGGGAGTTCCTGGGAGGGGTGTTCCTGAGAGAGGTGTTCCTGGGATGGGTGTTCCTGGGATGGGTGTTCCTGGGATGGGTGTTCCTGGAGGGTGTTCCTGGAGGGGTGTTTCCTGGGAGGGTTGTTTCCTGGGAGGGTGTTCCTGGAGAGGTGTTCCTGGAAGGGTGTCCTGGGAGGGGGTGTTCCTGGAAGGGGTGTTTCCAGGGAGCGGTGTTCCTGGAGGTGTGTTCCTGGAGGGGTGTTCCTGGAGGGTGTTCCGGGAGGGTGTTCCTGTGAGGGTGTTCCTGGGAGATTGTTCCTGGGAGGGTGTTCCTGGGAGGTTGTTCCTGGGAGGGTGTTCCTGGGAGGGGTGTTCCTGGAAGGGGTGTTCCAGGGAGGGGTGTTCCTGGTAGGGGTGTTCCTGGTAGGGGTGTTCCTGGGAGGGTTGTTCCTGGGAGGGTGTTCCTTGAGGGGAGTTTGCTGGGAGGTGGTTCCTGGAAGGTGTTCCTGGAGGGTTGTTCCTGGGAGGGTTTCCTGGAGGGTTGTTCCTGGGAGGGTTGTTCCTGGAGGGGTGTTCCTGGGAGGGTGTTCGTGAGAGGGTTCCTGGGAGGGTGTTCCTGAGGAGAGGGTGTTCCTAGGAGGGGTGTTACTGGGATGGGGTGTTCTGGGTTTCCTGGGATGGGTGTTCCTGGATGGGTGTTCCTGGGATGGGTGTTCCTGGAGGGGTGTTCCTGGGAGGGGTGTTCCTGTGAGGGGTGTTCCTGGGAGAGGTGCTTCCTGGAGAGGTGTTCCTGGGAGGGTGTTCCTGGGAGGGTGTTCCTGGAGGGGTGTTCCAGGGAGGGGTGTTCCGGGTAGGGGTATTCCTGGGAGGGGTATTCTGGGAGGGGTGTTCCGGGAGGGTGTTCCTGGGAGGGTGTTCCGGGAGGGGTGTTCCGGTAGGGTGTTCCTGAGACGGTGTTCCTGGGAGGGGTGTTCCTGAGAGGGGTGTTCCTGGGAGGGGTGTTCCTGGTAGGGGTGTTCCTGGAAGGGGTGTTCCAGGGAGGGGTGTTCCTGGGAGGGGTGTTCCAGGGAGGGGTGTTCCTGGGAGGGGTGTTCCTGGGAGGGGTGTTCCAGGGAGGGTGTTCCTGAGAGGAGAGTTCCTGGGAGGGGTGTTCCTGGGAGGGTTGTTCCTAGGGGGTTGTTCCTGGAGTGGTGTTACGGGGGGTCAACGCCCCCGCGGCCCGGTCCATAACTAGGGCCTTCAAGTGGCTGCCTGATTTGTAGTTCTTTATATTTTTTTTCGTTTAAAACTCGGGAATACGTCATCCGACAAGCTTCAAATTTTCGGTGCAAGGTTTTTGTTTGTATCATAAAGAACAAAAAAACACATAGTAAAGAGAGGCTTATGACGACGTTTCGGTCGGCCTTGGGCCGAAACGTCGTCACTAGCATTAACCCCCCTCCCCACCCTAATTCCTTTTTGATGATCTTAGATACAAGTGAAACACATTTACCCATAAGGGGAAAAATCATTTAAAGCATTTTTCGACCATCGAAATTTTCTCTGGAAAATTGATAATTTTTCTAAATTCCCAAAAAATCGTAGGTATAATTACCTTTCAAACCCCCCCAAAATTCCGTTTTTGGAGATTTTAAATTTTTTAAAAACAGTATCTTGGGTTTTTAATAAATAGTCATTTTGGGATTAAATAATTAAATAATTTTTGGGGGATTTAATAATTTCAACATTGGGATTTAATCTTTTTAAAATTTTGTTCCATTTTTTGATGTCTCGATTATATCAAAATACAGTAACTCTAATTCGGGGATAAAATTGCGTCACTGAAAGGCTAAACCCCCACTAGCCCCGGGGAGAGTGTGGGCCACATTTACCCAGTTAAGAGTCCCCTTTTTCCGTGGACATAGCCCTCCTACATCACGGCTAAGGGGGCTCGTAGTTTGATATGGAAATTGATGGCCTTTGTGGGGTGTGTACTCACCTAGTGTACTAAACTATTGAGGTTGAAGGGCGAATCCCAAGCCCCGGCCCCCCCTCTTTACTGGTGCTACGGGCCTCCCCCCTGAACCGTGAGCTTTCCCATCCTCGCTTAAAGCTTGTATGGATCCGCCCCAAATACTCGTTTCCCAAACTTTTCCCACTTCATGACTATTTGTGGCTGGAAATCTTCCGAACACCCCGGATTCAATGGTCTTCAACTTAAAACGTGTCCCTTGTTCTTTTCCATCTCTGGAATTCCTGTTTTTGTCCCCTTTGTCAATTCCCTCAGTATTTTTTGTCGAAAATTTCCCCCCTTTCTCTCCTTTCCCCAGTGTGGGTTGTTTCTTAACCTCTCTGAGACATACCTTTAGCTCGGGGAATAGCTTTTTGGGAAATTTGTTTTTGTTTTTTTAGGGGGGTTTTGGCTAAGGGTTAAAGGTATATTTTAAATATGGGAAGAAAGGGGTACCGAAGATTTTTATTAATTGGAATGTGTTTGGGGTTTTGGGTAGGCGCCCATATCTCGAGTTTTTTGGTTGTTTGGGCCTTTCGGAGATGGCTGGTTTTATACTCCCCCCAAGATTTTTTCCTTTAAAGTGGGTTTGAGTATCCCCCCCCCTAGACTGTACTCCGTCTGGGGTCTTCTTTGCCCTTCCCAATTTCATGACTTTCACTTCGGGGGGTTAACCCAGGAGCCAATTGCTGACCATCTCACCTGCCCAAACCCCCTTTTGTATTTTGCCGGGCCTTCGATCGAATAATTTTTCTCACAACTTCACGTCATCGCAAACGGGGACACTTTTGGGATCTTTTCCCTTTCCCGTCATGTGTTCCAAATCCCAAAACAGCCTTCCTAGAATGCTCCTGTATGACCTCGCTGGTCACAGGTGCCCACTCTGATCCCTCGCCACTCCCAGACTCGCTGCTGTTTTCCCCTAAAATATTCTTTGATCCATTGTATGCCTTCCCCTCTTACCCCGCTTGGTCCTCGATTTTGCACAAATCTCTTGGTGGAACTGTGTCAAACGCCTTCTTGCAGTCCAAGAAAATGAATCCACCCCCCCCTCTCCTCTTTCTTACTGCTGTCACCATGTCATAGAACCCCAGTAGGTTTGTGACACGGATTTCCCTCCTAAAAAATGCGGCTAGTTATGAGATCTTTCCTTTCTGTGTTTCCACCACTCTTCCCCTGAAAATCTTCTTCATGACTTTGCATACTATCCCCCCTCCCCACCTCACCCACTGCTCCCCCCTTTACCCTTGGTCCACTTTGCAGGTAGATAGGCCTTAGCATAATTCTATTCCTTCCTTCCCTTTCGGCCTCTCAGCTTAAAAGCTGTGGTTCCTGGCAGTGCTCCTTAACTTGCTTCAACCTTTTACCTCATCTTCTATTAACCTTATCTTTTTTTCCCCCTTTTCGATTTGGGGCCTCCCAGTTCTTTTCTCCTTTTCCAAACCCCTTTTCTAATTTCACAGAAACTCGTCTCCATTTTTTCTGAAAGCTCTCCAAATTTTCCCCCCACTCTTGTTCCATCCTTTTCCCACTGCTCCTCCATCCCCCCTCCCTCCAAACCATTTTCATCTGATCCCTGGTTCCTCGGTCCCCCCATTTTTTTTTTTTTTTTTTTTTCTTCTTTTTTTTCCCCCTTCTTTTTTTCATTTTTTTAAAGAGAAAAGAGTGAGAAAAAGAGAGGAAAGAAAAAAAGAGACAGAAAGAAAGGGGAAAAAAGGAGAGAGACAGGGGAGAGGATAAGGGGAAAAGGGGAAATGAAGAAAGGAGATAAACAAAAGGGAAAGGGAAAGGTGGGAGGGGGGAGAGTGAGAAGGGAAGGGAGGAGAAAGAGAGAGAGAGGAGAGAGAGAGAGAGAGGAAAGAGTGGGGGAAAAAGAGAGAGAGGGGCAAAGAAGGGGAGAGAGGCAGGGGAGACTGGGGGATGGGTGAAGGGGGGAGAGGAAGAGATAAGGGGAGAGAGAGGGAAAAAAGGGAGAGAAGGGGAGAGAGAGAGATGGGAAATGGGAGAGGGGGGGAAAAAATGGGGGGGGAGAGATGTTAGAGGGGGGAGGGTTTTAAAGGGAAAAGATGTTAAAAGGGGGGAAAATGTTAAGGGGGGGAATTTAAGGGGAAAAGAGAGGGGGAAAGAGAGAATAGGTAGAGAGGAATAGGAAAGAGAGAGGGTTTAGAGAGGTAAGGGAGAGAGAGGTAGGAGAAAAAGGGGGAGATAGGGAAGAGATAGGTAGGGTAAGAGAGGGAAAAAAAGGTTTGAAGAGAGAGAAGAGAAGTTTTAAAAGGTAGAGAGATAGGTATTGGGGAGAAGAAGGGGGGGATAGTGGAAGTTTAGAAAGGGATTTGGTCTTTTAAAAGGGGTGTGAAATCCTGTGTGTGTGTGTGTGTGTATGTGTGGGTGGTGGGTTGTTTGCATGGTACTACGCTTTTACAAGTGCCTGACCGCTTGTTCCTGTGGTGCGCCCACATTCAAGTTTCATTCTGCTAATAAATACCATAGTAATACCATAATTCTAAAACTGCCCAAAAGTAATTCTAACACTTATCAATTCTCCTTAAAAACACAGAAAGTAACTGGTTGAAAAATTTTGCTTGTCCAGCTTCTAGGATGTCTGACGTTTCCCCCGAGTGTGGGTTGTGTGTGGTTTTGGTTTTGTACTCCCCTAGTTTTTACTCCCTAGTTGAGGTTGCGGGGGGCGAGTCCGACTCCCCGGCCCCCCCTTTCACTTGATCGACTAGGGCACTCTCCTGACCGTGACTTTATCAACCTCTGCTTTAAAACTATGTAGGATCCTGCCTCCCTAATCGCTTCCCAAAAAAAACCCCCTTACTGACTACTCTGTGGGTGAAGAAATATTTTCCAACATCCCCCTGATTCATGTGTCTTCGCTTCCAACGTGTCCCCCTTTTTACTGTGTCCCAATCCTGGAACATCCGTCTTTGTCCCCCTTGTCAATTCCTCCAGTAAATTTTTAGTCGTTTTCATGTCCCCCCATCTTCCCGTCCTCCAGTGTCGTCAGGGTTTATTTCCCTCCCCGTAGGACATCCCTTACTTGGAAAATCTTGTGCAAAACCCTTTTCCTTTCTTAGTTTCTTCCCGGCTGGCTAGGTGTGGGGGTTTCCCAAAATGGGCCGCATACTCCAAATGGGCCTAACGTACACGGTTACAGGGGCCGAATGATTCCTTATTTAAAATGTCGGGGAAAGCTGTTTTGGTTTGCAGGCGCCCTATGCGCAGCGTTATTTGGGTTATGTGCGCTTCAGGAATGTGCCCGGTTTATACTACCCCAAGATTTTTTCCTTGAGTGAATTTGTAGTCCGACCCCCTGACTTACTCCGTCTGCGCCTTTTTCCCTTCCCAATCTTTATGACTTTGCACTTGGGGGGATTGACTCCAGAGCCAAATTTTGGCCAGGGGCTGCGCCTGTCCGATCCCTTGTTTTCTGCCTGGGCTTCGATTTGAGTGAATTTTTTTTCTCAACTTTACGCATCTGCAAACAGGGACACCCCGGTCTTTCCCTTCCGTCAGTCGTTCACAAATACCAGAAACGCACTGGTCCGGGCTGACCCTGCGGGGACCCCCCTGGTCACAGTGCCCACTCTGACACCTCGCCACGTACCATGACTCGCTGCTGTCTTCCCACAAGTATCCCCCGATCCATTTAGTGCCTTCCCGTTATCCCCGTTTTGGCCCCCAGTTTTTGACCAATCTCTTTTTGTGGAACTGTGCAAACCCTTCTTCGTCCAAAAAATGCATCCCCCACCCCCCCCCTCTCTTGCTTAGCTGTACCATGCACAGAACTCTGTGGTTTGTGACACGGATTTCCCGTCCCGAAACCATGTTGGCTGCGTTGTGAGATCGTTCCTTTCTAGGTTTTCACCACCTTCTCCTGATAATCTTCTCCATTTTTTGCATACTAACATGTCATGACACTGGTTGTATTTAATGCTTCTGTCTGTCCCCTTTTTTAAAAGATTGGACACTTTGCGTCTTCCATGCCTCACCAATCTCCCTGTTTCGATAGATGTATGAAATTGTTGTTGGGGGTACACATAGGCCTCCCCCCCTCTCTCAATCCCAGGGGGAAGTTATCTGGCCCATTGCCTTTGAGGATCTAGCTCCCCAAAACCCCTCTTCACTTCCCCTGGTTGTGGCCTGTGTCCAGCATTGGGGTGTCCCCCCCTCCGTCTTTCGGAGCCCCTTCGTCCCTCTGTGAACACTTCTTTGAATCTTTTGTTGAGTTCTCACATACTTCCGGAAATTTTTTGTTGTCTCCCCCCTTTCCCCCTTAGCCTGTTTACCTGGTCCTTGACTGTTTTTTTTCCTCCTGAGGGCGTAAAACATTTCGGGTAAATTTTGCTATCCTGCTATGTCTTTTCTTTGTCTTGGGCCCCCTTCTTATCGTGCATTTCTTTCCCTCTACGACTGTTCTCCTTGTCTCCGGGTCCTTTCCCTTCTATTTTTTTTCCCTTTTTCCCAGCACATTTGGGTTTTTTTTGCCTCCCTGCCCCTTTTGGGGTAAAACCAGGGGCTCATCCTGGCTTTTTCATATTCCTGTTACCCTTCGTAAAAACCTTCCTCAGCCCCTTGCATTTTGTTGCTACATTTCCTCATCTCATTAACGGGTTCCCTGCCAGTTCTCTTCCCACTGAACCCCGTTCAGGTATTCCTAATTCCGTGTACCCCCCCTTTTCTTGTAGTTTGGCTTCATTCGCCCCTGGCTTTCCGCTTCTCCCCCACTTGTACTCTACGTGTTTTCGAAGCTTAAAACCACATGTCACTGGCCCCCAAAGGGGTTTTAAATTTTTGGGATGCCTCGATATCTGCACTACTCAGGTAATACAAGCCCACCTTTGTGTTTCATCCTCTCCCTCCCCTCTTGTAGTGTCCCTTACGTTTTGGCACTGAAGTTTCCAATACCCCTCCATCTTTTTCCCCTCCTGTTTTTGGGCCCCCCCAGGGGTCCAATTTCCCCCAATCGTCTCCTTTGGGTTAAAGTCCCCAGATCAGGAGCTTTGCCCTGCATGCGACTCTCTGGCCATCTACCAGGTGTCACCATCGCTCTATTGCTCTTGTCTACTTTTTCCCCTTTGGGCCCTCCTGGTTTTTGGGGTGGGTTATAATCACTGCTTTACCCCCTTTGGCCTCCAATGAAGTTTTCCCGCTATGTAATCACTTTTTTCTCCGCTGTTCCTCTCTCCAGCTCATCAAAATTCCCAGCGATTTTTAAAATTTGGTGTGTTCGTGTGGGGTTTCCGTGTGTGTGTTCGTGGTTGTTCGGTGGTGTTCGTGTGTGGTTGGTTGGTTTCGTGTGTGTTCGTGTGTGTGTTCGTGTTGTTCGTGGTGTGTTCGTGTTGTTTTTTCGGTGTGTGGTTCGTGTGTGTGTTCGTGTTGTGTTCGTGTGGTGTTTTCGTTGTGTGTTCGTGTGTGTTTCGTGTGTGTGTTCGTGGTTGTTCGTTGGTGTTCGTGTTGTTCGTGTGTATGTTCGTTTTTTTTTGTGTGAAATTTTGCCAGTGCATTACGAATTTAAGGGATTTGCTGGGGATGAATGCCTTGTCTTTGTATCAACCAGATACAATGCATTTTTTTTTTACACGGGGTTTGAAAAGGGTTAAAGGGATCCCTTTTTATTTCAAAAGCTTTTTACATTTTAAGGATTCCTAACTTTATTGGGCAAGCTAAAGTGTTACCTAATAGCTCATTTGAAAGCATTTTTTTTGATATCAGACATCAATAGGGAACAGGATAAATTGGAGCATTGTGGGCCAGCATTTTCTTTTGATCAACTGATTTTTCCCCTTGACATCATTTTGCGTACGAATTGTTCCATCCCGAGATCCTGGGTATATATGATCTCAATGGATGATGTTCGGAGAAGGGTACACCAGAGTAAATTGCTGCTTTCTGCCCGTCTTTTTGGGGGTAAAAGCTTGTTTCACACTGTCCGAAAAGGATCCAAATGTGGGACTTGAAATATTGCCTTGACAAACTTAAAACCACGACATCCCCTCCTTTTGAAGGCTTGCTGAAATGCCAATTTTCAAGGATGGGTCCAGCAAAGATGAGCGTCTTGCTCTGTTCTCTACTCTGTCAAGCAGCGCAAATGAGAGGGGGGGGGGCAGGGAAACCAAGAAAAATGGACATACTCAAGTGTGAGCGTATTGTGCCCCGTACAGAACTTTCAACCCCCACTGCAAGCAGAGCGAGATACAGCGAAGTCTGTAAACTTCCTGGGTGCCTTGTTTTCAAGATTATAACATGGTTTTCTGGTTAGTTTGGAGTCAAAAATTTACCCCAAGGGTACAACTTCTTTTCCAGTGCCCAAATGAAGACTCTCTCTCTCTCCTCTCTCCTCTCCTCTCCCCCTTTTCTCCCCTCTCTCTCTCTCCTTTTACCCCCTCGCTCTCACCTCCCCTCGCTCCACTCTCCCTCGCCCTCATCTCCCTCGCCTCACTCTCCCTCACTCTCACTCTCTCTCACACTCTCTCCCTCACTCTCCCTACCCTCCTCCCCCCTCTCCCTACCCTCCCCCCTCCCTTCTCCCCCTTTTCCCCTCCCCTCTCTCTCTCCTTTCTCTCTCCCCCCCTCTCTCTCTCTCTCTCCCTTTTTCCCCCTCTCCCCCTCTCTCTCCTCTCTACACTTTATAACCCCAAAAGATTATCCACTTTCAACTTTTATCTCTTACATGTCTCCCCCCCTTACGCCCATTATTATTATTTCCCCACCCCTCTTTCCTTCTACTGTCATTTTTTTTTCTCCCCCGTGAGTCAAAACGTTTTCTTAAATTTTTTCTGCACATTTAGACAATATTTTGTTCTGCTTCTCACTCTCGCTTTACTGTCTTTTCTCCCGGGCCTTTTTATTCAGCTTTTATCATTGTTCTTCTCCTTTAAATTCAAAAGTTTTCTTTTGAATTTTTCCTTAAAACTATCTCTCCGAAATTTACGTAAATTCCTAATTTTTATCATCTCTCTACATTCTTTTTCCCAAAATTTTTTTTTCTTATATTTTTTTCCCTCATTCTTTAGTTCTCGTAGCCTTCCCTCCACTCATATCCCGGATTTAACCCTTTATCCTATTTAGGAGGATTAAGAATAAGGTACACCCGGGAATTAAAATATGGGGTGGGATTCCCTTTTGATTCAAATGATTTTGGGTTCCCTGTGTATAAGGGAATAGCCGTCTCGGAGGCCTTGGGTCTGCTCTAGAGGGGTTTAATGCTTATTAAAGGGAGGATAGTTTTGTTTTTTTTTAAGGTTTTATGTTATTACCTACTCGAGACTTTGGCACGGGGGGTCACTATGTGAAACACAAACATTACTGCAATTTTTATTTCCCTAATGGGGGTCTTACTAGGGGAAATGGAGTTGCTCCAATTCCTCGAACGAGCATGATTGCCTTCCACCCCCCAGGCACTGTGTGACTCCGTGGGTTTTTGTGCTTCCCCATAAAAACAAGATACATATAGATTTTCTGAATATGGGGGATTAAGTAATTTTGGGTGTTTTTTGTGGTTGTGTGTTGTGTGTTTTTTGTGTGTGTGTGGGTGTGTGTTGTTGTGTTTGGTGTGTGTGGTTTTGGGTGGGTGGGGGGGAGGGGAAAAGCTTCTCCTCCTTTTCTCGTTCTGTTCCACATCCCCCTCTTTTTTGATCTCTTCCCCTTTTTCCTCCCACTCTTCCTTACCTTACCCCCCCCCCCCCCAAAACCCAAATTCACCTCCTGCTCGTGTCGCAAAATTTCGTGCAAATTTCCTCATGACGAACTGAATTGTTGAGTCTCATTCCCATGACTGCTTACTATTAACCTTCCTGTCTGTCTGTCGTTTGTGTGCGTCTGTCTCTAATTTTTTTCTGTTTTTGGTCCGTCGTATATTTTTGTGTATTTTTGGCTTATTTATTTCGATTCGTCGTCTGCCCTTTTGTCATTATTTTTTTTTTGTGCTTTTCAATTCCTGTCACATTAATTTTATTTTATTGTTGTCCGCCAAACACCTTTTAAAAAGGGGGCCTTAGCTTTACAAATTAGTTTTTTTTATTTTTATTTATTATTATTTTATTATTATTTTTTATTATTATATTTTTAATTCTTGTATTAAATTTAATTATTATTTTTATTTAATTCTTAGTATAAATTGTTATTAAGCCTTATTAGAATAAATTTTTATAAAATAATTTTTAAATTATTAACAGATTATTTTGGGTGCAGCATATTTTTAGCATAAAGTGCCGAAAATTGTCTAAAAAAGTTTTTTGAGGCATAACAATGTGTCTGAAAGCACGTTGAAGTTTGCATCAAGGGGAAATTAAACCATCTTTCAAAACAGCGACACACTTCTTTTTTTTTTTTTTTTTTCCCCCCTTCAAACTTTCGGGCAAAAGCCAATTTGGACAGGAGTTTTAAAGGGGAAAGGTTTTGGCAGCAATTTTTTTTCACACTCGCACTACTGATTTGGTGAAGACATTTTCGACTCGGGGAAAAAGATACCCCTCAACTATGGGTTTAAACCTGATTACTTCCCATGTCCCAGGGAAAATTTTATATTATAAATAATATATAATATAATATATTAATATATTATATAATAATTATAATAAATTAATACAAAATGTCGGGGAAATTGGGAAAACTGCATTTTGGCCAAATAGCAACGTTCTTCTTGTCAATAAGGGAAGCAAAAATTGGAATTTTTTATGTCTTCAAGTGCAAATAAATTGAGAGTTACTTTAAACTTGTTTAGGGGTGGTGAA
>NC_069405.1:29543089-29608089 GCF_026875155.1 Cherax quadricarinatus
CAAATTTTACAACGAGATCAAACTACCAATAAACACAGCCAGGAACTAAAAGAAAAAAAAAAACGAACGGAAATGACACACACACTTCTGATATCAAAAACTATCTCTGACATTACGAGACACACAACAATGAGGACATCAAACCTCCTCCCTCACTTTCTTACCAGATTATACCTTTAACTCAACGTAAGTCATATTCCTCGCATGAGAATTATATACAATTATTGAGCAGCTCTGAATAAATAATATCTCCTCTCATGCGTTGCGTGTTCAGTTGCTGTTGTGCTTCTGTGAGAATTACATTATTATTATTATAATTATTACTTATACTTCATGTAATAATAATTTACTACTTCTTCCATTGCCAATGGATTATTTTTTTCAAAGTATTTAAATGTTTCCTTCGAAACAATAATAATAATAATAATAATAATAATAATAATAATAATAATAATAATAATAATGAGAAGAAGAAGAAGAAGAAGAAGAAGAAGAAGAAGAAGAAGAAGAAGAAGAAGAAGAAGAAGAAGAAGAAGAAGAAGAAGAAGAAGAAGAAGAAGACAAATGCCGTGCGATCCAGAAAGGATCCCTCCCATCGCAGCACATCTCGCGAGAAGCGCAATTTTAGAATTGATTCACATACAGAACTATCTGCGTGCCTTCCTCCCAAACCTCTCTCCCCATCTCTCTCTCTTTCTCTTTCTCTCTCTCACACACTCATACACACAATAATTTAAAACAATAAATAACAGTGGCGTATTGTGTATATGTAATAAACAGGAACGTTTACCCCACCTACACATGAACGACTTTGTTAAACTGCAGACGGTCCTTGCAGAATATATGAAGAACGTAACATGGTTAATGCTCTAAACTTGCCACATCTCGTGTGTGGACACAAGAGTCGAAGTGAGCTGCGTGTGGCCATGACTGTGACGCTGTGCATCAAGGCAGAATGAGCCGAACCAGGCTCATGAGGACAAGTGTATCATGAACGGTGGAGCGTCAGGTTTAGAAAAACCATGTGCGAGAACACAAGGACATATTAGAAAACATTTCGGTCCTTGATGATGTGATCAAGGTCCCAGGCCTGAAACGCTTCTCTAATACGTCGTAGTGTTCGCTCAAGTGCTTATCTAAAGCAACTTGTCGGTATCTATTTCCACGGTTTACTCCAGAGGCGCGTCTGTTCGTAAATGGTGGTCGGAGGTTCGAGCCTCCAAGACGCCTTGCTATGAATGACCCACAGATGTTTAACATTTATGGGTAAAGTAATATATAGCAAACGAACCGCACCGAGTCTACGGAATGTGCGTAATGGACGCGTTAGCAAACTTACATTAATTATTCTGTTTTTTCTTATTTTTTTTCAAATGGGAGTGTTAAGAATTTTGCCAGTTTTTCAAAAGCTCAATGAAAACATGGTGAGGTAGTTATTTTTGCTTTTTTTCTCGTTTTTAGATAATATCACCTGGCATGGAAACGTAATGTTCATTCCACGAATATTAATCTTCTGTTGAGGGTCTCAGCGTGAGATCGAAACATACAGTACACGTCTTCTTTTTTGACTGTTTTTGTTATTTAGAATATATATCAGTCGCCAGTTGACAGAAGCAAAAATTGATGAATTGATGACATGCATGATAGACTGTCCACTAATTGCTCTTCCACAACTGTGGCAGGAAACAAATGACTCTCTCTCTCTCTCTCTCTCTCTCTCTCTCTCTCTCTCTCTCTCTCTCTCTCTCTCTCTCTCTCTCTCTCTCTCTCTTTGTTGCTCTGTAACTAAGCAGCATATTATATATATATATATATATATATATATATATATATATATTATATATATATATATATATATATATATATATATATATATAATGTCGTGCTGAATAGATAAAATTGGTCAATTAGCAAGAACTCATTTAAAATTAAGTCCTTTCTAAAATTTTCTCTTATACGTTTAAAGATACATTTTTTTTCATTTATGTTAATGTAAAAAATATTAATTTTGTACCAAAAGAACCTTAGAAATCATTCCTAACCTTATTATAACAAGAACAATTTAGTTTAGCCTATTCCAACTAAATATATTTTAGATAAGTTAACATTATTTTAATAATAAATAAACACAGTGAAATATTTTTTTTCCTTAGGTTCAGAACGATTTTTGCGAAACTACTGCATACACAAATTTTCGCTTGCCTTATTCAGCAAAGAGAGCGTTGCTATTTAAGCCAAAATCGCAAGTTTTACCTATTTGGCACGATTTATATTACTAACGTTGAAAATGACAATTCTTTGTGTTGCTTCGTGCTTATTAAATGCTTAATGTGAGATCCTCGTGTGAGATCCTTCTCTCTTGTGCATTGTGACTTATTTTTTATACGCTCTGATTGGCCTTTTGGGCAGTCTGTGATTCGTCTAATGTGCTCCCTGACACTGGCCTTGATTACGTCCACTGCTGCCTGGAGGTCACTCTTTTCGACTATTTTAGGCTTATGGTGCCGCTCTAAATTCAGTCCCACAAATCGTAGTAGTAGTGAGACTCGAACCCATTGCATGTGTGTTCTAAACGCACAGGCCAGTGTGCTAGCCATCATTTATGCAGTTTTTCCGGAATTGTTCCTACATTGTTTGCACGGAGATGAGACGAGCAGGCATGCTATCTTGTTTTGCCTGTCGTTTAATTTGTACGAATCAGACGTAGCTGATACGCATGCCTAGTCGTAAATTGTTTACAACTTGGAACGGATTTTCCGAGAATGAAGTCACTCTATCACTTCTAGAGAAAACGAACAATACAGAGACGTACAGTTCATGAGGCAAGTTACAGTGAAAATGGCAAAAATGTTTTAGGAAGATAAAATTGCCAGAAAAATTTGGAAGAGTGCCATTGTTTTATCAGTTGCAAGTACTATAAGTGAATTTTGTGAGCATGTTTCACTCAAAATAAAGGTGCAATAAAACAATGCAAATACTCTTTATTTACTTTGGACGAAAGTTCAAACATCGGTGACATCCTCTTGATTTTTTTTCTGGTGCATTAATTAATCAAAATATAACCCAGGGATTACAGCAGAAACTATTTTCAGATATTTATGCAACTCTTAGTTCGGTAGTAATTGAATATGGAGTATATTAAAAATATTCCTGTGCTGTAGTTGATGGTACAAGAGTCATGACTGGTAGTAAAGTGAGCTTGATTGATTTGTCGAAGGAAAAATGATGTGAAATGAATAAAACAACACTGCAATGTTCACCAAGCAGAATTTTATGCAAGATATCGCAAAGGAAATATTATGGAATTTATTGAAAGATGACCATAAATTTCAAAGACAGAAAATTCATATCATCCCTAAATCTGAGCTTAAAAAACATGCTGAATGATCTAGTATGAAATATCACTGCTAATGTAAAACATTAAGACATAATAGTTTCTTAAAATTGGTCTGCGAGGATCGTTTTCCCTGGCTAAGAGACACTGCACTGAGTCTGTACTCAATATTTGATAGTGCTTTTATACCTAAAAATATATTTTCTGTTGAAAGAAGTGAAAACAGAGACAGAGTAGATACTTCTCCAGGACTTACTACCACCATCACTGATACTGATAATCTAGCAAAAGAAAAACCTCGCCCCCAGACACATCCCATTAGCAGGCAAGAATAATATTCCCGGTTAAACTGGTATTAGTTATCTCTTATTCATCTCACCTTTTTCTAGCTTATATTCATTCTGTTTAATTAACATCTTCATTCATGTTCTTCGTGGAGCTTAGAGGAATAAATCTGCATATTTTTTTCTTATTTCAAATCATATGTGACTTACAAGTTGCACAGTTTGAGCTCCATTATTTCCATATGACTCTTGATATGTTATTACCCTCATTTAGCTGCTAGTCTGATAAGTTGTTATGTAGCCGAAAATGTTGAATATTTAAGACCACAAGAGTTCAAAAAATCAAGTGGGACAACTCGAATTAGAGTTACGAGGGCCTTCAGTGATATACTGCTGATTAGTTTGATGAATAAGACCCATGTGCAACACTTGGGTATTTCTCAAGAGTCCATGGTGTTGCTGTCTCCATTAGATTATTGGTAAAATAGCGACAGGTTGTTGGTATTACACCATTGATCTAATAGATACAGCAACAACAAGGTCTCTTGAAGGATATCTAGGTGTTTCATATTACAGTCTTCAGATCTATCATAAATGGCCCACGAGTCCCTAAATTAAAAACCGAAAATTTTACAAATGCAGCAAGTAAAATAGCATAGAAACACCAAGAAGTGCAAAAATTTGAAAAGATGGTTGTACTGTGATACTTTCATCTTTGTGCTACGCTTACGAAAAATATATAATTGCGGAGAGGTGCTAATCGTTTAGTAAGGAACATAACATGAACCCAATCAGTGTGAAACATGAACTTATAGCAATAATAAACAACATTCACACGTTGCATCTCTCATAAACTCCACATTATTACTTTTTTTTTTTGAAGAATCTCCGAAATATTTTCTCCACCAATTTTAATGACTAGATTCGTAACTCACGTAGGTAATTATTTCCACCTAATAAAGAGTTGCTGATGTGTGAAGAAGGTTCACGCGTATATTTCGATCACGGGATTACCGTGACTTCCCTTTTTTTTGACGGAACGCAAAAACAAAAATAAGTGCTTGTGAAACATTATTGTAAAGGGGAAGATGATATCTGGTGATCTTGCTCTTCCCTATTAATTCACAAAAAGCAAGACTTAATATCCTCCTTGATTTACAGGTGGTAAGAATATCATCACTGTCAACCAGGGATGTCTTTTCTGGCTAAGGCAGGGACGTGGGTCTTCCATGTCCTCTCAGTGCAAGGCAAAGACACAGGGTTTTCCATGTCTTCCCTCGTCAAGGCAAGGACATGGTGTTTTCCATGTCTACGTCTATTATAAGGGAAAGTAGGGGATTTGAATGACCTCCTGACTAGGTGGGACTTACAGTATGTCCTCCGCAACAATGACACATTGTTAGAGACTAGCAAATATTTCTTTTTTTTCGCCTCACTGCACGCTAACAAATACGTATTAACTGAGGAGAACGATGGTATCTGGAACTTGTGTAAAATATGAACTGACCTTATGACATGTCAGCTTGCCTTACTGATGACGTGTCAGCTTACCTTACTGATGATGTGTCAACTCGACAAGCTGTCACCCTTCACCTACCTGTAAATTGAAAACATTTACGTATTAATAAAGGAATCTTATCTCCAGATATATCCTTCATCCCTCTCCTGAAAATATCCCCAGGTTTCCCCTTCATCCCTCTCATTCTGCAAGTATCCTCAGGCATACCCTTCATCCCTTTCCTCCTCCAAGTATCCTCAGGCGTACTCCTCAGACCCCACCTTCAGGAACCATCTCTAGTCATACCTTCTCCCATGTCACCCCTGATGTTTGCATCATGGGTGACATGTCCAGTGGTACCAGGCACCTGGTGTCTGACGCATTGATGGCCCAGTGGACTAATGTGTCTCGGATTTGGGCGGGCTTCTCGGGTGGCGTGCTAGCCAGGATTCGATCATGCATCACCATTGTCCTGTTCTCACAGGCTTGGCACTGGGACGCAGGATCGAATCCTGGCTAGCCGCAGTTCTGTTAATGATTCAAAATCACATGTTACATTCATATATATATATATATATATATATATATATATATATATATATATATATATATATATATATATATATGTCGTGCCGAATATGTAAAACTGGTCAATTAGCAAGAACTCATTTAAAATTAAGACCTTTCTAAAAAAATTTCTTATACGTTTAAAGATATATTTCTTTCATTAATGTTAATGTAAAATATTTTTAATTTTGCTCCAAAAGAATCTTAGAAAACTTGCCTAACCTTATTATAACAAGAACAATTTATTTTAGCCTAACCCAACTAAATATATTTTAGATTTGTTTACAATAATTTAAGACTAAACAAACACAATGTAATATATTTTTTTCGTTAGGTTCAGAATTATTTAGGTGAAATTATTGCATACACAAATTTTCGCTTGTCCTATATGGCAAGATAAGCGTTGCTATTTAAGGCAAGATCGCAAGTTCTGCCTATTCGGCACGACATTATATATATATATATATATATATATATATATATATATATATATATATATATATATATATATATATATATATATATATATATTGTTCACACACACATGTCGATGACTGGAAAAATATAGCAAAAAAAAAAAAATACCACTTTGAAACTGTATCGAAAAGTGAAAACGATTTCTTCATATTTATATTCACAATGACTTAAGTTGAGAGAGGGGAGAAAAGTAGAAAATAAGAATCAGGGAAATACAAGGGGACAACAAGAGAGGGAGATGAGAAGTAATGGAATGTGGGAAGGAGTCCTATCACCTATCACCTTGGTCCTCAAGGTCATAGGTTGATAGACAGCTAACTTTGTGTGAGGCAGTCTAGTCCAGCTATGTAAGTGGGTTACAGAGGCCTGATATGCTATTCTTCTCTCGAAATGATGTTATTTTTATTTTTGTGTTATGAACACGAAAGATGAAAGATAATTTTTTTACAGATTTTCACTTACATTCAACACGCACGCACGCACGCACACACACACACACACACACACACACACACACACACACACACACACACACACACACACACATACATTTACCTTCTTGTGCGTTTCTTATTTATTCCCGTTTCTGTAGAATCTATCAAATCTAATAAGTAGCCAATGATGTATACACAGAGAGGTGTATGTCTCTCAGTGTGTATAAATGGAGAGAGCAATTCACTCCCTACTTCAGGGATTAAAAAATACTTGACTGGTGGTGAAGAGGTTGCATACAGCTTTAATGGCCCTCGTGTAGTCCATGGGCTTTAAACCCAATTAACCAACCAACCAACCAACACTGTACGTAGTTCTTGGGCAGCGCCTGTAAAATCGCTGGAGAAAATTGTTCAGTCATGAATATTGCATACTTCCTTGATGATGCAATTGCTACCACACTAACCCGAGACGCTGATGCTAGCTGGTCTCGTGGTTAGGTAATCCAGCACAACAGTGGCAATGTCACAACAGTGACAGTGTTCTCACAACCACAGCAATGGTCGTGAGAACACTGCTCCTTAAATACAATTAAAGAGTGAATCATGTCAACATTCATGCTCCATTCATTCACCAAGGTTTTTAATGTCATGGTGGCTGCTGGGGATTGTGCCTTAGATACAACAGCCAGCTTAAATTTTTCGTTCAGTTTTTTAAGCACCAGATCAACATCTTGCAACTGGTGTTGAGGTGTTGACCTGAAGGTTGCCTTATGGAGGATTTCATTCCTTCACTTTACTCTGATCCTACACACAAGGAATGATAACCAAGTCATCGTGACTGTCACTGTCGTAGCTACGACTGTCAGTCTCGTACTTAGTTTTATATATTAACTCAAATTAAATTTAATCAACAACTCTCGATTAATAAACAAAGGTTTAAGAGGGGCTCGAACCTCCTTCCTCAAATTCACAGCCCGACGCTCTACCGACTGAGCTAACCAAGGAAATTAACTGAAAGGATTCAGAAGTAATTCTAATTGTATTACCTTGTATTATAGTACACAACGCAGAACTACGCTACACAATATAGCACTACACGACATAACAGAAAACTACAATGCACAATAAATTACTGTGTTACCAGTGTTTTGTCGGCTATGTTACCTGCTGTGTTTTGATTTCTAGTACGTTACAGCTCTGTTATTGCTTTGCCTAATGTGTTACCTGTTGCGTTATGTTGTCTGCTAAGTTGTTGTATTTTCTCTATTTTTGTGGTGTCTGTTGTGTTATTGTGTTGCCTGTTTTGATCTTGTTTTTTCTGCTGTATTATTGTGTTGCCTCATATGTTATGTTTGCTATTTTACCTACTGTGTTGTGGTTTGTTTCATTGTCACCCGCAGTGTTGCAACATTGCCTTGCAGTGTTTGCTGTTGTGTTACTGTTCTCCCTTCAGTTTTACTTTCTGTGCTCCTATGGTACCTTCAGTGTTATCTGAGTCTCGTTGTGTTACCTTCAGTGTTATCTGCCGTGTTGCCTTCAATATTACCTGCTTTATTATTTATTCTGTGCTTGCTGTGTTTCCTATATTCCTGTGTTACTTTCAAAGTTTCCTGTGGAGCTGCTATGTTACCCCTGCAGCTTTATCTACTGTACATGCTGTGTTACCATCATTCTTTTTTTGTTTTTTCTTAAAAATTATTACATTAGTAATTTTTTTTCACTATTAATGAAGATATTCTAATGATTTTTCACACAGGAATCATGGTTTTACAAGTATTAGTGCAGAATTTGTAATAGCCTTCCCTCCCCCCAAAAAAGTACCACTGGCGGGGATAGAACACTAAACAACACTACTCAACACTGCACTACATTACACAACACAGCACTGCACTTTGCAACACAGCACTATACTTCACAACACAGCACTACACTTGACAGCACAGCACTACTATTCACATCACTACATTACACAACAGCACTGCACTTTGCAACACAGCACTGTACTTCACAACACAACACTACACTTGACAGCACAGCACTACTATTCACATCACTACATTACACAAAAGCACTGCACTTTGCAACACAGCACTACACTTCACATCACTAAACTACATGAACACAACACTACACTTCACTAAAACATTACAACTCTAGCACTTAGACTTCACAATACAGCACTACACTTCACAACACTATAACACACAACACTTGACAATACACTTCACAACACAGCACTGACTAGCAGTGAGCACTGCAGGCTTCCATGTCCAAGATGTCTTGCACCTAGAAAACACATTCTCAGTATGCTAGCACTTGGTGTTTTGAGGATTGTTGTGGTCAAGTAGTATATAACACACCACACACCACACTAACACTATATAACACTACACACTATCACTATATAACACACAGCACTATTCTTCACTATAACACACTGCACTGTCTTCATATAACATACCACACTATTTTCACTATATAAAATTCTGCACTGTCTACACTATTATAACACATCGCACTATTGCTATATAGTGCCTATGCGAACATTCCTGTTGTGTATAAATATATTTAGTTGAATGAATTCTGTTGTACCTCGCTGGCCCAGTAGTTAGCTTATCCGTCTGGAGTTTTAAGACTCACTCATCGCGGGTTTGAGCCCCGGTATCGTGTTTTATCAGATTTGCAACTGAAGTGAAGAGAATGGACGTCGAAATGCTTAATGTTTATCACTGTCTCCTGGAGGCCACCAAACCAATGCGAGGACGTGATGTTACCTACATTGTTAAGAACACCCTCGTGCATTCGGTAAATCCTGCAAAGTCGTTTACAATGAAGAACTACTTTGTAAGCGTCCTGTACACCAGGGCCATGGCAGCATTATACTTTGTTGCTCTGTATGTCTGCTTCGATGACACCTTACTCTTACATGATGGTAGCCGTTCTCTGAGGGCCTACAAAATGATAAAAGAATACTACAACTTTCACCCCTGCTTCACAAGACTTTAGTTATTCGTGGTGTACAACAGTATGCTTTACTTGCACGTACCACGCACTAGCATTCATGGATATTGTTGTTAGCTCCAGATCACGAGCCCCGATGACATCAAGAGCTGGTTCTGCATAAGAATGAAATATTCCCCGGATACTACGGCAGTCAACCTGGTCAGGTCAATCCTGAGTGAATTCAATAATTAATTATATTGCTACTTACTGCGACAATTCACGAGACAACGCTTTGATGCCAGAGATTAAACGTCATCTACAAGATGCAGAAAGGAAGACTCGTACTTCTGTTAAGCGTCCACTGGAAAGTGAGATGCCCTCAGACCCATCACATAAAATGGTGTGAATAATCAGATACAGAGAACGCCATTAAGTTGATTGTCAAGAGCGATGTGCTGAGGAAACACAGCAAGCACAGCGTAAATTATATAGAGGGTAATATTGAAGGCAACACGGCAGATAACACTGAAGGTAACAAGACAACACAGCAAATAACTTTCAAGGTAACACAGCAAATAAAACTGAAGGTAACACAGCAACCTAGCAGATAACACTGAAGGTATCATAGAAACACTTAAGAGAGAAAGTAACACAACAAGAAACACTGGAAGGTAATGTCGCAACACTGCAGGTGATAATGAAACAAACCATAACACAGCAGGTAAAACAGCAGACAACATAACATATGAGGCAACACAATAATACAGCAGATAACACAAGAGCAAAACAGGCAAAGCAATAACACAACAGATAGCACAAAAACTGAGAAAATAAAACTCAGCAGTCAACATAATGCAACAGGTAACACAAAACAACAGGCAACACATCAGGTAAAGCAATAACATAGCAGTAACACACTAGAAACCAAACCACAGCAGGTAACATAGCCGACAAAACAATGGTAGCAGTAATTTGTTGTGCATTATAATGTTCTGTTATGTCGTGTAGTGCTGTATTGTGTAGCGCAGTGCTGTGTTGTGTACTGTAATACAATGTAATACAATTAGAATTACTTCTGAATTCTTCCAGTGAATTTCCTTGGTTAGCTCAGTCGGTAGTGCGTCGGGCAGTAAATTTGAGGACGGCGGTTCGAGCCCCGCGTGAACCTTTCTGTTTATTACTTAACAGTTTTTGATTAAACTTAATTTTAGTTACTATACATAAGTACGAGACTCACAGTTGTGGCTACGAAAGTGATTAACAGGAATGATGACTTGGTCATCATTCCTTGTGTGTAGGATCAGAGTAAAGTGAAGGAACGAAATCCTGCATAAGACAACCTTCAGGTCAACACCTCAACACCAGTTGCAAGATGTTGATCTGGTGCTTAAAAAACTGAACGAAAAATTTAAGATGGCTGGTTTATCTAAGGCACAATCCCCATGCAGCCACCATGGCATTAAAAATCTTGAATGAATGGAGCATGAATGTTGACATGATTCACTCTTCACTTGTATTTAACACTATCACCTGTATGACAGCAGTGTAAGGAAGGTATTGTTAAACAATGCACATGAAACATATTCCACAGCAGTGATAATTAGTATTGTGCTATCTATACGCTGCATGTTTCAGTGTTACTTCACTGACTGCGAGTGCAGTGCCTCTTATTACAGCCAGCAACACTCAGGAACATGATGCGATACACTGGAAGTATGAAGCATCACACAAGAACATGAACGAACAAGACGCGTCACTCAAGCTGTGGAAAATTAAATTTACCTGGATGTAACTCACAAGATACATACCAGTAAATGGTAACAAAGATAATTATTCTTTATCAAGGTTACAGAGACAAGTAGGAATTTTAGGACACCTAGTTCGCAAAAAATGTCCCACTTCGTTACCTACTACTGTCATATCTACAAGTCACTCTGGACCTATATTAATTTCAAATGAAATATACATCCCAGGAATTCTGGTAAAACATTAATATAAATATGTGGACTGTACATTAAATTTAAAATGTGAATACATATACATTGAAGAAGAATTTATAATAATAAGACTCACCAATTAGTCTGGAGATTACGGTGTGTCATACCAATCCCTCTGCCTAAATATGAAGAAAATACTGGCTAGAATCTCAACATAAATAGACATGACTTAGCTGGGGTTCCTGGACTGTCCTGTCCACTTGCCTAATGTTCACGTTATGCAGGACTGCAAATCCAACAATTTCGGCTCCTATTTGAGAGGTTTTAAGCCCAATATAACCCTTAGAGCGACGAAAATTTATGCACATTTCACTAATGTTCCTGTATCACATTCAAAACAATGGCGTCTCACCCCTGCTCGTCAGCGCAGGCGCAGAGTTTCCCTGTCGGTTCTCTTCTTTAAAATACACTTTAGAGCAATAGTAATGTATTAATCAGGTATATTTACATTATAAAAAAATATACAGCATAATTTTGGGAAATTATTTTCCACACCAGCATTACCAAGCAACATTCAGGCAACTTAAGGAATCATACATAACGGTATGCAATACCGTTATATATGATTCTTATGTTGCCGTTATATATTATCAGCTGGTTACTTGTACCATCTGATGTAGTAGTAGTTACTGCCTTCACAGGGCAAGTACAACTGGTAGGGTTCTCACTGTTACGCACTGCTGGTGGTTGTTGTAGTGGTGGTGGATGTTGTTGTGGTTGTTGTGGCTGGTGGTTGTTATAGCTGTGGTTCTCGTGGTGGGAGTTGTGGTTGAGGCTGTTGTGGTTGTAGTGGGGGGGTTGTTTAGGTGCTTATGAGGTGGTGATGGTGATAATGGTGGGGTGATAATGATGATGTTGGCAGTGGTAATGGTATGATGGTATATGACTGTTTTGTTGTTATTATTGTCGTTTCTGTTAATGGAATACAGAAACTGCGAACGGAGGGTGTACAGTGTAAGGGAGGAAAACAGAAAGGGTGTGAGGGTGGAAGGTGGGAGGGAGGAGAAGAAAAGGGTGTAACTAGGAGGAAGAGTATGACGGAGAGTATGCGCGAGGAAGAGTATGAGGAAGAGTATAAGGTAGGAAAGGGCTGAAAGAAACCCAGCGAGAACAAATGATAACTTAATCTACAAGTGATAACTTCATCTACAAGGCTGGAGAGGAGGGTCACGGGTGCAAAGCACTCAGTGGAGAATTTCCACTGTCAATACACTTGCTTTGAGTAGTGCCTTGTTAGATGTGTATGTGTGTGAAGGGGATGGCGCGCGTACCAGGAACTGAATAGGAACAAAACACCAGGAACAGTGATGGGACCAAGCACTTATTCTTGAGGGACCCCACTGATTACCCACGATCGTTCTCATGCTTCATTTCACTCAGTAACTATTTTCTTCGTCTCCCATCTTTTTTCACTGAACTGTGTCAACAAAGTCCTGATAGCTTGTCTTCCTCTCCATCGGTTGTAAAATACTAACTTCCCTGGCTCTTGTCGCAGCTGTTAACATGGCTGTCCTTCTGAACTGTTTTCTAGAGGTTCCTCCAACGTATGTTTTCGCAATATATTTTTTTTTACATTTCTCAAGTTTAATTTATAGCACAACTTACCACTGAACTTCCAGCACATAAATCACGGCGGCTCTCGCTGTTCTGGGCTAAAAATACGCGTTGAAACTCCCTTCACAGGTCTGAGAGAATTTGTTCTTACGGGTTTCCATGGTCATTCCTATTTTCCCACTCTCCTCATTTTTCCCATTGTCGTCCTCATTTCTCCCATGGTCGTCCTCATTTTCCTACCTTTTCTTTCTTTTCCGAAGGTTACCTTCAATGTATAAAGGCTCTTATGGGGGTGGGTCTGAAAAATTAACGTGATCACTTTCCCCTGCCTCTCTCCGTCAAGGTCACAGCCTCTGTGATATGAAGTATCTCGCTCGCTCAAGTGATGAACGTTCGGAATGGAATTAGCCTAATCTCTTTCTCCCCCGGCCCCTCTCCCTCCTCTCCCCCCCGGTCATCCATCATAGTCGCAGCATCCGTGATCTGACGTTGCTCCGTCGCTCCTGTGATAAATGCTGGAATTCAAGGAATAAGTGATGTATTGGGTCTAAGAGGTGAGTATTAAGTTCTATTAAATTTAAGTGATTACTTTCCATGCTCGGACAGGGTTGTATTAATGGTCTTTAAGCGGTGTGGAATTTTAAAGGGTAGTTTAGAAAAAGAAGATGAAATTTAAGAGTAACCTGTTTCGTTATGTCTGAATTTAAGTGGTGTTTCTAAAGGAGAGTGTGGGTGGGACTGTTCATTACTCTAGTACGTGGGGTTGTAGTTGGTATGTTAGTCGTTAATTTTATGTTCAAGCAGTGTTTCATAAGTGGAGTTTGGGTTTGAGGGATAATATATTTCCCATCACATCCCATGGGAGATGCGATTGTTATGCCCCAGGAGCTGCATCATATACATGCAGTGTCTCTGGAGAGAAACCTTTAGAAAGCACTTCAGTATGTCCTAAATGTTGCCAACTAGAGAAAGAGATCCAAGACTAACTGAGCCATCGTCTAAAGTTAGATTTAAATTGTTTCAGCCAAAACGTTGCCAATTTCGGACTTCTGCAAAACTCATGCTTCAACAGCAAGCATCCAGCCTTTTGTCACCTGGAATTCGCTAAATATTTAATTGCCTCAAGTGTCTGGGAATGGCGAACTCGTAGGGATGTTTGTGTCGGGGTTGGCGAATGGTCTCGAGAGTCTTTGTGGGATTAGATGTTAGTCTTGAGTGTTAGAGAAGGACTCGCCAGCTCTCACATGAGGCAAAGGACAGAGAGCGAATTGGAGTCTGTATTGTGGTCCCAGTACATATGTGGACGGGACTTGATTGCGTATTAACATTAATCCTGTGTTATCTGTAACTGTGAAGGACCAGACGAGAGAGAGAGAGAGAGAGAGAGAGAGAGAGAGAGAGAGAGAGAGAGAGCGAGAGAGCGAGAGAGCGAGAGAGAGAGCGAGAGAGAGCGAGAGAGAGCGAGAGAGAGAGAGAGAGAGAGAGCGAGAGAGAGAGAGAGAGAGAGAGAGAGGAGAGAGAGAGAGAGAGAGAGAGAGAGAGAGAGAGAGAGAGAGAGAGAGAAAATTAAATTTCATGAGTGTCTCCCTCACTACCGAGTGATCTCACCTCCGTCACTTCAGAAGAAACTTTCGTCGACTTAGGCACGAATCATCGTGCTGAAATTAAATAGCACGAAAGACAAATGGAAGTTAACAAATAAAGCATTGGGATTAAACTGATTTTTTTTTCATAAACAAGATATAAGTACTTTTTTGTAATTTTGACAATTCAAATTGCTACTGTAGTGAAGTATACGTTACAGATGCAAGTTACTACTTGAAAACCTTGCCGTGTCAAATTTCTGTAGACAATTAGGTCAATGCTTGCAAGAGGGTAATACGTCGTTTTTGATAGAAGGGCGAAATGCTTACGGGAATGTTGACAATGATACGAGTAGCAGAATACTCAATGAGTTTTAAACAGCCTTCACCTAAGAGCGAAGCGTCGTCTCAAAGTTAGAACTTGGAAAGCATTACATTTTCTAGCTAGTTATTCAGCTATACATCTGCATAAGCTTAAAAGGCACCAAATGACCCAAACAAAAATGTTCGTATGGAGTCAGATACAGGCATTCTTGAATAATCAAAGCTTTTCAAGAAACATCTTGAGTGACCTTAGTACATTTCACATTCCTAATTTTAACACTCCTCATTTGCTGTATAATACAACACCCACTGATCATAGACACGGCAGACTGCCTCCAGCCTCCTCCTCGCTGCAACAATGCAACACCGTGTCTCATCCATACCTCGGGTTTTACACTACACTCTAATTCACTCCACTGATAAAATAATTTCGTCCCACGCTCTCTCCGGCATCCCTGCTGCTTACTTCCCTCCTCTCAACTGTAATCTGATTCCCTTACACCTATCTGATCTGCTGCAAATGTCACTAAATTGGATGTTATCAAAACAGCTGATTTTCATTTCTGCCCAATAAAATTATTAAAATTAATGGCAGACTTATTATTTCATGTTTGACCAGCCATTTTTTTTCCTTATTTCATTATCGAGGATGAAAATCTGAAATATGATAAAACAGCAACATTTTTGACATAGGCCTGCCTTTCACTGGTAGGCCTATTTAAAATATAATAAATTTTGAAAAGACTAGATATTTCAAACGTAATTTAAATACGAGGAAAAATTCTTTGAACACTTGTAATCCAGAGCCAAAAACACTTATGGATATCAAAGAAAATACTATAATCGGGAGAATGTTTACATAGGCGACCATGAAAAAAAATTTCAATTTTTAATTTCATTCTAAAATTAACCTGGACTGGCCTGTAAAAAAAAATTCTAAAAATGGTTCGTTTGTCTAAAATTGGTTCTTGTGGCTGGAAAATGGTTCAATTGTCTAAAAAAAAGTGGTTCACTTATCTAAAACATGTTCACTAGTCTAACTCCTTCCACCTCAAGGCACTTGTGAGCTATGAATATTTTAATGGTATAAAGTACCGTGAAGTTGATAACACATATATATGCAACAGTTAGGTTTCTATTTTCCGAAACGTTTCGCCTACACAGTAGGCTTGTTCAATGGAACACTGAGGAGGCAGCAGAAGCAGTAGAGATGTAAAGACGATATAATCAGTCCACCACCACCCTCTGTACTCGACTGAAGAAGCCTACTGCGCAGGCGAACGTTTCGGGATAGAGATACCAAACTGTTGCACATGTGTCTTATATACATGTGCAGTTATGAGTTACGCTCGTCAATTTACTCCAAGTTAATTACCTACAAGGCAAGCTAATCGCTACTGGATTAGTTGATGGATTAGCTGTCGCCCTCACTTCGGAATCTGATGCCATTTCGATTTTCTCCGCATTAAGTCTCAAGGGGACGGAGGATGGATGGCTTCGCCTCGCCTGGCACTGAATAACCCACACGAGTTCAGCGGTTTAACAAAACGCACTCAACACACACACACACACACACACACACACACACACACACACACACACACACACCACACACACACACACACACACACAACGTACGCGCAAACACACTAGGATTACACACATATACACTCACCACACAATCAATATGTCAAGTATCCATCGACAATTGCCTTTGACAACTAGTAGGTGCTATTACTACTGTTACTATTACTACCTCTATTACTGCTACTACTACACATACACCCTCAGGATATCACGTACACAAACATCAAACAAATATTTCCTCCTCCTCCTCCTCCTCCTCCCTCCTCCTCCTCCTCCTCCTCTCCCTCCTCCTCTCCCCCTTCTCCTTCCTCCTCCTCCTCCTCGTTAATTATCCTCCTCACTATGGTCTAACGCCTAATGAAGGAGAGACAGGCGTTAACTACTCTTACTTATTACCCATTAAATCCACTATTAATAACTAAGGATAATGATTTAGCTGAAGAAAGGACGGAGGGGAGGATGGAGGCAGAGAAGAAATGAAGAAGGGAGAAAATGATGGAAGGAAGGAAGGTAGACTTTAAAGCTTTATTCTCCCTCTCTGCCTCCCTCCTTCCTTCCCTCCTTTTCTCCCTCCTTCTCTCATTCATTCGTTTTTCTCTCTCTCTCTATTTCCCCTTTTCTCTGTTCCTCACTGGTCTTATTCTCTATTTCCCTTCCTCCCTTCCGTTCATGAACGACCTTATTTATTTTTATATACACTTTCTTCCCTTCATTTCATTCCCTTCACTTCCTTCCCTTCATTTTCTTCCATTTAATTCCTTTCATCTTTTTCTTCCCTTCATTTCCTTCCCTTTAATTCCTTCCCTTCACTTCCCCCCCTTTATTTCCTTCCCTTCACTCCCTTCACTTTACGTGCACCATTCTTTTCACCGCTTCTCCCCACTCTCTCCTCTCCTATACCCCTCCCCTCGCCTAATACCCCTTGACACCCCCTCCCACAGCCCTCCACCCTTCCATCACCCTCACTCACACCCACTACCTTTCCGCACCCCCTTCTTCCTCCCTATACCACCCCCTACACCCATTTCTCTCTCCCCACTACACCCTCTCCCACACAAATACCAGAACAAGTGAGAAAACTAAAGAGCGAAAAGGCACAATACATGACTGGAACAATACACTAATAACCCGCACATACAACGACGTTTCGGCCCACCTGGACATTTACAAAGTCACACTAAAATGGTCAAGTCGGACCGAAACCTCGTAAGCTTCTCTAATTCGTGTGTGTTAAGGTGATCCAGCGCAAGCACCATTTAATTACGTAGAGGCAAGAACAAGATGCATGACGTCCCTCCAGTAGCAGCAACCGCAGCAGAGGCAACAGCAGCAGGAACTGCTACAGGAGCAGTAGCAAGAACTACAAAAGAGGCAGCTATAGTAGCAGCAAAAGACACTGCTGCAGCAGCAGTAGCAGGAAATACAGCAGAAACAGCTGTAACAGCAGCAGAACTAGAACTGCAGCAGAGGCAACAGGAAGAACTGCAGCGGCAAGAACAGTAACAGAAACTGCAGCAATGGCAGGAAGTGCAGCAGTGGCAGCAATAGAAGAGTCATGAGTAGGACAAGCGGTGTGGACTGTCTGTCTGCCTGTCTGTTTCTCTCTCTCCCCCTCCCCCCTCTCCATTTCACTGATCATAAGTAAAGTCAGTCTCTGAGAGTAATTACCGTGTGATGACTCTCAACTCGTCAAGCTCGGATTAATTATGAAGTTCCAGCGCTCCAGGGTTAAAAAAAAAATTAGACCAGAAAAAAGTTAGAACCTTAATTACGGTAGGTAGCAATAATCAAGCGGACCATTCAAGTCTGGCTGTGGGCTGCCTGGGTATGAGGGCCAGGCTGAACAGACTCCATAAGAAGTAAATCTACCGTGAAATACGCCTGTAACAGAGTGGATTTGTGTGCTAGGGGACTATGTGACGGTAGAGGGTACAATGATGTCTACAATGTATGATGATTGAAGGTACAATGATCGCTATAATATATAATAGAAGATACAATGACACAATATATAATAGAAGATACAATGACAATATATAATAGAAGATATAATGACACAATATATAATAGAAGATACAATGACACAATATATAATATACAATGACACAATATATAATAGAAGATACAATGACACAATATATAATAGAAGATACAATGACACAATATATAATAGAAGATACAATGACACAATATATAAAAATACAATGATACTGACAATATATAAAAATACAATGATACTGACAATATATGAAGGATACAATAATATTGACAATATATGATAGAACATACAGTGATGCTAACAGCATATGATGAAAGTAGATGCAATGATATCGACAATGAAGACCTACACACACACTCATCTCGGGGACCTGTTTCAGTGGATAAGTTCGGTCTTGGGACCGTTCATGATCACAGATGAATCAACAAATTGCTTCTAAACTGTTCCTCTGAACTACCGAGTGGGTATGTTTGTAGGACTCACGGGTATCCTTGTAGGACACATGAGTATCCTTTTAGGACACATTTGTGTCCTTGTAAGACACATGGGTATGCTTGTAAGACACATGGGTATCCTTGTTGGACACATGGGTATCCCTGTAAGACACATGAGTATCCTTGTAAGACACATGGGTATCCCTGTAAGACACATGAGTATCCTTGTAAGACACATGGATATTCTTGCAAGACACATGGGTATCCTTGTAAGACACATGGGTATCCTTGTAAGACACATGGGTATCCTTGTAAGACACATGGGTATCCTTGTAAGACACATGGGTATCCCTGTAAGACACATGAGTATCCTTGTAAGACACATGGGTATCCTGTAAGACACATGAGTATCCTTGTAAGACACATGGGTATCCTTTTAACAAACATATGAGTATATTTGCAAGACCCATGGGTATGTTTGTTGACTGGAACGTTACGCCTACACAGAGGCGAATAAACTGTAAACAGCTGGAGTAGTGGCAAGGTAAAAGTGATGTAATCAGTCCTTCAACCTTGGAGAAATAGTTTTGTTGAGGTGGTCAATCCCTCAGCCTGGAGAAGAGTTAACCTCCATAGTCTGGAACAATGTGAAGTTGAAGTATGAGAACGGGAGTCTAGCATACTGGCGAAGGTAAGGCATAACGAGTGTTAGTTTGAATTATATATTATAATCAAGGGGGAAGCGCTAAACCCGGAGGATTATACAGCGCCTGGGGGGGGGATGTGGAAGGCATTCAGGCTTAATTTGGGGAACTGGAGCACAGATCCAATTCCCTAAATCAAGAGCCCCTCACCAACATCAAGGAACCTTCCTTGAGGGGTTAGTTTGAAGAAGAAGCTTTCTGAGAGTACTCTGAAAACCTGAAAGAAAACCCTATTTTTTTTTTAGAAAATTTGATTTAGAAAAAGCAAGTCCAGCAAATAACAATGTTAGCTTTCTGTTCTTCTTGGTCTCAAAAACATCTGCAAAATTTCGAAGTTGCTTAGCGACGCTTCCGTATAAGAAAAACTCATCCCATTTTAAATTCTGTAATACATGAATTTTTAAGATAAATTTTAATGCATTTGTGGACTGAGAGTGGAGAGAATGAACACACATATATACTCGTAAATATACTCACTCTCGTTATAACGTGAAATATACTCTTTTTCAATACTTACAGATGTAATGGAAAATATGCTTACCGGAAATTAGGTTTCTGAATGTATGTGTGTGTGTGTGTGTGTGTGTGGGTGTGTTGTACTCACCTAATTGTAGTTCCAGGGGTCGAATCACAGCTCTCTCTCCCCGCCTCTTCACTGGTCATTGCTATGTCTGTGCGTTTATTCAGCATTTTATTAATTAATTTCTTTCCACATTCGGCACTTCTCGATTCTCGTATTTTCACAGCAAACAAAAGAGGAACAACGGGAAGTCTGACATGTCAACTGGAGTACAAAAGTCTGCTTGTGACAGCGGCTGCAACCAGTCTTGCTAGACTTTTGCAACACAGCTTTTTGCAATCCTGAAACCATTTTGCAGAGCCCAAACCTTTCTAAAATCCCCAAAATATTCAGCGTCCCTGCAGCCTTTTGTACAGCTCCTCGTTATTTAGAACCACCAGCCTTTTGCAAGCCTGCAGATATTTTACACCGCTGGAACATCGCAGATGAAATCTGAGAAGCCTTTTTCAATTATTCTTTGGCAAACCTGCTATCATCTTTCATCCCTATCACAAAAAAATATGCGAGTGTCAATCTAGCCAAATTGTGTCAATTCTGTTTGCCTCATATATATATATATATATATATATATATTATATATATATATATATATATATATATATATATATATATATATATATATATGTGTGTGTACTCACCTAGTTGTACTCACCTAGTTGAGGTTGCGGGGGTCGAGTCCGAGCTCCTGGCCCCGCCTCTTCACTGATCGCTACTAGGTCACTCTCCCTGAGCCGTGAGCTTTATCATACCTCTGCTTAAAGCTATGTATGGATCCTGCCTCCACTACATCGCTTCCCAAACTATTCCACTTACTGACTACTCTGTGGCTGAAGAAATACTTCCTAACATCCCTGTGATTCATCTGTGTCTTCAGCTTCCAACTGTGTCCCCTTGTTACTGTGTCCAATCTCTGGAACATCCTGTCTTTGTCCACCTTGTCAATTGCTCTCAGTATTTTGTATGTCGTTATCATGTCCCCCCTATCTCTCCTGTCCTCCAGTGTCGTCAGGTTGATTTCCCTTAACCTCTCCTCGTAGGACATACCTCTTAGCTCTGGGACTAGTCTTGTTGCAAAACCTTTGCACTTTCTCTAGTTTCTTTACGTGCTTGGCTAGGTGTGGGTTCCAAACTGGTGCCGCATACTCCAATATGGGCCTAACGTATACGGTGTACAGGGTCCTGAACGATTCCTTATTAAGATGTCGGAATGCTGTTCTGAGGTTTGCTAGGCGCCCATATGCTGCAGCAGTTATTTGGTTGATGTGCGCTTCAGGAGATGTGCCTGGTGTTATACTCACCCCAAGATCTTTTTTCCTTGAGTGAGGTTTGTAGTCTCTGACCCCCTAGACTGTACTCCGTCTGCGGCCTTCTTTGCCCTTCCCCAATCTTCATGACTTTGCACTTGGTGGGATTGAACTCCAGGAGCCAATTGCTGGACCAGGTCTGCAGCTGTCCAGATCCTTTGTAGTTCTGCTGTCTTCGATCGAGTGTATTCTTCTATCAACTTCACGTCATCTGCAAACAGGGACACTCAGAGTCTATTCCTTCCGTCATGTCGTTCACAAATACCAGAAACAGCACTGGTCCTAGGACTGACCCCTGCGGGACCCCGCTGGTCACAGGTGCCCACTCTGACACCTCGCCACGTACCATGACTCGCTGCTGTCTTCCTGACAAGTATTCCCTGATCCATTGTAGTGCCTTCCCTGTTATCCCTGCTTGGTCCTCCAGTTTTTGCACCAATCTCTTGTGTGGAACTGTGTCAAACGCCTTCTTGCAGTCCAAGAAAATGCAATCCACCCACCCCTCTCTCTCTTGTCTTACTGCTGTCACCATGTCATAGAACTCCAGTAGGTTTGTGACACAGGATTTCCCGTCCCTGAAACCATGCTGGCTGCTGTTGATGAGATCATTCCTTTCTAGGTGTTCCACCACTCTTCTCCTGATAATCTTCTCCATGATTTTGCATACTATACATGTGTGTGTGTGTGTGTGTGTGTGTGTGTGTGTGTGTGTGTGTGTGGTGTGTGTGTGTCATGCCAAATAGGTAAAACTGGTCTCTTAGCAAGAATTCATTTAAAATTAAGTCCTTTCTAAGTTTTCTCTTATACGTTGAAAGATATATTATTTTTTTCAGTTATCCTAATGTAAAAATTGATAATTTTGTACCAAAAGGACCTTAGGAAACTTACCTTATTGTAATAAACACAATTTAATTTAGCCTAATTCAAATAAATATGTTTTAGATAGGTTTACAATAATTTGCTAATAAACAATGAAAATTTTTTTTTTCGTTAGGTTTAGAATGAATTTTGCTAAATGATTGCATAGGCAAATTTTCGCTTGCCTTATTCGGCAAGAGCGTTGCTATTTAAGCCAAACTCGCAAGTTTTACCTACTCGGGACGACACACACACACATACATACACACACACACACACATACATACACACACACACACATACACACACACACACAATATTATATATATATATATATTATATATATATATATATATATATATATATATATATATATATATATATATATATATATATATATATATATGCAAAACAACCACTCTGAAAGAATAGAGAAATTCCAAGCGCTTTCGTGACTACTCACATTATCAAGGAACTATGAACTAGTTCCTTGATAATGTGAGTAGTCACGAAAGCGCTTGGAATTTTCTTATTCTTTCAGAGTGGTTGTTTTGCATATTCTGAAATCACCTGTTTACTGTGATCTTATTGCATATATATATATATATATATATATATATATATATATATATATATATATATATATATATATATTATATATATATATATATATATATATATATATATGCGACTAAGCGCATCATAAAAGTCGTATGAATATCATATATGGAGGGTTTGGAGTGAGGGAGGGGGGAAGAGACAATGTGCCGAAATGACAAATTGGACACGGGACAAAGGGAGGCTCGCCAGCAGACAGGCTTGTATGCTGATAGTCAGGTGTTCAGTCAGTTGTGAGCCAGTTACCCCGAGAAGCAGTCAGATAAGGAGGGGGGGAGGCACTCAGTCATTGTGTATCACACACACACACATAAAGGCTTACCAAATTAAACTTTAGTCTTTTGATGCTTAATTAACGTGTCCTAAAGACAATTAGGCCACTTGACATCTAGTGTTCTTGGTGGTTTTGTGGGTGTGTGCATGTGTGCGTGCGTGCGTGTGTGTGTGTCCATGTGTGCGTGTGTGTGTGTGTGTGTGTGTGTGTGTCCATGTGTGCGTGTGTATGTGTGTGTGTGTGTGTGTGTGTGTGTGTGTGTGTACTCGCCTAATTGTACTCACCTAATTGTGGTTGCAGGGGTCGAGACTCAGCTCCTGGCCCCGCCTCTTCATTGAGCGGTACTAGGTCCTCTCTCTCTCCCTGCTACATGTGCTTTATCATACCTCATCTTAAGGCTATGTATGGTTCCTGCCTCCACTACCTCACTTGCTATACTATTCCACTTCCTGACTACTCTATGACTGAAGAAATACTTTCTAAAATCTCTTTGACTCATCTAGGTTTTCAACTTCCAATTGTGACCAATTGTTTCTATGTTCCCTCTCTGGAACATCCTGTCTCTGTCCACCTTGTCTATTCCACACAGTATTTTGTATGTCGTTATTATGTCTCCCCTAACCCTTTTGTCCTCCAGTGTCGTCAGGACGATTTCTCTTAACCTTTCTTCGTAGGTCATTCCCCTTAGCTCTGCAACTAACCTTGCCGCAAACCTTAGCACTTTCTCTAATTTCTTGACGTGCTTGGTCAAGTGTGGGTTCCAAACAGGTGCTGCATACTCCAGTATGGGCCTGACGTACACGGTGTACAGTGTCTTGAACGATTCCTTATTAAAGCATCGGAACGCTATTCTCAGGTTTGCCAGGCGCCCATATGTGTACTCACCTATTTGTGGTTGCAGGGGTCGAGGCTTAGCTCCTGGCCCCGCCTCTTCACCGGTTGTGTGTGTGTGTGTGTGTGTGTGTTGTGAGTGTGTGTGTGTGTGTGTGTGTGTGTGTGTGTGTGTGTGTGTGTGTGTGTGTGTGTGTGAGAGAGTGACCACTAAAACACTTAATTTTCGGAAGGATCGTAACCTAATCTGATCCTTTAGATTTGTTTCTGTTATCAAAAACTAAAACAATAAGAGCAGCAGCTCTAGTTTCACCGTAACGGGCAGCAGTAGTAGCAGCAGCCCTGGGTTCACCGTAGCGAGCAGCAGCAGCCCTGGGTTCACCGTAGCGAGCAGCAGCAGCAGCTCTGGGTTCACCGTAGCGGACAGCAGCAGTCCTGGGTTCATCGTAGCGAGCAGCAGCAGCTCTGGGTTCACAGTAGCGGGCAGCAGCAGCCCTGGGTTCACCGTAGCGAGCAGCAGCAGCAGGCCTTGGTTCACCGTAGCGGTCAGCAGCAGACCTGGGTTCACCGTAGCGGGCAGCAGCAGCCCTGGGTTCACCGTAGTGGGCAGCAGCCCTGGGTTCACCGTAGCGGGAAGCAGCAGCAGCCCTGGATTCACCGTAGTGGGGAGGAGCAGCAGCCCCGGGCTCACAGTCACAGGAAGCAGCAGCCCTGAGTTCACCGTAGCGGGCAGCAGCAGCAGCCCTGGGTTCACCGTAGCGGGCAGCAGCAGCAGCCGGTCTTAGTTCACCGTAGCGGGCAGCAGCAGCAGCCCTGGGTTCACCGTAGGGGGAAGCAGCAGCAGCCCTGGATTCACCGTAGTGGGCAGCAGCAGCCTCCCCTGGCTCACAGTCACGGGCAGCAGCAGCCCTGGGTTCACCGTAGCGGGCAGCAGCAGCCCTGGGTTCACCGAAGTGGGCAGCAGTAGCAGCAGCCCTGGGTTCACAGTAGCGGGCAGCAGCAGCCCTTGTTTCACCGTAATGGGCAGCAGCAGCAGCAGCTCTGGGTTCACCGTAGCGGGAAGCAGCAGCAGCCCTGGATTCACCGTAGCGGGCAGCAGCAGCAGCAGTCCCGGGCTCACAGTCACGGGCAGCAGCAGCCCTGAGTTCACCGTAGCGGGCAACAGCAGCAGCCCTGGGTTCACCGTAGCGGGCAGCAGCAGCAGCCGCCCTTAGTTCACCGTAGCGGGCAGCAGCAGCAGCCCAGGGTTCACCGTAGCGGGCAGCAGCAGCAGCCCAGGGTTCACCATAGCGGGCAGCAGCAGCAGCCCTGGGTTCACCGTAGCGAGCAGCAGCAGCAGCCCTGGGTTCACCGTAGCGAGCAGCAGCAGCAGCCCTGGGTTCACCGTAGCGAGCAGCAGCAGCAGCCCTGGGTTCACCGTAGCGAGCAGCAGCAGCAGCCCTGGGTTCACCGTAGCGGGCAGCAACAACAGCAGCAGCTCTGGAAGTCAGAGTACACGCGAGCATATATCTGCAACCTTCAAGCAAAGGCTCCATTCTTTCTCTCTCTGGGAAAATATCGTAGTTTCTCTCGTGGCTCCCGACCGCTCTCACACCAGGCCGGATGGGCTTGTGTGTGCTATTTTTTTTTTAAAGGAGAGCTTTCTTCTGTATTGTGTGCTGAGAGTATTATATATATATATATATTATATTATATATATATATATATATATATATATATAATGTTTGTGTATGTGCATGTGTGCGTGTGTGTGTACTCACCTATTTGTACTCACCTATTTGTAATTGCAGGGGTCGAGTCTTAGCTCCTGGCCCCGCCTCTTCACGGTTGCTACTGGGCCCTCTCTCTCCCGCTCCATGAGCTTTATCAAACCTCGTCTTAAAAACTGTGTATGGTTCTGCCTCCACTACGTCATTTTCTAGGCTATTCCACTGCCTTACAACTCTATGACTGAAGAAATACTTCCTACTATCTCTCTGACTCATTTGTGTCTTCAACTTCCAATTGTGGCTCTTGTTTCTGTGTCCCTCCCTGGAACATCCTGTCTGTCCACCTTGTCTATTCCACGCAGTATTTTATATGTCGTTATCATGTCTCCCTGACCCTCCTGTCCTCCAGTGTCGTCAGGCCGATTTCCCTTAATCTTTCTTCATAGGACATTCCCTTAGCTCTGGAACTAACCTTGTAACAACCTTTGTACTTTCTCTAGTTTCTTGACGTGCTTTATCAAGTGCGGGTTCCAACAGGTGCTGCATACTCCAGTATGGGCCTTGACATACACGGTGTGTACAGTGTCTTGAACGATTCCGTACTAAGGTATCGGAATGCTGTTCTCAGGTTTGCCAGGCGCCCATTATGCTGCAGCAGTTATCTGATTGATGTGTGCTTCCGGAGACATGCTCGGTGTTATACTCACCCCAAGATCTTTCTCCTTGAGTGAGGTTTGCAGTCTTTGGCCACCTAGCCTATACTCTGTCTGTGGTCTTCTGTGCCCTTCCCTATCTTCATGACTTTGCATTTGTCAGGATTAAATTCGAGAAGCCATTTGCTGGACAGGTGTCCAGTCTGTCCAGGTCTCTTTGAAGTCCTGCCTGGTCCTCATCAGATTTAATTCTCCTCATTAACTTCACATCATCTGCAAACAGGGACACTTCTGAGTCTAAACCCTTCCATCATGTCGTTCACATATACCAAAAATAGCACTGGTCCTAGGACCGACTCCTGTGGGACCCCGCTCGTCACAGGTGCCCACTGTGATACATCATTACGTACCATGACTCGTTGTTGCCTCCCTGTCAGGTATTCTCTGATCCATTGCAGTGCCCTTCCTGTTATATGCGCCTGATGCTCTAGCTTCTGCACTAATCTCTTGTGAGGAACTGTGTCAAAGGCCTTCTTGCAGTCCAAGAAGATGCAATCAACCCACCCCTCTCTCTCGTGTCTTACTTCTGTTATTTTATCATAAAACTCCAGAAGGTTTGTGACACAGGATTTGCCTTCCGTGAATCCGTGCTGGTTGGCATTTATACTCTTGTTCCGTTCCAGGTGCTTCACCACTCTCCTCCTGATAATCTCCATAATTTTGCATACTATACACGTCAATGACACAGGTCTATAGTTTAGTGCCTCTTTTCTGTCTCGTTTTTTAAATATGGGAACAACATTTGCCGTCTTCCATACCTCAGGTAGTTGCCCAGTTTCCAGGGACGTGTTGAAGATTGTGGTAAGTGGCACGCGCAACATATCTGCTCCCTCTCTAAGGACCCACGGGGAGATGTTGTCCGGTCCCATTGCCTTTGAGGTATCGATGTCCCTTAGCAGTTTCTTCACCTCCTCCTCATCTGTATGCATGTCGTCCAACACTTGTTGGTGTATTCCTTGCTGGTGTCCCCATCTGGTCTGTCCCCCCAGAGTCCTTCCTGTCTCTACTGTAAATACTTCCTTAAATCTCGTGTTGAGCTCCTCACATACCTCTTGATCGTTTCTTGTGAGTTCTCCACCTTCTTTCCTCAGCCTTATCACCTGGTCCTTGACTGTTGTCTTCCTCCTAATGTAGCTTTACAGCAGTTTCGGGTCAGATTTGACTTTCGATGCTATGTCGTTTTCATACTGTCGCTGGGCCTCCCTCCTTATCTGTGCATACTCGTTTCTGGCTCTTCTACTAATCTCCTTGTTTTCCTGGGTCCTATGCCTCCTGTACCTTTTCCATTCTCTGTTGCACTTAGTTTTTGCCTCCCTACACCTTCGGGTAAACCAAGGACTCGTTTTGGTCTTCCTGTTATTTCTGTTTCCCTTGGGAACAAAACTTTCCTCTGCCTCCTTGCACTTTGTTGCCACATATTCCATCATCTCGTTTACTGATTTTCCTACCATTTCTCTGTCCCACTGAACCTCCTGCAGGAAGTTTCTCATACCTGTGTAGTCCCCCCCTTTTATAGTTTGGCCTGTCCCCTTCAGTTCCTGTTACCTTCTCCACTTGTAACTCTACTATATAATCAAAACTCAGAACCACGTGATCGCTAGCTCCAAGGGGCCTCTCGTAAGTGATGTCCTCAATGTCTGAACTGCTCAGGGTGAACACAAGATCCAGTCTTGCTGGCTCATCCTCCCCTCTCTCTCTGGTTGTGTCCCTGACATGTTGATGCATGAGATTTTCAAGTACCACATCCATCATCTTGGCTCTCCATGTTTCGGGACCCCCATGAGGCTCCAGGTTTTCCCAGTCGATCTCCCTGTGGTTGAAATCGCCCATTACCAGTAACTTTGCTCTGCTCGAGTGAGCTCTTCTTGCCACCTCAGCCAGTGTGTCCACCATCACCCTGTTGTTTTCTTCGTACTCCTCTCTTGGCCTCCTGCAGTTCTGTGGTGGGTTATACATCACTCCAATGACTACTTTATGTTCTCCGGACGGAATTGTACCTACAATGTAGTCTCTTTCTCCAATCATGTCCATGCCTTCCATTTCCTCAAATCCCCATCGGTGTTTTATGAGCAGTGCAACCTCTCCTCCCCCTCTACTCCTTCTATCTTTCCTCAGGATCTGATATCCCGTTGGGAAGATTGTGTCTGTTGTCTCAGCGAGTTTTGTTTCTGTGACTGCTATGATGTCTGGGGATTTTTCACTGATTCTTTCGTTCCACTCCTCATGTTTATTCGTTATTCCATCCGCGTTTGTGTACCAAACTTTCAGTTTCTTTTCTATCATTGTGGTCATGCAAGAATATTGGGGTTGGGGGAGCGAGAGCCTTGGTAGGGGCCTATATGGGGCTGTGGTGTAGGTGGGGTTTGTGATGATGGGGGTGGGGTCAGAATGCCCATAAGGGACAGCTGTTGGGGTGAGGTTTTTGATATGGGGGTTGGTGGCAGAGGGAACAGTGAGTGGGTTGTAGTATAGGTTGCTCAGTTGCGTTGGGAATGTCGCGGTTGGAGTCTTTTGGTGGGAGATTCTGTGGGGTGTGTTTGCCCTTCCTCCTGTGTCTGGGTCCTGCTCATTTTCGTCATTGCTTCTCGTTCCTCCTTGCGTCTCTGTACCCTCTCTTTCAGTGTAGTCCTTTCTTCTTGTGTTCTGTCGCGGTCGAGGTATACTCTCTGGTACCCCTGTTTGTCCCTCAGTCTTGCTTTCTCTTGCAGAATCCTGGTTCGAACTGATTCTTCCTTGAAAGTTACTCTGACAGGCCGTATCCTTCCACTCGCAAACCACCCAATTCTCTGAAAATTTGTCACCTGGGTCATATCGCCCTTGCCTATTGTTTTCATGACGCCTTCAATCATTTTTTTCTCCTGTTTTATTTCTTCAAAGTTGTCCCCCTTGGCTTCTTGGAGCCCGTACACAAAAACTGACCTCGCCCTTTCCTCCTCCCACTGAGTCTCCATCTGCTTCCTCTGGTCAATTAGCAAGAACTCATTTAAAAGATATATTTTTTTCATTAATGTTAATGTAAATTTTTTTAATTTTCCTCCAAAAGAATCTTAGAAAACTTACCTAACCTTATTATAACAAGAGCAATTTATTTTAGCCTAACCCAACTAAATTTATTTTAGATTTGTTTACAGTAATTTAATACTAAACAAATCCAGTTAAATATATTTTTTTCATTATGTTCAGAATGATTTTGGCGAAATTATTGCATACACAAATTTTCACTTGTCCTATATAGCAAGATGAGCGTTGCTATTAAGCCAAGATCACAAGTTCTGCCTATTCGGCACGACATATATATATATATATATATATATATATATATATATATATATATATATATATATATATGTATATTTATATATGTTTATATATATTTTAACAAGTCGACTGTCTCCCACCGAGGCAGGGTGACCCAAAAAGAAAGAAAATCCCCAAAAAGAAAATACTTTCATCATTTAACACTTTCACCTCACTCACACATAATCACTATTCTTGCAGAGGTGCCCGGAACACAACAGTTTAAAAGCATATACGTATAAAGATACACAGCATATCCCTCCAAACTCCTAATATCCCGAACCCCTCCTTTAGAGTGCAGGCACTGTACTTCCCATTTCCAGGACTCAAGTTCGGCTATATAAAAATAACCGGTTTCCCTGAATCCCTTCACTAAATATTACCCTGCTCACACTCCAACTGATCGTCAGGTCCCAGATACCATTCGTTTCCATTCATTTTCTTTGGCAATTTCTGAGACTTGGTTTAATCATCTGGGGTTTGTTAAGTCTCTTGAGCACCTTCTAGTTCATCAAAGGACTTGTTTTCTTGTCTAAATGCAGTCTTAATTATCTGTGGAACAGCCTTGATTTCATGCTGATTCATCTTATACTCAGCTATCTCCTGGATACCTGGTTGATTCACCTGCCTTTCTGCTAGTTCGCCTGGAGTGTTCGTCAATCACCTGCATCTCATCATTTTCACCTGTATTCGGAAAGGCTCACCTTGGACAAAGCCGCAGGATTCAGGCGACATAAATTAGCCCCAGGAGAAGTGAGGAGAGCAGGTCGTCTGCTGCCGGAGGAACGACATAGAAAGTACCTGGTTGTCGTAGCATTCGTCAAGGGGGTAAAGAGAACACAAGCTTTTGGAACGACAACACTGTCGTGGAAAAGGACTTTATGTCTCCGACCACCAGCAAGAGAGATGGTCGGTCCTGACCTCTCCTCCCATAACTTCCAGCCTCAGGACATTCTACAACACACCCTGACCACATTTGCTTCATGCTCCAAAACCTCCCTGCAGCGCCACACCTGGTTGCAACTCCACACCTACTGTCAGCACCACACCTATTGTCAGCACCACACCTACTGCCAACACCACACCTGTTCAAAACCACACTTAACTCCAACAAGTCCCTTTCCTGCGGTCCATTTCAAGAAGGTATCGTCTTGCACAAATGCTTAAAAAACCCTTGGAAAGGGCGATTTCGACTGAAGCCTCAATAGTGTACCGGGAGTCGAATAGAAGACATAGACGGAAGACCTTCCTTGTTTTTCTTGCACCCGGCCTGACTGTGGTGTATATTCGGACTTCGAAATGTACTCTCACCTGAGTGCATTTGTATGGTAAAGATGCCCTTTATGCAGAGCAAGTTTCCACGCTCACAATGTTTTTCAGAGAGCTATCAAGCAAGCATTTAGCGAAATGTAGCCAGAATATAAAATTTTTTGCCAACTCTGTCTCTGGCGCCATTTGCCAGAATGAATGTAATCAGCAGCACCAGTGAGCAATTACCCGTTATTAAAATTATTCTCCATCCCTTTAAAATCGCAAAATGCAAACCACATTCTTAAATTTATTGTTCACTGTTGTTATAGTAACTTCAAAGGCACGCAAATAATATTGTTGAGAGGAATAATAGTTTTGAGAAAACATTAATTGTAATTCTAATAAATGAGAAGTTTCAGCCTCTACATGTGGTCATTCTCAGACGATTGATCTAAAATTTATGTTAAAGTTACGTTAGACTAAGATTTTTTAAGAGTGGGAAGCGGCCATTATTAATGTAGGTCGTTACCTGCAGGTGTTGCTTGCTCCTGGCCTGCGGTGAGTGAGTGTGAGTGTGTGTGTGTGTGTGTGTGTGTGTGTGTGTGTGTGTGTGTGTGTGTGTGTGTGTGTGGTGTGTGTGTGTGTGTGTGTGTGTGTTGTGTCTGTGTCTTTGATATTTCAATTTTCCAAGATAGGTATCGGAGTTACCTGCACGGGATTATTTGTTGGGATTTTAGTGGGAGGAAATGGATTGATATTCGTTTGTTTACTAGAACTGTTATTTGAACCAGAGAAAAAGGATTCTCCCCTGGTGTTAAGCGCCACGCGATGTAAATATAACAATGTGCGGGTTATGGTATTTTATTTTATGAAGACGTTTCGCTCATCAGGGACTGTATCAAGTCATCTTTACAACATTTACGTAAATGTCATAACGCGCACGTTGTGTCTTGTTTACGCACTGAGGATATCATCTACAGTTATATTATCACGTTAGGAAATGTCTTAGGACATCAGAATGTTCTGAACATAAATACATGGACAGTAGCTTCATAGAACAACAGTGGTAAGGCTGAGATACAGCAAACTGTGCAACACCTGCCACAACGCTACCAAATATAACACCTGCCACTTCTACACTTGCTTTCGCTCTTCGTGCCTAAAGGGGGCATGTAATACACGTTCACCATGAACAGCAAGTGTTCTAGGACTGAACACTTATTGACTCCTTGTCACGCTGATCCATCCCTATGCCACCTTTCCGACCATCGTTCTATCTGCAATCCCCTGTGTATTTCTTGAATCATCGAAGTGTCCTGTTCACTTCTACTTATTCTTACAGTTATAGCTTTGACGAGTATGAGGTAAAGTATGAAATGGAATCTTACATTCCAGTTTGTAACATCAGTAAAATTCACAGAGGGAATTCAACATAGTTTTGGCTTAAGCTGCGACTCGGAAAAAGAGTAGATCTGCCCCAAAACTATCTGGAAAAAGCTTCCAAGAAAAGGCAATCCAACCAACTCCCTCCTTCCTGGGGCTTCCAGGAGTTTGGAAAATCCCTACACGGTCTTATGGATTTCCACGAGTTTGGAAAAGCCCTAAACGGTCTTACTGGTTTCCAAGAGTTTAGTGCTATTCTCTGAAGGTCATATATTGGAGAGTGGAAGTCTTCACGAGTTTTTGAGCGCCGATAAATGTCATTTTTTTATGCAAGTCTGTGGGATGTTTCGGAATCTAGAGAAGGTTTTTCTTGGAAGATCACCAAAGTTCGTGTTAACGACCTTGAAAGACTGAACGTATCATAAACGATCTTGTGATAGAGAGATGAGTAATTTTTCATTAAAATACAACCCTAGCAAATAATGGATACAAATGGTTTTAGGACTTGACGTGCTGTTGGAGTGTGAGCAAGTTAACATTTATGAAGGGATTCAGGGAAACCGACAGGCTGGACTTGAGCCCTAGAGATGGGAAGTACAGTGACTGCACTCTGAAGGAGGGGTGTTAATGTTGCAGTTTTATACCTGTAGTGTAACCACGCCTCTGGCAGGAGAGTGCTGAAGTGAATGATGATGAAAGTTTTTCTTTTTCGGGCCACCCTGCCTTGGTGGGAAAGGCTGCGTTAATAAAATAAAAAAAAACAATAAAATTGTTATAATTTTAACGTGACTTAATTATTCCACGGTAAGGGGAATAAAAATAATCACCTGTAGATACAACAAAGTCTACTCAATAAATAGGGCCATGAAAGGATGCTCCAGTGGTCGTGGATCTTTCACGAAGTTTGTATCCTCCCACACAGGAAACCTCCTTATTCCTCTTTACCAACAGGTATAGTCTGGTTGTTCCACTAAATAATCCACCTTACTTCTTTTTAGTAGTATGGGTAATATGCCCTCTTACATGGGAAGCCTTTTTTCTCTTTATCAACAGAGACAATATGGTTTTTCCACAAAAAACAACGTTTCCTCCCACTAAGGAATCCTCTTTCGCCCCCTCACTCCCAGCAGGGGCAGAAGCAGGGGGCAGGGACAGACCTTCCTATAAGAAGTCAAGCGGTAGGCATTAAAGTGAACGACCCAGCCTCGTGAACATGGGAAGGCTCACTGCTTCCTAGCTCTTCAACATGCTGTTAGGTAGTGGTGATGGTGGTAGGTGGTGATGGTGGTGGGGCTGATGGTTGTAGAGCAGATGGTGGTTGGGGATGGTAATTTCTGTGATTAATATCTGTGCTTCAGAAAATGGCGATCGTAGGTTCGAGTGGAACGAGCATCCCTTCACACACACACACACACACACACACACACACACACACACACACACACACACACACACACACACACACACATACACACACACACACACACACACAGCCCCCATAATAAGCATTCGGCCACATTCATCTCTTTAGCTAGCGTAGTCCAGATGCTGGCATATACCAATTCAGTCTACCTATAAGCAGACGGAGGTCTATTTCACTAGTCCTTGCACTGAATTATCCACAAAAACTAACTGGATTTGGATTGCGCATTCCATGCTGCCTAGGCCTACCAGGACTAACAACTTAGCATGAACTGAATCTATGGTACCAGGATGGTAGACAGTAGTCACCCACGTAGGCTCTCCCATTATAAGAACATAAGAGAAACACTGCAGTAGGGCTATTGGCCCATATTAGGTAGGTCCTTCTCAAGCCCAAACCCACTAACAAAAATATATGCCCAACCCATTTTTCAATGCTACCCAAGTCATAAACCTTGATAAGCCTGCTAACTTATAATGTCTAAGTGCCACTAAAATCCAACCCCTCTCACTCATGTATTTATCTAACCTATAAGAACATAAGAATGGCAATAACATATGTGAAACGGAAGTTTGCTAAACGGAAGTTTGCTAAACGGTAGATTACTATCAACACTGTTATTTGCGCATATGTTGTCACTTCTGTTTCTTCCTTCATTAATTATAGCTAAAAATATCAACACATTTTTGCATTGGTGTCCCTTCGTATTACCATTGATTTTTAATAAGCAGTTTTGTGAAAAATATCAATACATTTAATAGTTTTATTTACAAACTATTTAATTATACAAAACTGTACATTCGATTAATATAATTTTAAGTATACAGTGTTAGGTAGCGTAAAGTTCTGCTTTGTTTTTTTGTCTACCAGAAATGCTCTGCATAACCAGGTGGGATTTTCACAATGTATGGGATATGTAAATGTCACCAGAATTTGTAATAATTATTTACATTTAAATTTTTTTTCAAGAGTGCTAATCTTTTTTCTCTCTCTCTCATAAAAGGAAAATCTTGGAAATTTCAATAAACACTTTTTATTTTCCAGTTTCCTTTTCGATGTGTTGGACATATTCTGGGACTGGGCCGCAGGGGCGATGTTTGGCGGAACGATTAACAGATGTATGGCCATCCTATACTGCATCCTTTCCGTGTGTGTGAGTCGGCACTACGAGGCATCTAGGTAATTCCTCTTCATGAGAGAGACACCGAACCGTCCCAGTTCCCAATAGCCGTATTAGCAGCAGTAATTAATCTCCGAACTATCGTGATGAACGATTGCCAATTACGGGCAAAAGGCATGTGATTCTTGTGCTGAATGTCCGGGTAATTGGTATCGTTCTTTCATAGGCTGTTTTGAAGGGCGTAACCCGGCTGCGGGACGTGGTGAAGAACGACCTGTCTTCTCTCTTTTGTACTGCGCTGTCTACCTGCTCGACTCGTCTGCCGCTTCCGGACTTTTTTTGTGTTTGTGTGAGTAACATTTTGTATTCTGTGTGAGTGTGTGTGTGTAACGTTTTGTGTTCTTAGTGTATATTTTTGTAACAGTGTTGCACTCTGATGCACACAGGACACACCGGCGCCTTCCGTAAAATTTTCCTAGTAGAAGCTCCGTTGAAAATAAATGGTATAAAATACCGACACAATGGAAACATAAACACACATGCAGTTTAATGTGATCCTTTACTGACAACGTTTCGCCCACACAGTGGGCTTTTTCAAGTCACAAACAGATGTACCTGGGGTGGAAGGTACGTGAGTATTTATAGTCAGGTTCAGAATGTTGAGGTCAGGTGGAGAATGCTGCATCTGATGATCTACCGGGTGGGGTTACAGAGTCTAAAATCTTGGGTAACTTGGCAGGGGTATTGGATAAGTTGTGAGCAGACCTTCTGCAGTGTTCTATGTTCTTATGTGGGATAGCGATGAAGAAGTTTCTTGGCAAGCGGTTCAGCTATGTTATAGAAGCCATTGTTCTGGTTGAAATTGTTGGTTATAGAGATAAGCGATGATTCCAGGATTCTTCGGTATTGAGTGTTGTCTTCTGTGGCGATAAGTCTTGAGTTTCTGTAGTTAATTAAATGGTTGTGTGAATTGCGATGTTGAACACACAGGCATTCCTTGTATCGTCAGTCCTGCTTGCGTATTGGTGTTCTGAAATACTTGTTTGGAGGTCTCTTGATGTTTCGCTCACGTATAATTTGTTGCAGTCATTACAAGGGATTATGTATACCCCTGCAGAGGATGGAAGCTTGTCCTGTCTATTACTGGTGATGTCCTTGATGGTCGTGGTTGTGGAGGTTAGATACTTGGAATGAGGTATTGGAAAAGATGTTGGAAGCATGTTTGGCAATGGAGTTGGTGGAGAGGACTATGTATCTCTTCTCGGCAGTGTCTTCTCTGGGTGTGTTGAAGATGTTTAATGCCCGCCGTCTGCAGTCTCTGATGAAGTGACGAGGATAGTGGAGTTTAGAAAATACTTGTTCAATTGTAGTGCATTCTTCCTCAAGGAACTCATTGCTGCAGATTCTGAGTGCACGCAGGAAGAAGCCTATAATTACACCACGTTTAGTTTTGGTGTCGTGGTGAGAGTAGAAGTGGAGAAGATCGTTTTGGTTGGTTGGTTTTCGATAGACTTTAAAACGAAGTTGATGGTCAGCTTTGCAGAGAACATCAAGGAAAGGAAGAATGTTGTTGGCTTCTTCTTCAAGTGTGAACTGGATTGAGGGCTCGACCTGGTTGAGTTTGTCTTGGAGAGCTTGAACGGTGAAGCGCCTGGGAGCTATGAGGAGAATGTCGTCAACATGAACTTCGTTTTAAAGTCTATCGAAAACCAACCAACCAAAACGATCTTCTCCACTTCTACTCTCACCACGACACCAAAACTAAAAGTGGTGTAATTATAGGCTTCTTCCTGCGTGCACTCAGAATCTGCAGCAACGCTCTTCTTGCCGAATAAGGCAAGCAAAAATTTGTGTTTTCAATAATTTCGCAAAAATCATTCTGAACCGAACGAAAAAATATATTTCATTTTGTTTGTTTATTATTAATTATTGTAGCCTTATGAAAGATATATTTAGTTGGATTACGCTAAATTAAATTGCGCTTGTTATAATAAGGTTAGGTAAGTTTTCTAAGGTTCTTTTGGTGCGAAAATTGCTAATTTTTGCATTAATATGAATGAAAAACATATTTGTTAACGAGTATGAGAAAATTTTAGAAAGGACTTAATTTTAAATGAGTTGTTGCTAATTTGCCAATTTTACCTATTCTGCACGACATATAAATAGGGTTATGGGATGAAAATAAACACTACGAGAGGGGAAGAGGGAAAAGTGGTGGAGAGGAGAGAATAGAGGGGAAAGGAAATAGAAGGAAGTAGAGGATGATGACGGAGGTGGAGAGTGGGATGGGGGAAAGAGAAGGAGAAATTATAACTGTAATATCTATAAAATACTATATACAGAGTTTCTATAAAAGCAAAACATGAGTATTAATATTAATATTAATATTAATATTAATTTCTATATATGATCAGTTGATAAATAATAGCGACTAATAGTATTTTTTTCGGTCTGGACGCTGATGCCAGTAATTGCTTGTGTCCTCTAATAAGGGGATGTTAAAATCCCTAATGAACTTCCCTCCCTGCCTGCCACCCTCCCTCCCTCCCTCCTCCCTATCCCTCCTTCCGTCCCTCTCTCCAGCCCTCCCTGCATCCCTCCCTTCCAGACCTTCCGAACCCTGTTTATTACTCCCTATCTCTCTCTATCCCTTTTACTTTCCTTTTATATTTCTCTTTCCTTCCTTCTTTCGTTCCTTTCATATGTGTCTTTCCATGCATGTCTCTCCAGCCTTCTTTCTTACCCTTCCTTCCTTCCTTCCTACCCTCCTTCTTTTCTTCCTACCCTCCTTCCTTCCTTCTCCTATCCTTCTCCTCTACCCTCCTTCCTTCCTTCCTACCCTCCTTCTTCCTTCCTTCCTACCCTCCTTCTTTTTCCCCTTTCCAAGTCACGTAATCTAATGTTTATCGTATGGCTCCCCCATCATATCAGCAAATACTCTCCCTTCCCTATGCCACACCCCTGGACTCCCCAAAACCTCCCCCTCCCCTCTCCCAAGGCACCCATCCATACACCACCCCACGCCATCCCCCAGGGTAACCCCCAACCCTCCTCCCCAGCAGCAACACCCCCTCCCTCTCTGGGGACTCATCATCATTTACCAAATGATTATTATTTGCCAATTACCGTCGCTGACAAACCGTATTTGCTCACGATGCTCCGAGTTTACTGTCAACCCTCAGCCTTTTGTGTGTGTGTGTGTGTGTGTGTGTGTGTGTGTGTGTGTGTGTGTATTATATATATATATATATATATATATATATATATATATATATATATATATATATATATATAATTGCAAATTGTGTAGCCGGGTTCTGCGAGTCAGACAAAGCACAAATAGCATTATAAAGGTGGGCGGGTTAAGCCGTCGCCAAATGCCCTGGACGGTTGACAGACTTGAGAGTTTCCGTATTAATACTTGTGGGAAGAGTCGCGGCTTCAAGGCCTGGCCTAGGAAGCTGTGACATCACTATGCAAAGCTCTCCCGGGAGGGAGGGAGGGAGGGAGGGAGGGATAGATGGAAAGAGGGAGGGAGGGAGAGAGAGAGAGAGAGAGAGAGAGAGAGAGAGAGAGAGAGAGAGAGAGAGAGAGAGAGACAGACAGACAGAGACAGAGAGACAGAGAGACAGAGAGACAGAGAGACAGCGAGAGAGATAGAGACAGAGACAGAGAGAGAGACAGAGAGAGAGAGAATGAGCTGTTATTCAAGTGGAAGGGATCAGAGACTATGCGAGAGTTCTCTTCTGTTCTGCTTATGGGTTGTGCTATCGCTTGTCTCGGGACTTTCACGACGCTGTATACCGTACACCTGAAAGTTTTTCTTATTCGCTTCCTTCCTTCCTTCCTTCCTTCTTCTCTCCCCCCCATTAACTCTTTAGGCGGGTGAATGAAGTAGCTCATAAACTGGACTTACAAATTTCAAAATTCACGTCTTGAACAAGTGAGGAAGATGTTTCGCCCCTTGTGGCACGTGCCGAGTGCAATATCCTTGGAAGGTGTAGCCAAGTCACCCGTCTGTTATTCTTTCTGTATTCGAAGGATGCCATAGAGAACCTCTTTCATGCATGTCATCTTAACCATTCAGACCATCGGTCATTCACTGCCTTCCCGGATGAGTCGACCATCCTGGTATGTGCTGGTTAAGTGCTACGCTTACTGACATTTCAGACGGATGGTTGGCAGCCTGGAGGGGATGGGGAGGGTACAGGATAGAACTATCTCCCTTTGTGCAACGCCTGAGACAGCATAACCCTCTCATGCCTGTGACTGGCTTACAGCTTACGAGTTCCTGTCTTTCTACATGTGTGTGTGGTGTGTGTGTGTGTGTGTGTGTGTGTGTGTGTGTGTGTGTGTGTGTGTGTGTGTGTGTGTGTGTGTGTGTGTGTTATAGCTTGGACAACGAAAGTATTCTCTCACTCACTACCTCTAAAAATCTGCTCATTAAGTACAAAAAGGCACAATACCATAACTGATCAAATTGTACCGAACTTGAATTAAGTTGGACCGAAGCGTCATCAAAAAATTTCTTTCTCCTATGTGCTGGTTATTTGCGTATTGCTCTGTTCATTATTACGTTTAACGTGCCCTTGAACTCACAACATAGTGTACATTGAACATACATTCTGGTAGTGGGTATATATGTTTAACCAAACTTAGTCTATAGGGATACTTTTTTCCCCAAACTTAGTCTGTGGGAATACTTTATTCTTTGTACCAAAGCTTAGTTCGTAGCACGGCCAGACTCAGGAAGAATTTGAAGAGTAACTGTGTTTGTGATATCCAAAGGACGACCGGATTTTGAAGGTCTTTGAAACGTACCTGTGTTTGTGACATCACTTAGATGGGTAAATGGAGCAATTCACCCTTGGAGTTGTTAAATGGAGTAACGTTTGCCTTGGATAAGTACATGCATCCCTTGGATGGCGGGGCAGTTGTAGGAGCAGCCCTGGGAAGGTCAGGTCACCCCAGCCAACTCAACTTAGGAACATAAACATGATGTAGGTCGGCCGCCTCACTGACGCACTCCATTTGTACGAAAGTTCGTCTTTGTTACGTAAATGAACGCAGATGCATCTAATATGACATTTTATTGTGGCAACGTTTCGCTCTCCAGGAACCAAGTCGTTACTAACATTACAAGGATACAGAGGGTAAATAAATATAGGTATCACATGAGGTGAGACAGGTAATAGCAGTAGTAGTAATTGCAGTTGTTGTAATGGTGGTGGTAGTAGTAGTAGTAGTATGAGTGGAGGTAACTGCCTCAATAAAATGTCACATTAGTTGCATCTGTGTCCATTTACCTAACATTTTGTCGGTTATTCTATTACTAAATTCGTCTCACCCTCTAAGATCACCGGAAACTCTACTTCGCTCGCTTCGGTACCTCGGCTCATGCACCACTTACGAAACACGCGTTCGATAATCAACGGAGCGGACGAGGGAACGCTGACAGTACGACATGAGGGTAGGAGTGTATCTGCCACAGAATAAACCCAATCTCCTTTCACTGCGCATTTCGTTGCGCATTTCAATTATTTATTTCAGGTACTTGACGGGGAGCTGCAGTTCTCCCATGACACGTGACTGGGCAAGAGTTGACGGGGGTGGCAACCTCCAAGGTGGCAGACCCATAAGATGGAAAATATTGATCAAGGAACAGTTAATATTCTTTGGATTAACTGATTGCTTCCCTTGTTCCCATAATATAACGGCAAGTTATAATTAAGGGTATTGTAGCAATCTACTCAATGCTAGACCTAAAATAAGAAAAGATAATTATCATAATAAAAAATATTTAAAATATTTAATTAAAACTGATAATCTATATGTTAATAATAATAACAATAATAATTATAATAATAAATAATTTATAAATAATAATATAATAATATATAATAATAATAATAATAACAATAATAATAATAATAAAATAATTTCAATAAAATAATAATAATAATAATAATAATAATAATAATAATAATAATAATAATAATTTGGAGAAAGAGCCAAGTGCTCTACCACACCCCCAGTATCTCCGGATCACGGTCCCAACTATTTTAAAATCTACAGAGTCGTTAAGTTGATTTAAAAAAAAACATCGACTCTTCTCTTATGTGATTAAGATGCACGTCAAGAACTTTTATACAAGAAAATAATTAAAACAATTGGTGGTGCAGGAGGAGGGAGGAGAAGACAAAAAAGAGGTGAGAGGGGAGAGGAGTGAAGAGAGACCAGGTGGAAAGGAATGATAGAAGGAGAGAAAGAAAGAGAAATGAGTAAGGTATGGGGAGAGAAGAGCAAGGGGAGAATGGGAAGAAGGAGGAGGGAAGGGAAGGATAAGGAAGAGGAAGAAGAGAGAGATGAGAAGGGAAAGCCGGATAACTGAAGGGTAAATGTGTGTACACAGAGTTTGTATGTGCACAGCACTTCGTGTGTGTGTGTGTGTGTGTGTGAGAGAGAGAGAGAGAGAGAGAGAGAGAGAGAGAGAGAGAAGAGAGAGAGAGAGAGAGAGAGAGAGAGAGAGAGAGAGAATGAGTCCACACGCACAACCTGGCTATGGGAAAGAGGTAATTGGCCTTTGCTCTGAGCTTGCCACCACCGATTGGAATGCTCTTCTCCAAGGGGATGTTGACAACCAAGTGAAAGCCTTCACTGGACACATCCTTAATCTACAACAAGAACACATTCCTCACCGGCAATATGTGACAAAGCCTACAGATCAGCCTTGGTTTGGTTTTCGTTGTAGAGAGGTTGCTACTGCTAAGTACAAAGCATGGCGAAGGTATAAGAGACATCCTACCACCTATAACAGGAACTTGCACAGGCAAGCCTGTAGGCATATGGGTGACGTTCAAAAGTGGGCCATTGATAAATGGGAGGTGGACACTAAAAGAAAGTTAGCATCAGGTAGGGTAGGCTCCAAAACCTGGTGGTCCCTGGTCAAGGACAGACAAGGTTATCTGCCTGATGAACTCATCCCACCTATAAATCGACAGGATGGGACCACCTCTACTAGTAGTCAAGAGAAGGCGACCTCTTTGCTGAACACTTTGCTACCAAAATGCAAGTTCCTGCTCCAGCAAGGTACCCTCCTTGGCTAGCTGCAAGAATTGTGTCAAAACTGTCAGTGGTGACAATAAGGCAGGAGGAGGTGCATTTCCTTCTTAAATAGCTTGACCAAGAAAAGGCTGTGGGCCCAGACAAGTTGAGACCAAGATTGCTGAGATGATGTGCAGACCAGCTAGCAGCACCTCTAACTCGCATCTTTCAGCACTGCCTAGTACAGTGTAAATGGCCCTCTCTATGGAAAGATGTAAATGTAGTCCCTGTTCACAAAAACAAGAGCAGAGCAGACATCAGCAACTATAGAACAGTGTCACTCCTGTCAATCACTGGTAAGATCCTTGAGACAATAATCTCAAGACAAATGACAGAGTTTTTTGACTACCACTCACTACTTTGTGATCGTCAATATGGCTTCAGGAAAGGTTACTCAGCTGCTGATCTGTTGTTAAACCTCTCCACTAAGTGGCACCAGTCACTGGATGAATCCAAAGACAGCTGTGTGGTAGCACTGGACATTGCTGGTGCTTTCGACCGGGTGTGGCACCAGGGCCTCTTAGCAAAACTTCAAGCACTGGGAATTGCAGGTTCTACGTTATGTCTCCTCAGTGATTACCTTCATGGTAGATCTCTAAGAGTAGTTCTCAATGGAACGGAATCAGCAAGACATCCTATTGGAGCAAGTGTTCCACAAGGAAGCGTACTGGGACCATTGTTATGGAATGTCTACTTCAACGACCTTCTTCATCTCATCCGAAAATCACATGCATATGCAGACGACTCTACACTAACATTCACTTATCCAAGAGAAGAAATGTCAGCTGCTCTAAGCTACATCAATCACCAGGTGAGAGCTATATCAGCTTGGGGAAATAGATGGCAAGTAACATTTGCACCTGAGAAAACGCAAATGATGATCGTCTCTAGGCACCATGATGGTAATGCTGGTGCAGTAGTAAGGATGAATGGGAGGATGTTGGCACCTGGAGAAGAAGTTGATATCATTGGGGTGAAATTTGACTCCAAACTAACCATGAAGAACCATGTTGTAAATCTTGCAAACAAGGCGGCCAGGAAGCTTACAGCACCTCGCCGTATCTCGCATCTGCATGACAGTTGGGGTTCCAAGATTCTGTACGAGGCACAAGTACGCTCACACCTTGAGTATGCTCCACTTTCATGGATTGCCTGCCCCCCCCCTCTCATCTGCGACCGGTTGACATAGTAGAGAAGAGAGCAAGACGTCTCATCTCTCGCCTGGACCCATCCTGGATAGATCTGTCATTTCAGCAGAGCCTTAAACATAGGAGGGATGTGGGTGGCCTTACTGTTATGTACAAGGCCAATATTGTCAAAGTACCACACTTGAATCTACTTCGTGGACAGCGTGAAACAAGCTTTCATGCCACAAGACGGGCAGAAAGCAACAACTTCACTCTGGCTGTACCCTTCTCCAGAACATCACTCCATCTGAGATCCTATATACCCAGGATAACTCTAGTATGGAACACATTCGTACAGCATAATGATGTCAACGAGATTAAGTCAGTTGATCAAATGAAAATGCTGGCCCACAGATGGCTCCAACTTCATCCTGTTCCCTACTTGTATGTCTCATAACAATAAAAATGCTTTCAAATGAGCTGATGTAGGTAACAGCTCTTAGCTTGCCAATAAAGTTAGGAATCCTTAACTTGTAAATAGCTAGGGATCCTTAACCTTGTCAAACCCTGTGTAAAAAAAAAAAAAAAAGGAGGAAGAGAGAGGAGAGAGAGAGGAGAGAGAGAGAGAGAGAGAGAGAGAGGAGAGAGAGAGAGAGAGAGGAGAGAGAGAGAGAGAGAGAGAGAGAGAGAGAGAGCAAGAGAGCTTCGCCTGGTGTACAGTGTCGATAAGTACACACGCTGGGTAGGTGTTTAATGGAACCCTTGTGTAGCAATAACTTTAATGAGGCAACTGTTTGAAGTGATAACTCTGTTGTGGCAACTGTATGTAGTGATAACTCTGTTGTGGCAACTGTGTGGAGTGATAACTCTGCTGTGGCAACTGTGTGTAGTGATAACTCTGTTGTGGCAACTGTGTGAAGTGATAACTCTGTTGCTGTGGCAACTGTGTGTAGTGATAATTCTGTTGTGGCAACTGTGTGAAGTGATAACTCTGTTGTGGCAACTGTGTGTAGTGACAACTCTGTTGTGACAACTGTGTGAAGTGATAACTCTGTTGCTGTGGCAACTGTGTGAAGTGATAACTCTGTTGCTGTGGCAACTTTGTGAAGTGATAACTCTGTTGTGGCAACTGTGTGAAGTGATAACTGTTGTGGCAACTGTGTGAAGTGATAACTCTGTTGTGGCAACTGTGTGAAGTGATAACTCTGTTGCTGTGGCAACTGTGTGAAGTGATAACTCTGTTGTTGCAACTGTGTGAAGTGATAACTCTGTTGTGGCAACTGTGTGAAGTGATAACTCTGTTGCGGCAACTGTGTGAAGTGATAACTCTGTTGCGGCAACTGTGTGAAGTGATAACTCTGTTGTGGCAACTGCGTGAAGTGATAACTCTGTTGTGGCAACTGCGTGAAGTGATAACTCTGTTGTGGCAACTGTGTGAAGTGATAACTCTGTTGTGGCAACTGTGTGAAGTGATAACTCTGTTGTGGCAACTGTGTGAAGTGATAACTCTGTTGTGGCAACTGTGTGAAGTGATAACTCTGTTGTGGCAACTGTGTGAAGTGATAACTCTGTTGTGGCAACTGTGTGAAGTGATAACTCTGTTGTGGCAACTGTGTGAAGTGATAACTCTGTTGTGGCAACTGTGTGAAGTGATAACTCTGTTGTGGCAACTGTGTGAAGTGATAACTCTGTTGCGGCAACTGTGTGAAGTGATAACTCTGTTGCGGCAACTGTGTGAAGTGATAACTCTGTTGCGGCAACTGTGTGAAGTGATAACTCTGTTGTGGCAACTGTGTGAAGTGATAACTCTGTTGTGGCAACTGTGTGTAGTGATAACTCTGTTGTGGCAACTGTGTGAAGTGATAACTCTGTTGTGGCAACTGTGTGAAGTGATAACTCTGTTGTGGCAACTGCGTGAAGTGATAACTCTGTTGTGGCAACTGTGTGAAGTGATAACTCTGTTGTGGCAACTGTGTGAAGGGATAACTCTGTTGTGGCAACTACGTGAAGTGATAACTCTGTTGTGGCAACTGTGTGAAGTGATAACTGTTGTGGCAACTGTGTGAAGTGATAACTCTGTTGTGGCAACTGTGTGAAGTGATAACTCTGTTGTGGCAACTGTGTGTAGTGATAACTCTGTTGTGGCAACTGTGTGAAGTGATAACTCTGTTGTGGCAACTGTGTGTAGTGATAACTCTGTTGTGGCAACTGTGTGTAGTGATAACTCTGTTGTGGCAACTGTGTGAAGTGATAACTCTGTTGTGGCAACTGTGTGAAGTGATAACTCTGTTGTGGCAACTGTGTGTAGTGATAACTCTGTTGTGGCAACTGTGTGAAGCCAAAATTATTACTATTCACCATGATAAAAAAGTAAAGATACTAAAACTTACTCCGCAAAGAGATGGGATGATTAGTGGGAGACATATTTACTACGTACACGATACTCGAGACCGCGTGAAATAAGACAAACTGAATCTACGTGACTTACAAGAGCATAAGAATCACAACTGGAAACTGAAAACTCAGACGAGTCACAGGATTTTAGGATTTCTTTCTTCAGTCACAGAGTTGTCAGGAGAGTGATGTAGTGGTAACAAGATCCATACATAACTTTAAGAAGAGGCACGATAAAGTTCATGGAGCAGGGAGAGAGAGTAACTAGTTGCGACCAGCGAAGAGGCCGGGCCAGGAGCTGTGAATCAACCTCTGCAACCACAAATAGGCGAGTAAACACACACACACACACACACAGTAACGTTTGATCCGCTGCGGAATTTCATACGAGGCAAAACAGAAAATAAAAAAAAATATCCACGTAAAATATTATTGTTTACAGGCATTTGATTCACAAATAAATTAGTTATTGCCGTGGGATGAAAATGTTCATACGCACCCAGTGTGGCTAGTATGACCAGGTGGTGCATGCACGGTGGTATACTTGTCCAAGTGGTCAGTAAGTGGCTTCAGTGGTGGAACTGAATCCGCACCATACACACACACACACACATATATATATATATATATAATATATATATATATATATATACACATACATACATACATACAAGGAATTCGCAAAAGCAGGCGAAATATACACAAACACTGATCTCTGGCTGAAGGAGACTCGAACCTACGAACCTTGGAACAAGGTACGCAGTGCTTTACCAATCTACCCACACTGGACCAATACCTTGGAGTCTAGCTTGCGCTAGACTTTGATCCAAGGCAGCCACCTTTCAGGGAGAAGGCTTACAGCTTTTCATCTCATCCCCTGCATGCATCAGCCTTACTAGAGATATTAACAATGCAAGGAATTCGCAACACAGAGATCAGTGTTTGTGTATATTTCGCCTGCTCTTGCGAATTTCTTGCATTGTTAATATTTCTAGTAAGGCTGATGCATGCAGGGGATGAGATGTAAAGCTGTAAGCCTTCTCCCTGAAATGTGGCTGCCTTGGATCAAAGTCTAGCGCAAGCTGGACTCCAAGGTATTGGTCCAGTGTGGGTAGATTGGTAAAGCACTGCGTACCTTGTTCCAAGGTTCGTAGGTTCGAGTCTCCTTCAGCCAGAGATCAGTGTTTATATATATACATGTATATATATTATATATTTCTATCCATCTAACCCACCAACTGGAGATGTAAATAGGACGACGTTTTGGTCCATCCTAAGCCATTGTCAAGTATCAAGTGAGATTAAAAAATGGAAGATAGCCTGTGGTCCGAGAGCGGCCGAAATGTCTCCTTTAGAGAATCTCCCGTTTGCTGGTAAACTGAATTGTTAGCGGTACGGCACTGCGACTTTTATTCTTCAGGGTGAACAGCAATTTAAAAGAATAGAGGTCAGGATGAAAGCTGGCGTCACCCTACCCGAGTTTCAAGCTTCAGCTCACTAACCCCAGCAACAGAGTTCACTGGCATGAGCACTTGTATAGTGGACAAAACTCATCACAGGCAAGATTTCCTGGAAAAGAAAAAAAAAACTTCGGGGTCTCAATCAGTGTTTGGTTCTTTCCACCGACAATACGTGGTTGAGAATCATGGCTGATGCAGTGAAATGCTGATAAATAGATATTGTTATTGTTATGTTCACTAAACTGCCCCAAGTACGTACGGGTCATGCAGCACCTACTCGATCACTGCTGGTAACAACATTGTGGTTAGCCAGGAGCAACATGAGCCAGACGAAAAAGTCATGTTGCATACGCCAGTGGGATGATCTTCGCAGTAGACACTACATCTCGATGCAGACTTTATCATAACCCAAGCCGATGGTCCCATTAGTGCAGTGTACTTCACTGATGGTTCACTGGACCCTAACAACAAGCGTGCAGCAGCTGGAGACCATCACGACGGACAATGCAGTGGATGGACTCTCTCTCTGACCACTATTCAATACTGCAAGCCGACAGAGTGGAAATTTAGCAAGGTCTATCTACCATCCTGCATTAACAGCCCCGCCAAGCCGTGCTTGTTCCCACGGACTACGTAACTCCTCTCCAGCCATTCCTACACACTCAGCCGGAGGATGGTGTAAGTCGCGTCACTTCCATTTTGTAGATAAATGATTCAGAGAACCGACAAGTTGATAAATTAGACGCGTGTAATACTTGGGTATCTTTGTGGAAACGTTTCCACAATAAAGATACCCAAGTGCTGCACAGCCGTCTAGTTTATCCCTTTCCATTTTGTGCGTTTTATTGGCCTCTATTTGCACAATGAAGGAGAGTAGAGCCACATAACTGGAATACCAAACATTGCTAGTACCCATGAAAAAAAAACTGCACATGAAACTAATAATTTAACCACAAGACGAGCATGTTCCCGAAAATAATTGACCTTCGACAGACTTAAAAACCGAACTGAAAACCCTACAAAAATAGCGAGGCAAACTCTCAATAATATACTTACAATGAGATTCGTGATATTGAAATACACACAACGTGAACCTCCGCCTATCAGTTGAGACCCGACCATATATCAGTGAGACTAAAGTAGTGAATCAGGCAACACTAACACAACACAGCATCATCACCATTAATTCACTACATCAAAATTCGCACACAGGAGAAAGAAGCTCTATGACGACGTTTCGGTCCGACTTGTATTGTTCCATTCAAGGTATTGTGCCTTTGTATTCTTTATTAATTCACTGCCGGCTAGACAACCGAAAGACAGTGCCGCTAAGAAGTTTATTACGCCTCTCTCCACCACAACATTGAAAATTAACAAAACAGAAGCGTCTAGTGTTCCTAGGACCGAATGACGTGGGATGCCAAGAGCTGTCATATTAATATATCTTTTGTTCTTTTTAAGCATAGTCAGAATCATACTGCTAAAAACAAAAACAGACGTTTTAGAATCTTTTCTCACTTACACTGATATATATATTCTTTGTGAAATACCATAGTATACATTTGTATAAATTTTTATCAATCCTTGCTAAAATTATCATTAATATATCAAGCTCGATCCTAACATATTTTTGATCAGATTAAATTAAGTTAGTATTAAACTAACAAAGCTGGACGGGGGAAATGACTCGAACCATAGTTATTGTTGAGCTATGGGGCTTCTAATAGGAAGTTATACATAACCGAAATGCAAATTTTTCACAGATTTGGCCCCAACCTTAACCTAAGCCTCTACCTGGACTGCAGTGTAATCAGAGAGCAAAATCTGACGATTTTAAAATTCTTAATCAGGAGATTTCGAAAACCTGAACACCAGTGAAGAGGCAATGATCACCATGCAGAAACACGTGCCAACACGTAGAGACGTAAACACCAATAAATAAATGCAAATTGTCATTAACAAACAGAAAAGAAGTAAGAGAATGAAACGAACGGAAAAGATTAACGAGAAAAAAACGGAAATAGATGGATTTACTTGTACAGAGAAACACATACAAATAATCCGCACGTAGGAGAGAGGAGCTTACGACGACGTTCATTTTTTTATTTTAACACGGGGTTTGACAAGGTTAGGTTAAGGATCCCTAACTTTATTGACAAGCTATTTACAGGTTAAGGATTCCTAACTTTATTGGCAAGCTAAGAGCTGTTACCTACATCAGCTCATTTGAAAGCATTTTTATTGTTATCAGACATACAAGTAGGGAACAGGATGAAGTTGGAGCCATCTGTGGGCCAGCATTTTCATGTGATCAACTATCTCGTTGGCATCATTATGCTGTACGAATGTGTTCCATACTCGAGTCATCCTGAGTATATATGATCTCAGATGGAGTGATGTTCTGGAGAAGGGTACAGCCAGAGTGAAGTTGCTGCTTTCTGCCCGTCTTGTGGCATAAAAGCTTGTTTCACGCTGTCTTCAAAGTGGATCCAAGTGTGATATTTGACAATATTGGCCTTGTACATAACAGTATGGCCACCCACATCCCTCCTGTGTTGAAGGTTCTGGTGAAATGACAGATCTATCCAGGATGGGTCCAGGTGAGAGATGAGACGTCTTGCTCTGTTCTCTACTCTGTCAAGCAGTCGCAGATGAGAGGGGGGGGGGCAGGCAAACAAAGAAAGTGGAGCATACTCAAGGTGTGAGCGTACTTGTGCCTCGTACAGAATCTTGCAACCCCTACTGTCAAGCAGATGCGAGATACGGCGAAGTGCTTTAAGCTTCCTGGCTGCTTTATTTGCAAGATTTACAACATGGTTCTTCATGATTAGTTTGGAGTCAAATTTCACCCCAAGGATATCAACTTCTTCTCCAGGTGCCAACACCCTCCCATTCATTCTTACTACTGCACCAGCATTACCATCATGGTATCTAGAGACCATCATCATTTGCGTTTTCTCAGGTGCAAATGTTACTTGCCATCAATTTCCCCAAGCTGATATAGCTCTTAGCTGGTGATTGATGTAGCTTAGAGCAGCTGGCATTTCTTCTCTTGGATAAGTGAATGTCAGTGTAGAGTCGTCTGCATAGGCATGGGATTCTTGGATGTGATAAAGAAGGTCGTTGAAGTAGACATTCCATAACAATGGTCCCAGCACGCTTCCTTGTGGAACACTTTCCCCTATAGGATGTCTTGCTGATTCCGTTCCATTGAGAACTATCCTTAGAGATCTACCATGAAGGTAATCACTGAGGAGATACAGCGTAGAGCCTGCAATTCCCAGTTCTTGAAGTTTTGATAAGAGGCTCTGGTGCCACACCAGGTCGAAAGCACCAGCAATGTCCAGTGCTACCACACAGCTAACTTTGGATTCATCCAGTGACTGGTGCCTCTTAGTGGAGAGGTTTAACAACAGATCGGCAGCAAAGTAATCTTTCCTGAAGCCATATTGACGTTTCGGTCCTCTCTTCTCTGTGCGGCTTATTTGTGTATTGTTCCAGTCATGGCACTGTGACTTTGTTCTCTAGAGAAACAAATACGCCAGCAGACAGACAAGCAGAGATACAAACACAGACATGCAAATAGAAGACCAGAAACAGACAAGCAATATCAAACACTAAAGCGAAATAAGAAAGTATTTGTAAGCGAAACAAGAAAGTATTTACTTGTAAATATTTTTTCTGTACTTGAGTAAATATTGCCCAGGCTGGTGTACTGGTCAATAAAAAACAAGCAACATGAGGGTAAACACAATCATTGATTAAGATGCATGTGCAACAGCTAGGTATCTATAGTGTTGAAATGTTTAGCTGCTTCTTCAGACAGATACCGAGGCACTACTACACCTGACGCTTCCGTATCTGACTGAAGAATACTACTGTGTAGGCAAAAGTTTCATCAGTAAGGATGCCCAACTGTTTCACAAGTGTCTTAATTAATTCGTCGGTATTTTATGCCCTTTTTCAACAAGGAAACATGCACACACAGAGGGAGAAACAAGCGGAAAAGCAGTTATACAAACACAAAGCATAATAGTAAATAAGAAAGATGCAGCTTGCTCCTTCCTTAAGTGAGTGTGACCTGACCTGACTAAGCTGAGGCATTGGCTTAAGCCTGTGGGAGACTTGGACCTGCCTCGCATGGGCCAGTAGGCCTGTTGCAGCTTTCCTTCTTACTTATGTTCTTAATCAGAGACAGAAAAAGATACGAAGAGGAAAACAACGTGACAGACGTACAAATGCTCAGGCAAAAGTTAAACATAAAAAAATAATAAAAACAAAAAACAAAGAAACAGAGAAACAAACACAAACCAAAATACCTACCGTGGACCGGGTCGCGGGGGCGGTGACCTCCGGAGCACCCTCGAGGTACAGGACAGAGGTAAACAGTGTCATCAAGCTAATTTACCGAATTTCCAGGGAGGCTTAAATCAATAGGAAAAAAACTATATGAATAAAGAGGTGAATAGCGAATCACCAGTAACGAAATAATCTCATTGGACTCAACTCATCCGTGACTAACTCATCCCGACAGCCCAGCTTCCATCAGAGGCAGGAAGAGCAAATCAAATCGGTTCTGTGGGCCTTTGGGGAAAAGGATTTTGGCACATGGAGATAGTAATCGGCTGTTGGTATAATTCATATCGCAATTTAGCAATCCCCAGTTTTTTCTCTCCAGCACCCGCATGCGGAAGATGCGGGTGCTGGAGAGGATGTCTTGACAGATGTGGGAAAACGGGTTAGAGGAAGGGAGGAAATGTTGGATGTTAAGGGAGTGAAAGATTTGTATGAAAGGTATATAAACCGAGGAGTGTGTATTTCACCGTATATATATATACGCCAAGAGATTTATATCTTACACTGCAAATATATTTAAACCAATATGTGTATATGCACTGCGCATCTTTCAGTGTATTTGCTCCGACAGGTGCGTATCTATTAACGTATATACAATGAGAGGTGTGTATTTCTCAACGTACATATATCAACAGGCCTGTGTATTTCTTTAATCCACATTTTAATGAATAAAATATTCTTGGTGTTAGTGTAAAGAGGAATTTCAGTCACAGTTGCCCACCAGAAGTCGATAGGCTTTCAGCCTAACAAGCTGACTATAATAGCTCGTTACGCAGTTATTATAATCAGCTCCGATCTATAATTGCTGGCTAATCAGTTTACAGCAATAATAATCATAATGAGATATTGCAGATACATATCGCTTCTAATGGGCTTTATCAAGTCAGCACAAGCAGTACAAAGGAACAGAGGGAGGAAAGGGTACAAAGGAAACAAAGGGAGGTTCTGGAGGCGAGGTGCAACAACTTTACGAAGGGGAACGACATCTCTTTAGTGATTAGGCAACCAGAAACCCACAAACGAAATTGCCTTGAAGCTGCCCTAATCTACATTTCAGTTGCATTTACACAGAGCAGAGACAGCTTCAGCAACGCTGAAATATTAACATGAATCCACCGTGAAGCGATAAATCCAGACATCACTTAACAACAAATCACATCCACTATTACTACCACTACTGCTGATGCTGCTGGTGTTACTACTGCTGCTGCTATTATCATACAGTGATAACGGCAACAACGGAAAGTAAAAACAATAAGAATAAACCATTAAAAGCAAAAATAAATTCCAAAAGTCTAATCCTTGAATGCAACAGGGAATAAATCGGGAGCTGAAACACGGCTCTCGAGTTTGCTTTAAAACATAAGCAAGCCAATATGCTCTCCGTCGCACCGGCCACTCGGCCCTAGTCTCTGATGGGTAATTTATTTCCCAGATTGTGTTGTCAGCGCTAAAGCTTTTCACTTAGCTTCAGCCAGGATAAGGGCCCCCTCTGGTACACTCTGAATTAGTATTCATGGCTTCACATCCAGGTCCGACATAGTCAACAGACTTTAAAAGAGAGATCAACGGGAGTTTAACTGGAAGTTCAAAGAGTGTAGCAGGGGTTTCAATGAAGGCTAATATTTCAACAGAATTTAATAGGGCTTAACAGAGTTTAGCAGTGTGGTTTGTTGTGGGTCTGTCAAGTTTGAAGACTATCGGCTGCACAATGTTTATTAAACATCTATTTTTCACCTGTACACCACCAGTCAAAAAACTTCAATTCTTAAAATAGGCATGAGAGTAAATTCTCAATATATGTACACTGACATGTGCATATGATGTATATATGCTTCGTTGTTGGTTCGTCAATCATATTCAGCTGATAAGATTCATACTCGGAGGCAAATTAAAGTCATCTCGTAACATGTCTCAAACAAGTGTGTGTGTATATATAATATATATATATATATAATATATATATATATATATATATATATATATATATATATATATATATATATATATATATATATTAATTTAACTCATTTCAATATAATTCAAAGCCTTAATGGAGAGTTTAACCAAACTTAACAGAATTCAGTCGAGTTCAAAGAAGACTCCAACAAAGATTTCTACAGAATTTAATAGAAATCAGTAATGTTCAGGAGGGATTCGAGCAGAGATGGACAGCGGAAAATTTTAGAGAGATGCATGCAGAATACAGTGCCAATGGGTTCCACAGAGCCAACCCTGGAAGAACAAGGCACTTGCATTTTCTGCACGTGTATTTGTCCGTATATGACGAAGCTGTTTGTACGGGCGGGGTTAATTAAGGGCGTGTGTTTGTTCTCTGTTTGTCGGGTTTGTTTGTCTTTCTCAGTCTTGGATTTGGCGGTGTTTATGTTGTTGTGGTGAGTCCTGAGAAACTTAGATCATCACACTGTGCTCATCAACCTATTCACCATCACACTTAATTCAACTAACCTTAAGTTAAGCTTATCTGACTATATCGAAAAACATCTATTAATTATATAAGTAATAAATGATGGTAAACAAAGCTAATGTTTATGAACAAATGAGAAATAATTATAATGTAATAACTTAATAAAAATAATGATAAAATAAAAAGTTAATTATAATGCCAGTATTACGGCAACTCCTTAAATTATTTAACACTTCATCTCAAACAATTGCAAAATTTTAGTCATTCCTCAGTATAACTCCCAACAAATACATCTGAAAATAAGCGTATAACGTAACTAATGCCACCATAATGCCACCACAATGCCACCAAGAACGCCACAGTGCCATCACAGATCACCACAATGCCACCACAGAACACCACATTACCACCACAGAACACCACAATGTCACCACAGAACACCACAATGCTACCACAGATCACCACAATACCACCACATAACACCACAATGCCACCACAGAACACAATAACGCCACCACAGAACACAATAACGCCACCACAGAACATCACAAGCCACCACATAACACCACAATGCCACCACAGAACACCACAATACCACCACAGAACACCACAATGTCACCACAGAGCACCACAATGCTACCACAGATCACCACAATACCACCACATAACACCACAATGCCACCACAGAACCCCAATAACGCCACCACAGAGCACAATGCCACCACAAAACATCAAAAATGCCACCACATAACACCACAATGCCACCACAAAAACACCAAAATGCCACCACAGATCACCACAATACCACCACATAACACCACAATGCCACACAGAACATCACAATGCCACCACAACACCACAATGCCACCACAGAACACCATAATGCCACCACAGATCACCACAATACCACCACATAACACCACAATACCACCACATAACACCACAATGCCACACAGAACACCACAATGCCACCACATGGTATTAGCGAGGGTGATGCTTAGGGAGTATGTTTGTTATGTGATGGTATGCATTCACGGGTCACTTTCAATTTTATCTGGCTACCTTACCAGCAACGTGGTGAGGAGATGTGTGTGGGAGAAACTGATAGATGTTAAAACGAAGGTGTGTATCATCACAAAGAGAGGCTTATGAACAAAGGGAACACATACGGTGGTGTGTTCTGTTAAGTACTCCATGGTAACCACATTATACATTACAAAAAATAGTGTTTAAATCTCATATATAAATATATATATGTAAAACAACCACTGTGAAAGAACAAAGAAATTCCAAGCGCTTTCGAGACTTCACGTGAGAAATCACGAAAGAGCTTGGAATTTCACTATTCTTTCACAATGGTTGTTTTGCATTTTCTGATATCACCTGTTTACTGTGATCTTATTGCAGATATGATCTTGATATATATATATAATATATATAATATATAAAAATTATTAAATTATTATTATATAATTACCCCGGCCGATCCCCCCAAGGCGGGGTTGGCCCAAAAAGAAAAACTTTAAACCATCATTCACTCCCATACTGTCTTGCCAAAAGGGTGCTTTACACTACAGTTTTTAAACTGCAACATTAAACACCCTCCTTCAGAGTGCAGGCACTGTACTTCCCATCTCCAGGACTCAAGTCCGGCCTGCCGGTTTCCTGAATCCCTTCATAAATGTTACTTTGCTCACACTCCAACAGCACGTCAAGTATTAAAACCATTTGTCTCCATTCACTCCTATCAACACGCTCAAGCATGCCTGCTGGGAAAATCCAAGCCCCTCGCACACAAAAACCTCCTTACCCCCTCCCTCCAACCCTTCCTAGGCCGACCCCTACCCCGCCTTCCTTCCACTACAGACTGATACACTCTTGAAGTCATTCTGTTTCGCTCCATTCTCTTACATGTCCGAACCACCTCAACAACCCTCCTCAGCCCTCAGGACAACATTTTGGTAATCCCCACCTCCTCCTAACTTCCAAACTCGAATTCTCTGCAATAATTTCACCCCCACACATTCCCCCAGACAGATCTCCACTGCCCTCCACCCTCCTCGCTGCCATTCTCAACCCAAGCTTCACACCCATATAAAAGCGTTGGTAAAAACTATACTCCATACATTCCCCTCTTTGCCTCCAAGGGCAAAGTTTCTTTGTCTCCACGACTCCTAAGTGCACCCTCACGTCTTTTTCCCCCATCAATTCTATGATTCACCTCATCTTCATAACCCATCCGCTGACACGTCCACTCCCAAATATCTGAAAAAACGTTCACCCTCCATACTCTCTCCCTCCAATCTGATATTCAATTTTCTCCCTATCTTTTTTTTATCCTAAACCTTACTCTTTCCTGTATTCACCTTTTAATTTTCTTTTTTGCACCCCTACCAAATTTTATCCCCAATCCTGCAACTTCTCTTCAGAACCCCAAGACACAGTGTAACACAAAGAGCAGCTGTGACAAAATCCACTTTGTGTTGATTTTTTATCTTTTTTCCCACGCCCCTTTTCCAAGACCCCCCGCATTTTTCTCTTTCAACCCATCAAAAATTATTAAACAAACCCCGGGGACATCACACATCCTTGTCTAAGCCACTTTTTCTGGGAAAAAATTTTCCCTCTTTTCCCACATACTCTAACTTGGCCTCACTATCCCCGTAAAAAATCTTCCTGTTTCAGTAACCTACCCCTACACCATCACTGCAACATCTCCACATTGACCCCCTATCCCCCCTGTCATACCCTTTTCCAAAACCATAAATGCCACAAAGCCTCTTTAGCCTTTTCAAATACTGTTCCTTATATGTTTTCCTGTAAACACCTGGGCCCACACCCCCACCTTTCCCAAAGCCCCTTGTTTATCTGCTATCCTATTCTCCGTCTTACTCTTAATTCTTTCAATTATAACTCTACCTACAATGGAACCCCAACAGACTTATCCCCCTTAATTTTTTTTAACTCTTTTTATCCCCTTTGCCTTTATACAAAGGAACTATGCATGCTCTCTGAATCCCAGGGACCTTCCCTCTTCCCTAATTTATTTAAACAATTGCACCCAAACCCCCCAAAACTATATCCCCACCTCTTTTAACATTTCTATCTTTATCCCATCAATCCCGGCTGCTTTAAACCCCCTTTATTTTACCACTGCCTCACGAAATTCCCCCCCCACTACAAAGGCTCCCTCACTCCACAAATGTTAAAAAACCCCTTTCCCTAACACAAATCCACTTCCCTATCTTCAACAAAATTCAAAAATGTTGATGAAAAAAAATATTAAAAAAATATATAATAATAAATATATAATTATAATAAAAATATAATAAATATAAAATACTCAATATTTTAACAATCGGCCGTCTCCCACCGAGGGAGGGTGACCCCAAAAAGAAAGAAAACCCCAAAAAAAAAATACTTTCACATTTAAACTTTTCACCTCACTCACACATAATCATGTTTTTTTCAGAGGGATCAAAAACACAGTTTAGAAGCATATACTAAAAGATACACAACATATCCCTCCAAACGTTAATACCCGAACCCCTCCCCAGCGTGCAGGCATTGTACTTCCCCTTCCCAGGACTCGAGTCCGGCTACATAAAAATAAACCCGGGTTTCCTGAACCCTTCACTAAATATTCCCTTTCCCCACCCAACGATCGTCAGGTCCCCAAAAACCATTTGTCTCCATTCACTCCCATCGAACACGCCATGACGCCTGCTGGAAGTCCAAGCCCCTCGCCCACAAAACCCCCCTTACCCCTTCCTTTTCCAAACCTTTTCGAGGATGACCCCCACCCCCTTCCCCTTCCCCTACAGTTTTTACCCTCATTTACTACTTTGACCCTTCTCTCAAATAACCAAAACCCCTCAAAAACCCCTCTTCAGCCCCAGACTAAAACCTTTTATTAAATCCACCCTTCTCCTAATTCCACACTCCGATTTTTTTTGCATAATATTTACACCACACATTACCCTTAGACAGGACATCTCCAGTGCCTCCAACCGCCTCCTCGCTGCTGCATTCACAACCCAAGCTTCACACCCATATAAGAGTGTTGGTACTACTAAACTTTCATACATTTCCTTCTTTGCCTCCATAGATAACGTTTTTTGTCTCCACATATACCTGAACGCAATTCATCAATTCTATGATTAACCTTATTCTTCATAAATCCATCCGCCGACACGTCAACTCCCAAGTATCTGAAAACATTCACTTCTTCCATACTCCTCCTCCCCAATTTGATATCCAATTTTTTTGTATCTAACTCATTTGATACCCTCATCACCTTCCTCTTTTCTATGTTCACTTTCAACTTTCTACCTTTACACACACTCCTAAACTCATCCACTAACCTTTGCAATTTTTCTTTAGAATCTCAGATAAGCACAGTATCATCAGCAAAAAGTATCTGTGTCAATTCTCATTTTGTATTTGATTCCCTATAATTTAATCCCACCTCTCTCCCGTACACCCCATCTATAAATATATTAAATAACCATGGTGACATTACACATCCCTGTCTAAGACCTACTTTTACTGGGAAGTAGTCTCCCTCTCTTCTACACACCCTAACCTGAGCCTCACTATCCTCATAAAAATCTTTACAGCATTTAGTAACTTACCACCTATTCCATATACTTGCAACATCTGCCACATTGCTCCCCTATCCATATGCCTATTCTAAATCCATAAATGTAATAAAAACTTCCCTACCTTTATCTAAATACTGTTCACATATATGCTTCAATGTAAACACTTGATCTACACATCCCCTACCCACTCTGAAACCTTCTTGCTCATCCACAATCCTACATTCTGTCTTACCTCTAATTCTTTCAATTATAACCCTACCGTTCACTTTTCCTAGTATACACAGTAAACTTATTCCTTTATAATTTTTACAATTTCTTTTGTCCCCCTTTCCTTTATATAAAGGGACTATACATGATCTCTGCCAATTCCTAGGTACCTTCCCCTCTTTCATACATTTATCAAACAAAAATACCAACCACTCCAACACTACATCCCCCCCTGCTTTTAACATTACTGTCATGATCCCGTCAGTTCCAGCTGCTTTACCCCCGTTCATTCTACGTATTGCCTCACGCACCTCCCCCACACTCACATCCTGTTCTTCTTCACTCCTAAAAGATGGTATACCTCCCTGGCCAGTGGATGAAATTACCGCTTCCCTTTCTTCGTCGACATTTAAAAGTTCCTCAAAATATTCTCGCCATCTACTCAAAACCTCCATCTCCCCATCTACTAACTCCCCTACTCTGGTTTTAACCGACAAATCCATTCGTTCTCTAGGCTTTCTTAACTTGTTTACCTCACTACAATTTTTTTTCTTATTTTCATTAAAATTTCTTGACAGTGCCTCTCCCACTCTATCATCGGCATTCCTTTTGCACTCTCTCACAACTCTCTTCACCTTTCTTTTACTTTCCATATACTCTACACTTCTTACAACACTTTTGCTTTGTAAAAACCTCTCATAAGCTAACTTTTTCTCTTTTATCACACCCTTTACTTAATCATTCCCCCAAATTTCACTCCTCTTTCCTCCTGCATCCACCCTCCTATACCCACAAACTTCTGCCCCACATTCTAATACTGCATTTTTAAAAAACTATTCCAACCCTCTTCAACCCCCCTCACTACTCTTTACTTGCACCAGCCCACCTTTCTGCCAATAGTTGCTTATATCTCACCCGAACTTCCTCCTCCCTTAGTTTATACACCTTCACCTCCCTCTTGCTTGTTGTTGCAATTTTCCTCTTTTCCCATCTACCTCTTACTCTAACTGTAGCTACAACTAAATAATGATCCGATATATCAGTTGCCCCTCTATAAACCTGTACATCCTAGAGCCTACCCATCAACCTTTTATCCACCAATACATAATCTAATAAACTACTTTCATTACCTGCTATTTCATACCTTGTATATTTATTTATCCTCTTTTTCATAAAATATGTATTACTTATTACCAAACCTCTTTCTACACATAGCTCAATTAAAGGCTCCCCATTTTCATTTACCCCTGGCACCCAAAATTTACCTACTACTCCCTCCACAACATTTTTGCCCACTTTAGCATTGAAATCCCCAACCACCATTACTCTCACACTTGGTTCAAAACTCCCCCCGCATTCACTCAACATTTCCCAAAAACTCTCTCTTTTCCTTACACTTCTCTCTTCTCCAGGTGCATATACGCTTACTGTAACCCACTTTTTTTACATCCAACCCTTTTTTTTACTCCACATAATCCTTGAATTAATACATTTATAGTCCCCCTTTTCCTGCCATAACTTATCCTTCAAAATTATTGCTACTCCTTCTTTAGCTCTAACTCTATTAGAAACCCCTGACCTAATCCCATTTATTCCTCTCCACTAAAACTCTCCCACCCCCTTTTAGCTTTGTTTTACTTAAAGCCAGGATATCCACCTTCTTCTCATTCATAACATCCACAATCATCTCTTTCTCATCATTTGCACAACATCCACGCACATTTAGACTTCCCCCTTTGGACAATTTTCTTCTTCCCTTTTTATTTTTAGTAATTATTACAGGAAAAAAGGGGGTTTCTAGCCCATTGTTCCCGGCATTTTAGTTGACTTTTACAACACGCTTTGGGTTACGGGAAAGATTCTTATTCCACTTCCCCATGGATATAAAAAAAAAAGTAATAAGACCAAGAACTATTAAGATAAAATCAAAGAAAACTCAGATTAGTGTGTATAAATAAACATGTACATGTATGTGTAGTGTGACCTAAGTGTACGTAGAGGCAGCAAGACGTTCCTGTAATCTTGCATATTTATGAGACAGACAAAAGACACCAACAATCCTACCATCATGTAAAACAATTACAGGCTTTCGTTTCACACTCACTTGGCAGGACGGTAGTAGCCCCCTGGGTGATTGCTGTCTACCAACCTACTACGTATATATGTATACATTATGTATATACATATATATATATATATATATATATATATATATATATTTATATATATTATTTATATATATATAGATTTAATATATTTATATATGTCGTGACGAATATGTTAAACTGGTCAATTAGCAAAAACTCATTTTTAAATTAAGTCTTTCATGATATTTTTTCTCTTATACGTTTATTTGATATATATTTTTTCATTAAAGTTAATATAAAAAATTTTAATTTTGCACCAAAAGCATTTTATAAACAAGACAATTTATTTTATACCTAACCCAATTAAATTATTTTAAATATGGTTACAATAATTTATGTACTAAACAAACACAATGGAAATATATTTTTTTCGTTAGGTTCAGAATGTTTTTGGCGAATTATGCATACACAAATTTTCACTTGTTCCTATATGGCAACAAGAGAGCGTTGCTATTTAACCCAAGATCGCAAGTTCTGCTATTCGGCACGACATTATATATATATATATATTATATATATATATATATATATTATATATTATATATATATATATATTTATATATATATATATATATATATATATATATATATATATATCGTGTATGCCACCATGGAAGAAGAGAGCGATTGTAGAGGAGAGGAGAGAGAGAGATTTTTGGGAAATGTTAAGTGAAATGTATAGGAAGCCTTTTTTAAAACCAAGTGAGAGAGTAATTGTGGAGTAAAGGGGGACCTGAATGCTAAAGTAGGAGAATCTTTTAGAGAGGGTGTGGTAGGTAAGTTTCGGGTTGCCAGTTGTTAATTGATTAATGGGAAGCCCTCTTGAATTGAACTTTGTATAGAAAGGGGTTTAGTTGTAGGAAAATAATATTTTAAGAATAGAGGATAATAAATAAGGTATACAAGATATGATTGTAGGGCGAAATGACAGTAGTTTTGTTGGATTATGTATGGTAGAAAAAAGTCTGTTGTGTAGACTCAGATGTACTGTTTATTGAGGAGCCACAGAACTATATCAGATCACTTTCTAGTTGTAGCTACACTGAGAGTAAAAGGCAGATGGGATAACAAGGAGAATAGAACATCAGGGAAGAGAGAGGTTTAAGGTTTATAAACTAAAAGAGGAGGCAGTTAGGGTAAGATATAAACAGCTATTGGCAGGATAGATGGGCTAATGATGAGCATAGGCAAATGGCCGGTTCGCAAGAGGTTATGGGGTAGGTTAAAAAAATGTAGTGTTAGAGTGTTCAGCAAGAAGTTTGTTGGTTAAGGAAAGTTGGAGCGGAGGGAAGAGGAAAGCGATTGGTGGAATGATGGATGTATAATAAAGAGAGAAGTAAGTGGAGAGATAAAAGTTAGCATATGAGAAGTTTTTACAAGTAGAAGTGATTGCAAGGAGGGGAAGAGCTATATGGAGAAAAATAGAGAGGTTAAGAGAGTGGTGAAGCAATGTAAAAAAAGAGTAGCAAAATGAGGTGGTTGTGAGATGTTCATCAACAAATTTTGTTGGAAACAGAAAGATATGGAGTGAGATTAACAAGTTAAGGAAGGCCTAGATAACAATGGATTTTGTCAGTTTTTAAAAAATAGGAGAGGAGAGTTATTAAATGGAGAGTTAGAAGGGTATTTGGGAAGATGGAGGGAATATTTTGAGGAATTGTTAAATGGTTGATGAAGGATAGGGCAGCTGTGATTTCGTGTATTGGGCAGGAGGAATAACATTCTTGTAGGAGTGAGGAAGAGCCGTTGTGAGTGGGGAGAAGTTCGAGAGGCAGTAGGCAAAATGAAAGGGAGGTAGGCAGCCGGGATTGATCGGAATAAAGATAGAAATGTTTAAATGCAGGGGGGTATAGTTTTGGATGTGGTTGGTTGCAATTATTGATAAATGTATGGAAGAGAGGGTTTAAGGTACCTAGGGATTGGCACGAGAGCATGCATAGTTCCTTTGTTATAAGCAAAGGGGACAAAAGAGAGTGCATAAATTATTAGGGGGATAAGTCAGTTGAGTATTCCTGGTATAGGTGTATGGTAAGTTCATTATTGAAAGAATTGAGAATAACGACGGAGAATAGGATAGCAGATGAACAAGGACTTTAGGAAGGTAGGGGGTGTGTAGACAAGGTGTTTGACAGTGAAACATATAAGTGAACAGTATTTAGATAACGCTAAAGTGGTTCTTTGTGGCCATTTATGGATTTGGAAAAGGTGTTATGAAGGAGTGGATAGGGGCGGCAATGTGGCAGATGTTGACAGAGGGTGTATGGTTGTAGAAGGTAGTGTTACTGAATGCAGTGAGAGGTTTTTTTCGAGGATAGTGAGCTCAAGTTAGAGTTGTAGAAATGAGGGAATTATTTCCAGTAAAAGATAGGCCTTAGACAAGGATGTGTGATGTCACCGTGGTTGTTTATATATATTTATAGATGGGGTTGTAAGAGAAGTAAATGCGAGGATCTTGGCAAGAGCCGTGGGTTAAAAGATAAGAATCACACATAAGTGGGAGTTGTCACGTTGCTCTTTGATGGATGACACATGCTCTTGGAGATTCTGAAGAGCAAGTTGCAGAGATTGGTGGATGAATTTGGTAGGGTGTGCAAAAGAAGAAATAAAAGTGATTACAGGAAAGAGTAAGGTTATGAGGATAACAAAAAGATTAGGTGATGAAAGATTGGATATACAGATTGGAGCCCAGTCCGCTAGCCAATACTGTAAACCACGAATTCAGAAATATATACCTGGATGAAGGACTAACAAACTTACACTAAACATTGACAAAACCTACTCATTCAGTTTGGTAAACAAAAGTAAAGATGTTACTTTAACATTACGATAAAAAGATCACCTATCACAAAGAAACTGAGGGAAAATTCTTAGGAAAATCACCTTGATTTTTAAAAAATAGGACTCAAAATTTCATCACATATACACAAATTTTTAAGTAAAATTTCCAAGACTGTAAGGCATATATCGATGATACGGTAATATGTTCCACAGTGGCCCTCCTGGGCCTTTATCACCGCTCCTATTTACCCTATCTCACCTATGGAATTTTTGCTGGGGCCTCAAGAACAATTAACCCATCTAAGACCACTCAATTACCCAACAAAAGTCTGCGTTAGGAAATGATAACAAATTCTCATACAGGGGCAGCCACTCCACCAATAATTCAAAACACTCACCTACTCACCATACAAAACATCCATACTATTACTGCACCTATTACATAACTTAGAACACTTTTAATCTGATATTAACCCTCCTCAAACATCTCTAGCCAACCTCAACAGAAAACATGACCATTACACAAGCACAGATCACCTTTGATGTTCCTTCGTGTCCATCTCACGTATGCAAAAACTCAATGCACATAAAAGGCCCTTAAAATCTGGAATTCATTACCTGTAAATATAAAAGGGAAACACTACCTTGTTTTTATAAATTCAAGTCTCTTCTTTAATAGATCTCTTACTCACTCAAAACCAAATAAAATCACGGAATAACTGAAACTTATAAATTGTATATCCTATATGTACTCACAATTATATCACGCAAATGTTAAAACCTAGGACACAATCTAACTTTTTTATATTTTTAAATACACTACATAACAGAATACTCCATTCGACTGATGTACAGCAATGCAAGCAACCATATGACCTGTCTTTGTAACTACTCATTTTGTGTGCTTTTAGTTATCTGTTTACAATAATGTTTTGTCATGATTTCATCATTGCTTAGTTATCGTACAGTTAATTTTAAGGCCAGCCGTATTAATATTATGCATATAAGTGGCTTTGGCAGCTGCTCTCTTACCTGTATTTTTTTGTACCTCTGTATGTATGCGAAATTACTAAATAGAATAAATAAATTAATGTATTCAGATATTTTGGAGTGGAAGTGTCAGCGGATGGGTCTATGAAGATGAGGTGAGTGAATCATAGAACTGATGAGGGGAAAAAAAGGGTGAGTGGTGCACTAGGAGTCTTTGGAGACAATGAACTTTGTCCTTGGAAAGGCTTGTCCTTTGAGGCAAAGAGGGGAAATGTATGGAGGTATAGTTTTTTTACCAACGCTATCATATGGGTGTGAAGCATGG
>NC_069405.1:29613089-29682864 GCF_026875155.1 Cherax quadricarinatus
AGTGTGAGGTGTGGTGAGTAGTGTGTGTGTGTTTGTGTGTGTGTGTGTGTGTAGTGTGTGTGTGTGTGTGTGTGTGTGGGGGTGGTGAGGTGTGTGTGTGTGTGTGTGTGTTGTGTGGTGGGTAGTGTGTTGTGTTGTGTGTATGTTTGTGTGTGTGTGGGTGTGTTGTGTGTGTGTGTGTGTATAGTGTGGTGTGAAGGAGTGGTGTGTGTGTGTGGTATGTACGTGGTGTGTGGTCGTTCATTTTAGTGTGTTGAGTGTGTTGTGTGTGTGGTGTGTGTGTGTCGTGTGTGATGTGTGTGTGTGTCGTGTGTGTGGTGTGCGGTGGTTGTGTGTGTGTGTGTGTGTTGTGTGGTTGTTGTGTGTGGGTGTGTGAGTGATGTGGTGGGTTGTGTCGTGTTGTTTGTGTGTGTGTGTTGTGTGGGTGTGATTGTGTGTGTGTTTGTGTGTGTGTGTGTGTTGTGTGTAGTACGTGTGTGCTGTGATGTGAGTGTGTGTGTGGGTGGTGTGTTGTGTGTGTGTGTGTGTGTGGTGGTGGTCGGTTGTGTGTGTGTGTGTGTGTGCTGTGGTGTGTAAGTGTGTGTGTGTCTGTGTGTGTGGTGTGTGTGTGTGTCGTGTGTGTCGTGTGGTGTGTAGTTGTGGGTGTGGTGTGTGTGTGTGTGGTGTGTGAGTGTGTGTTGTGTGTGTGTGGGTGTGTGTGTGTTGGTGTGTAGTATGTGGGTGTGTGTGTGTGTGTGTGTGTGTGTGTGTGTGTACGTGTTGTGTGTGTGTGTGGTGTGAAGTATGTAGCGTGTTTGTGTGTGTGTTGTGTGTGTGTGTGTGTGTGTTTGTTTGTAGTCAAAGTGTGTGTGTGGATGTGTAGTGTGTAGTGTGTGTGTGTGGTGTGTCGTGTGTGGTGTGGTGGTGAGTTGGTGTGTGTGTCGTGTGTTGGTGTGTGTAGTGTGTGTGTAGTATGTGGGTGGTTGTGGTGTGTGTGTGTAGTGTGTGTGTGTGTTGTGTGTGTGTGTGTGTGTGTGCGATGTGTGTGTGTGTGTGTGTGTGGTGTGTTGTGTGTGTGTGTGTGTGTGTGTGTGTGTGTGTGTGGTGTTTTGAGTGTGTGTGTGGTGTGTGTGTTGTGTGTGTGTGTGTGTGTGTGGTGTGTGTGTGTAGTGTGTGTATGTGTGTAGTGTGTGTGTGGTGTGTGGTTGTGTGTGTGTGTGTTGTGTGTGTGTGGTGTGTGTGTGTGTGTGTGTGTGTGTGGTGTGTGTGGGTGTGGTGTGTGTGTGTGTGTGTGTGTGTGGTGTGTTGTGTGTGTGTGTGTGTGTGTTGTAGTGTGTGTGTGTGTGAGTGTGTGTGTGTGTCGTGTGTGTCGTGTGTGTGCGTGTGATTGTGTGTGGTTTGTGTGTGTGATGTATGTGGGTGGTGTGTATGTTGTGTGTGTGTGTGTGTAGTGTGTGTGTGTGTGTGTTGTGGTGTAGGTGTGTTGTGTGTTGTGTGTGTGTGTGTGTGTAGTGTGGTGTGTTGTGTGTGTGTGTGTGTGGTGTGTGTGTGTGTGTGTGTGTGTGTGTGGTATGTAGTTGTGTTGTGTGTGTGTTGTGTGTGTGTGAGTGTGGGGTGTGTTGTGTGCTGTACGTGAGTGTGTGTGTGTGTAGTGTGGTGTGGTGTGTTGTGTGTGTGTTTGTGTGTTTTGTGTTTGGTGTGTGTGGTGTGGTGTGTAGTGTAGTGTGTGTGTGAGTGGGTGTAGTGTAGTGTGTGTGTGTGGTGTGTGTGTGATGTGTGTGTGTGAGAGTGTGTCGTGTGTGTGTGTGGTGGTGTAGTATCGGTGGGGTCGTCGTTAGTGTGAGTGTGATGTGTGTCGTAGTGTGTGAGTGTGTGTGGTGTGTAGTGTGGGTTTCTTGTGGTGTGTGTTTGTGTGTGTGTTGTGTGTTGAGTGTGTGTCGTGGTGTGTTAGTGTGGTGTGTGTTGTGTTGTGTGTTGTGTGTGTGTGTGTGGTGTTGTGTGCTGTGTGTGTGTGGTGTGTGTATGGGGGTGTGTGTGTGTGTGTGTGTGTGTGTGTGTGTGTTGGTGTGTCGTCTGTTGGGTGTGTGTGTGTGTGTGTGTTGTGGTGTGTGTGGTGTGTGTGTGTGTGGTGTGTGGTGTGTGTTTGTGTGTGAGGTTGTAGATGTGTTTGTGTGTGTGTGTGGTGTGTGTGTGTGTTTATATATTTTTTATATAAATATATATAATTAAATAGATATATATATATATAGTATATACTTTATATATCATATATATATAGTATATACGATATTTATATTTATATATACTATATATTTATATATATATATATATATATTTATATAATACTAATAGTATATATAATATGTATATATATATAATATATAATATATTTATATATTTATATATATTTATATAGTATATACTATATATATTTATATATATATATATATATATATATCTTATATATATATATATTAAGTATATAATATATATATATACTATATTATATATATTTATATATATATATATATATATATATATATATATTATTATATACTACACATATGTTATATATTATATTATATATATTTATATTATTATATTATATACTACATATGTATTTATATATATATATAATATTATATATATATATATATAATATGTATATAAATTTTTATACTAATATATATATATATATATATATATATATATATATATATCATAATTTTATTATATAAATAATATATATATATATATATATATTATATTATATACTATATATATATATATATATATATATATATAACTTATCTATAATATATATATATATATATATATATATATATATATATATATTATATATATAGTATGTACTATTTATATATAATACATATTATTTATATGTATATATATATAAATATATATATTATATACTTATATATTTATATGTAGTATATATATATATATATATATATATATATATATATATATTATAGTATATTATATATATATATATATATATCATATATATACTACATATGTAGTATTATAATATATATATATATATATATATATATATTTATATATATAGTATTATAAGATATTATATATTATATATATTATATGTATATATATATATATATATATATATATATATATATAATATAATACATATGTAGTATTATAATATATATATATATTAATTTACGGTAGTTAGGTGGTAGACAGCAAACCACCCAGGGGAAGTATACCGTCCTGACCAGATGACTGTGAAACAAAAACCTGTAACTGTTTTGCATGATGGTAGGATTGCTGGGTTTCTTTTTCTGTCTCTCATTAAACACACCTAAGATAACAGGGATATCTTGCTACTCTACTTACACTTTTTGGTCACACTTCACAGGACACGCCACATGCATAGATATTATATCAATAATTCTAGGTTTTTCTCCTTTTTCTATATAGCTCTTGTTCTTTTTATTTCTTCTATTGTCCATGGGGAAGTGGAAAAGAATCTTTCCTCGTAAGCCATTAGGTGTCGTATGAGGCTCGACTAAAATGCCGGGAGCAAAGGGCTAGTAACCCCTTCTCCTGTATAAATTACTAAAAAAGGAAGAAGAAAACTTTATAAAACTGGGTTGTAAATGTGCGTGGATGTAGTGCGGATGACAAGAAACAGATGATTGCTGATGTCTATGAATTGAAAAGAAGTTGGATGTCTGGCCTAAAAGCGAAACAAAGCGAAGGGGGTAGGAGTGTTTCAGTGGGGGGAAATAAATGGGATTAAATTGGATGTATTGAGAGAGTTAGAGCAAAGGATCAGGGGGTAGCAGGTAATGTTAAAGATCAGTATGGAGGAGGAAAAGAGAATATGAAAAGTGTAATTCATAGAATTATGTGATTAAAGTAAGTGGTTGGATTCGAGAAGTGGGTCATAATAAGCGTGTATGCACTTGGGAGAAGAGGAGGAATGCAGAGGAGAGAGAGAGGATTTTGTTGGAGAATGTTAAGTGAATGTATTGGGAGCCTTTGAACCATAGTGAGAGGAGTAATTGTGGTAGGGGACTTGAATGCTAAAGTAGGAGAAAACTTTTAGAGGGGTGTGGTAGGTAAGTTTGGGGTTGCCAGGTGAAAATGATAATGGGAGCCCTTTGATTGAACTTTGATAGAAAGGGGTTTAGTTATAGGTAATACATATTTTAAGAAAAAGAGGATAAATAAAGTATACACGATTGATGCTAGGGCGAAATGACGTAGTTTGTTGGATTGTGTACTTGGTAGATAAAAGATGTTGTGTAGACTTCAGGATGTACATGTTTATAGAGGGGCCACAGATATTTCAGATCACTTTCTAGTTGTAGCTACACTGGAGTAAAAAGGTAGATGGGATACAGGAGAATGAAGCATCCGGGAAGAGAGAGGTGAAGGTTTATAACTAAAAGAGGAGGCAGTCTAGTTGGGTAAGAATATAAACAGCTATTGGAAGGATAGTGGGCTAATGAGAGCATAGGCAATGGGGTCGATGAGGTATGGGGTCGGTTTAAAAAATGTGAGTGTTAGAGTGCTTCAGCAGAAGATTTGTGTTACGGAAAGTGGGTGCAGGAGGCGAAGAGGGAGCGATTGTGGAATGATGATGCATAAAGAGAGTAGTAGGGAGGAAAAAGTTAGACTATGAGAAGTTTTTACAAAGTAGAGTATGCAAGGAGGGACAGAGTATATGGAGAAAAGAGAGAAGTTAAGAGAGTGGTGAAAGCAATGTAAAAAATGAGAGCAAATGAGAGAGTGTGGTAGGATGTTATCAACAAATTTTGTTGAAAATAAGGAAAAAGTTTTGGGAGTGAGATTAACAAGTTAAGAAAGCCTAGAGGAACAAATGGATGTGTCAGTTAAAATAGGAGAGGAGGTTATTAAATGGAGAGTTGAGGTTATTGGGGAAGATGGAAGGAATATTTTGAGGAATTGTTAAATGTTGATGAAGATAGGGAAGCTGTGATTTCGTGTATAGGGGCAAGGAGGAATAACATCTTGTAGGACGTGAGGAAGAGCCAGTTGTGAGTGTGGGAAGTTCGGTTGGCAGTAGGGGTTAAAAAAAAAATTTGATAAGGGGGGTAAGGCTAGCCGGATTGATGGGATAAAGATAGAAATGTTTAAAAAGCCAGGTGGGGATATAGGTTTTGGAGTGGTTGTGGTGCAATTATTTATAAATGTATGGAAAAGAAGGTTAAGGTAACCCTAGGGATTGGCAGGAGAGCATGCATAGTTCCTTTGTTATAAAGGCAAAGGGGATAAAGAGAGTGAAAAAATTTAGGGGGATCAAGTCTGTTGAGTTTGTACATGGTAAAGTGTATGGTAGAGTTATAATGAAAGAATTAAGAGTAAGACGGAGAATAGGGATAGCAGATGACAAGGAGGGCTTTAGGAAGGTTAGTTAGGGGTGTGTGGACCAGGTGTTACAGTTGAAACATATAAGTGATCAGTATTTAGATAAGGCTATAAAGGGTCTTAGTGGCATTTATGGATTTGGAGAAAAGGCGTTGACAGGGTGGATAGGGGAGGGCAATGTGCAGATGTTGCAAGTGTATTGTTTTAGGATGTAGGTTCTGAAAGCACGTTGAAGAGTTTTTACGAGGATTTGTGAGGCTCAAGTTTAGAGTATGTAGGAAGAGGAAATTTTTTCCTCCAGTAAAAGTAGGCCTTAGACAAGGATGTGTGCTTGTCAACGTGGTTGGTTTAATATATTTTATAGATGGGGGATGTAGAGAAGTAAATGCGAGTGTCTTGCAAAGAGGCGTGGAGTTTAAAAGAATAAAAGAATCACCACACAAAGTGGGAGTTGTCACGCTGCTCTTTTGCTGATCGACACTGTGCTCTTGGGGATTCAGAAGAGAAGTTTGCAGAGATTGGTCGGAATGAATTTGGTAGGGTGTGCAAAGAAGAAAATTAAAGTGAACCTACAGGATCAAGGAGTCTAAGGTTATGAGGATAACATAAAAGATTAGGTGATGAAAGATTGAATATCAGATTGGATGGGAGGAGAGAATGGAGGAGGTGAACGTATTCAGATATTTGGGGGTGGACGTGTAGCTGATGGGTCTATGAAGTGAGGTGAAATCATAGAATTGATGGATGGAAAGAGTGAGTGAGTTGCACTTAGGAGTCTGTGGAGAAAAGAACTTGTCCTTGAGGCAAAAGAGGGGAACTGTATGAGAGTATATATAGTTTTACCAACGCTCTTATATGGGTGTGAAGCGTGGGTGATGAATGTTGCAGCGAGGAGAGGCTGGAGGCAGGGAGATGTCATGTCTGAGGGCAATGTGTGGTGTTGAATATAATGCACGAGAATTCGTAGTTTGGAAGTTAGGAGGAGGTGCGGGATTACCAAAACTGTTGTCCTGAGGGCTGAGGGAGGGTTGTGAGGTGGTTGGGACATGTACGAGAGAATGGAGCGAAACAGAATGACTTCAAGAGTGTATCAGTCTGTAGGGATGGAAGGCGGGGCGGGGGTAGGGGTCGTTCGGCCTTAGGAAGGGTTGGAGGGAGGGGGGTTAAAGGAGAGTTTTGGCTCCGGTGCGAGGGGCTTGGACTTCCAGCAGGCATGCTCGTGAGCGTGTTTTGATAGGAGTGAATACTCCACATAATCTTGAATTAATACATTTATAGTCCCTCTTTTCCTGCCATAACTTTATCACCTTAACATATTGCTACTACCTTCTTTAAGCTCTAACTCTAGTAGAAACCCTGACCTAATCCCATTTATTCCTTTCCACTTAAACTCTCCACCCTTTACAGTGTTGTTTTACTTAAAGCCAGGATATCACCTTCTCTCATTCATAACATCACAATCATCTCTTTCTATCATTTGCAAACATCCACGCACATTCAGACTTCCCATTTGGGACAATTTCTTCTTCTTATTTATTTTTAGTAATTATTACAGGAAAAGGGGTTACTAGCCCATTGTCCCGGCATTTGTAGTTGACTTTTACAACACGCTTGGCTTCACGGAGTGAAAGAATCTTATTCCACTTCCCCCATTGGGATATAAAAGAAAAAGTAATAAGACCAAGAAAACAAACTATATAAGATAAAATCAAGTAAAACTCAGATTAGTGTGTATAAATAAACATGTACATGTATGTGTAGTGTGTCCTAGTGTACTGAGGCAGCAAGACGTTCCTGTATTCTTGCATTATTTATGAGACAGACAAAAGACACCAACAATCTACATCATGTTAAAAAACAATTACAGGCTTTCGTTTCCCACTCGCTGGGCAGGCGGTAGTAGCCCCCTGGGTGATTGCTGTCTACCAACCTAACTACGTATTATATGTATACATTATGTATATACATATATATATATATATATATATATATATATATATATATATATATATTATTTATATATATATAGATTTAATATATTTATATATGTCGTGACGAATATGTTAAACTGGTCAATTAGCAAAAACTCATTTTTAAATTAAGTCTTTCATGATATTTTTTCTCTTATACGTTTATTTGATATATATTTTTTCATTAAAGTTAATATAAAAAATTTTAATTTTGCACCAAAAGCATTTTATAAACAAGACAATTTATTTTATACCTAACCCAATTAAATTATTTTAAATATGGTTACAATAATTTATGTACTAAACAAACACAATGGAAATATATTTTTTTCGTTAGGTTCAGAATGTTTTTGGCGAATTATGCATACACAAATTTTCACTTGTTCCTATATGGCAACAAGAGAGCGTTGCTATTTAACCCAAGATCGCAAGTTCTGCTATTCGGCACGACATTATATATATATATATATTATATATATATATATATATATTATATATTATATATATATATATATTTATATATATATATATATATATATATATATATATATATATATCGTGTATGCCACCATGGAAGAAGAGAGCGATTGTAGAGGAGAGGAGAGAGAGAGATTTTTGGGAAATGTTAAGTGAAATGTATAGGAAGCCTTTTTTAAAACCAAGTGAGAGAGTAATTGTGGAGTAAAGGGGGACCTGAATGCTAAAGTAGGAGAATCTTTTAGAGAGGGTGTGGTAGGTAAGTTTCGGGTTGCCAGTTGTTAATTGATTAATGGGAAGCCCTCTTGAATTGAACTTTGTATAGAAAGGGGTTTAGTTGTAGGAAAATAATATTTTAAGAATAGAGGATAATAAATAAGGTATACAAGATATGATTGTAGGGCGAAATGACAGTAGTTTTGTTGGATTATGTATGGTAGAAAAAAGTCTGTTGTGTAGACTCAGATGTACTGTTTATTGAGGAGCCACAGAACTATATCAGATCACTTTCTAGTTGTAGCTACACTGAGAGTAAAAGGCAGATGGGATAACAAGGAGAATAGAACATCAGGGAAGAGAGAGGTTTAAGGTTTATAAACTAAAAGAGGAGGCAGTTAGGGTAAGATATAAACAGCTATTGGCAGGATAGATGGGCTAATGATGAGCATAGGCAAATGGCCGGTTCGCAAGAGGTTATGGGGTAGGTTAAAAAAATGTAGTGTTAGAGTGTTCAGCAAGAAGTTTGTTGGTTAAGGAAAGTTGGAGCGGAGGGAAGAGGAAAGCGATTGGTGGAATGATGGATGTATAATAAAGAGAGAAGTAAGTGGAGAGATAAAAGTTAGCATATGAGAAGTTTTTACAAGTAGAAGTGATTGCAAGGAGGGGAAGAGCTATATGGAGAAAAATAGAGAGGTTAAGAGAGTGGTGAAGCAATGTAAAAAAAGAGTAGCAAAATGAGGTGGTTGTGAGATGTTCATCAACAAATTTTGTTGGAAACAGAAAGATATGGAGTGAGATTAACAAGTTAAGGAAGGCCTAGATAACAATGGATTTTGTCAGTTTTTAAAAAATAGGAGAGGAGAGTTATTAAATGGAGAGTTAGAAGGGTATTTGGGAAGATGGAGGGAATATTTTGAGGAATTGTTAAATGGTTGATGAAGGATAGGGCAGCTGTGATTTCGTGTATTGGGCAGGAGGAATAACATTCTTGTAGGAGTGAGGAAGAGCCGTTGTGAGTGGGGAGAAGTTCGAGAGGCAGTAGGCAAAATGAAAGGGAGGTAGGCAGCCGGGATTGATCGGAATAAAGATAGAAATGTTTAAATGCAGGGGGGTATAGTTTTGGATGTGGTTGGTTGCAATTATTGATAAATGTATGGAAGAGAGGGTTTAAGGTACCTAGGGATTGGCACGAGAGCATGCATAGTTCCTTTGTTATAAGCAAAGGGGACAAAAGAGAGTGCATAAATTATTAGGGGGATAAGTCAGTTGAGTATTCCTGGTATAGGTGTATGGTAAGTTCATTATTGAAAGAATTGAGAATAACGACGGAGAATAGGATAGCAGATGAACAAGGACTTTAGGAAGGTAGGGGGTGTGTAGACAAGGTGTTTGACAGTGAAACATATAAGTGAACAGTATTTAGATAACGCTAAAGTGGTTCTTTGTGGCCATTTATGGATTTGGAAAAGGTGTTATGAAGGAGTGGATAGGGGCGGCAATGTGGCAGATGTTGACAGAGGGTGTATGGTTGTAGAAGGTAGTGTTACTGAATGCAGTGAGAGGTTTTTTTCGAGGATAGTGAGCTCAAGTTAGAGTTGTAGAAATGAGGGAATTATTTCCAGTAAAAGATAGGCCTTAGACAAGGATGTGTGATGTCACCGTGGTTGTTTATATATATTTATAGATGGGGTTGTAAGAGAAGTAAATGCGAGGATCTTGGCAAGAGCCGTGGGTTAAAAGATAAGAATCACACATAAGTGGGAGTTGTCACGTTGCTCTTTGATGGATGACACATGCTCTTGGAGATTCTGAAGAGCAAGTTGCAGAGATTGGTGGATGAATTTGGTAGGGTGTGCAAAAGAAGAAATAAAAGTGATTACAGGAAAGAGTAAGGTTATGAGGATAACAAAAAGATTAGGTGATGAAAGATTGGATATACAGATTGGAGCCCAGTCCGCTAGCCAATACTGTAAACCACGAATTCAGAAATATATACCTGGATGAAGGACTAACAAACTTACACTAAACATTGACAAAACCTACTCATTCAGTTTGGTAAACAAAAGTAAAGATGTTACTTTAACATTACGATAAAAAGATCACCTATCACAAAGAAACTGAGGGAAAATTCTTAGGAAAATCACCTTGATTTTTAAAAAATAGGACTCAAAATTTCATCACATATACACAAATTTTTAAGTAAAATTTCCAAGACTGTAAGGCATATATCGATGATACGGTAATATGTTCCACAGTGGCCCTCCTGGGCCTTTATCACCGCTCCTATTTACCCTATCTCACCTATGGAATTTTTGCTGGGGCCTCAAGAACAATTAACCCATCTAAGACCACTCAATTACCCAACAAAAGTCTGCGTTAGGAAATGATAACAAATTCTCATACAGGGGCAGCCACTCCACCAATAATTCAAAACACTCACCTACTCACCATACAAAACATCCATACTATTACTGCACCTATTACATAACTTAGAACACTTTTAATCTGATATTAACCCTCCTCAAACATCTCTAGCCAACCTCAACAGAAAACATGACCATTACACAAGCACAGATCACCTTTGATGTTCCTTCGTGTCCATCTCACGTATGCAAAAACTCAATGCACATAAAAGGCCCTTAAAATCTGGAATTCATTACCTGTAAATATAAAAGGGAAACACTACCTTGTTTTTATAAATTCAAGTCTCTTCTTTAATAGATCTCTTACTCACTCAAAACCAAATAAAATCACGGAATAACTGAAACTTATAAATTGTATATCCTATATGTACTCACAATTATATCACGCAAATGTTAAAACCTAGGACACAATCTAACTTTTTTATATTTTTAAATACACTACATAACAGAATACTCCATTCGACTGATGTACAGCAATGCAAGCAACCATATGACCTGTCTTTGTAACTACTCATTTTGTGTGCTTTTAGTTATCTGTTTACAATAATGTTTTGTCATGATTTCATCATTGCTTAGTTATCGTACAGTTAATTTTAAGGCCAGCCGTATTAATATTATGCATATAAGTGGCTTTGGCAGCTGCTCTCTTACCTGTATTTTTTTGTACCTCTGTATGTATGCGAAATTACTAAATAGAATAAATAAATTAATGTATTCAGATATTTTGGAGTGGAAGTGTCAGCGGATGGGTCTATGAAGATGAGGTGAGTGAATCATAGAACTGATGAGGGGAAAAAAAGGGTGAGTGGTGCACTAGGAGTCTTTGGAGACAATGAACTTTGTCCTTGGAAAGGCTTGTCCTTTGAGGCAAAGAGGGGAAATGTATGGAGGTATAGTTTTTTTACCAACGCTATCATATGGGTGTGAAGCATGGGTGATGAATTTTGCAGCGAGGAGGAAGCTGGAGGCAGTGAGATGTCATGTCTGAGGTCAATGTGTGGTGTGAATATAATTGCAGAGATTTCGTAGTTTGGGATGTTCAGGGGGAGGCGTGGGATTACAAAAACTGTTAGTCCAGTAGGCTGAGGAAGGGTTGTTTAGGTGGTGGTTCGGACATGATAGAGAGAATGGAGCGAAACAGAGTGACTTCAGAGTGTAACAGTCTGTAGTGGAAGGAAGGCGGCCGGCGGTTAGGGGTCGGCCTAGGAAAGGTTGGAGGGAGGGGGTTAAAGGAGGGTTTTGTTCGTGCGAGGGGCTTGGACTTCCAGCAAGCTGCCTGTAGCGTTGTTTTATTGGAATGAATGAAGACAGATGTTTTTTAATTGCCTTGACGTGCTGTTGGAGTGTGAGGAAATAAACATTTATGAAGGGGGTTCAGGGAAACCGGAGAGGCCGGACTTAGTCTGGAGATGGCAAGTACAGGTGCCTGCACTCTGAAGGAGGGGGGTCTGGTTAATGGTTGCAGTTTAAAAACTGTTAGAGTAAAGCTCCCTTATGGCAAGGACAGTGATGGAGTGAATGTGGTGAAAGTTTTTCTTTCTCGGGCCCACCCTGCCTTGGTGGGAATCGGCCAGTTGTGATAATAAAATGATAATAATAAATTGATATATATATATGTACCAATTGCAGTTCATGAACGTCATAATTATACTGTTTCCTCCTCTTTGTATTAAATTGTGGTTTTTATGAAGACCTGTCTGAGAGATCATGACACACAGACACACACACACATCACTACTTACACACTCACACACACAATCACACACTCAAATCACACAAAACACACTCACACACACACACAGGAGCTACGAACTCGACCCTGCAACCTACATACAGGCGTGTTCTTAAACCGCACTGTGTAGTAGGTCGTTGGTCGTCAGGGCGGGCACTATCGATCTAATGGTAATTGAGAGTGTGTGTGTGTGTGTCGTGTGTGTTTGAGTGTGTGTTGTGTGTGTGTGTGATTGTGTGTGTGTGTGTGTGTCGTGTGTGTGTGTGTGAGTCGCTGTGTGGGGGGTTGAGTGGTGTGTGTGTGTGTGTGTGTGTGTGTAGTGTGTGTGTGTGTTGTGTGTTGTGTGTGTGTTGTGTGTGTGTGTGGTGGTGTGTGGGGTGTGGGGGGGGGGTTGTTGTGAGTTGTGTCGTGGTCGTGTGTGTGTCGTGTGTGTGTGAGGTGTGTAGTGTGTGTGTGTGTGTGTTGTGTGTGTGTGTGTGTGTGTGTGTGTGGTGTGTGTGTGGTGTGTAGTATGTGTGTGTGTGGTGTGTAGTGTGTGTGTGTGGTGGTGTGTAGTGTTTGTGTGTGTGGATTTTAAATGGATACACAGTGTCCTGTAGCTCGTTTGGTAGCGCACTCGTCTCAATACTGAGCCGGGGTAAATCCCGGTACGGTTGGAAATATTAGGACGTTTTTTCTTAAGAAAATACTGTCCTTTGCCCCGGGGTGCTAGTCGACTGGTGTGGGTCGCATCTGGGAAAAATTTTTACCTAATTTGGGGAATTGTTTTAAACAGCGGTTTTCCATTTTGTAGTTGTCGCAGATGGAGCTAGGTCTGTAACCTTATACATTACTTGTAAAAAATCAAATATTATTATTTTATTAATTAAAACCCACATGGAGGACTAGAGACGGGAGAACTTTGAGGGGGAGAAGAGAGAAGAGAGAGGGGGAGAGAGAGAGAAGAGAGAGGGGAGAGAGAGAGAGAGAGAGAAAAAAGGGAGAGAGAAAAAGAAGGATAAAAAAGAAGATAGAAAGGAAAAAGGGAAAGAAGAGAGGGGGGAGAGAAGAGGAGAGAGAGAAGAGAGAGAGAAAAGAGGAGAAATGAGATCTTGAAATCGCCAAGCCTGAAAAATACTGCGGTAAATAAGGAAACTTGCTCAACTTCTCAACCCAACCTCCCACCAACCCCCACTCCCCTCTCTAACCCCCTCCAACTCCCCAAACAAACAACAAATAAATTACACACATCAAACTTAAGACTGAAATCACGCCGTTAAAAAAATACGTTTCTTTCGACTCAAGGGGTAAGCCTTTAAAAGCCATCGGAACATGATTCCCTTCTAAGTAACGCAAATTTCCCGGTTCTTCTTGTTTTTTGCTTATGAGATTTTGCAGTTTAGGTTGCAAAAGGGTTTCTGGCTATCTTTTAGAGTTTTTTTTAATTTGTAACCGTAATGGATTTCCTTTGCATTTTTTCTAAGGGGTTTCGTTGAACTGTTACGTATAGAATTTTGGTATTTAAAATTTTTTCTGACAAACCCACACACCAACCCCACACACCACACACAAAACCCCCCCCCACACACACCAAAACCAAACAAAAAACCCACCCCAAAAAAAACCCAAAACCCCCCAGAGAGGGGGGGGGGATCCAAAACTTTAAAAATAGATAAAGCTCCCCCTCAAATCCCCATAGGGAATAAACCCAGGGCCCGGAGACCCCAACCCCCTGGTGATAAAACAGGTATACAACACACAAAAAACCCTTTAAAAAAAGGGGAAACCAAAAAATAAAGGAAGGAACCGGGAGGGTACATAAAATGGGGAACCAAAATAGGGAGACATTTTACTCCCCCCCTCCTTTTAAAGGAAAAAAAACAACATAAGAAATATTTTTTTAAAAAAAAAGGCTGAAAAAAAAAAAAACACCTATTTAAAAAATTTAAACAAATTTAAAATTAGACATTAGGGGGAAGGGGAAAACCTATTTAATGGAAGGGGATATACCTTTTAAAAGGGTAAGGAAGGGGCATAGTATAGGGGATCATGCCCCCCTTTTAAAGGGAAAAAAAAACAGGAACAATTAAAAAATTTTCCATCTCTCCCTTTTTTCACTCAGGCGAAGGAGGGGGAAAGAGAAGACGAACCTTATTTGAAAAAAAAAATTTTATACAAGATAACCATTAGCTAATAAGGCAAAAGGGGGAATAAAAAAAAAACGCAAAGAGTGTGGGGGGGTAAGTGTTAAAGGAACTGAACGGATTTTTTGCTTGGAAAAAATGGCGAGGAGAAATGCACCGTAAGTTACACAAATAACCCGCCATAGGGGAGGGGCGCTTACGACGACGTTTTTGGTCCTACTTGTAAATGGACCGAAACGTTGCCGTACGCTTTTCTCTCTCCTGTGTTTGGGTTAGTTGTATTTTGTTCCAGTCACAGTATTGTGTCTTATTGTTTATTGCAGTGTAAGTTCCATGGCATATAACTTTACGCTTTATTGTGCAACATTATATAGTGGTATATATAATAGTAATAATGATGATCCATACAATGAACCCTGAAAATCTTTATTATACAGCTGTTTCTCTGCATTAAATTGAAAAAGTTAGTTTGGTGAAACGTTTTATTGAGAGATTCGCAGGTGTTGAACATGCATCTTATTCTGCAACATTTTCTTACAGAGAGAGAGTGAGAAAGAGTGTGAGAGAGAGAGAGTGAGAGAGAGAGTGGGGGAGGGAGTTGCATTGTCCAGGTGTCAACAGAGGCAGACGTGCACACACACAAACTTACCATCAACACGCAGATTGAACTTGTCAGATCTTTTTTCACCTCCCTACGGGCTTAAGGCGGCAGACGCTACTACATTCCCACTAACACACACGCTCACTGGCTTCCTAGACAACTCGTTTTTCTTCCAACGCCTCCGAACGTAAGAAAAATTACGGTCCAAGCAGCGAGCAAGACTAAACCCAGTCAAAGTTTTTTTTAAACCTTATTGCAATAGTTCCGAACTTTAAACTTACCTCAGGGATCATTTAATTTTAACAATTCACGTCCGGGTCGAGATTCTTGCCAGAAAAGGCTGGATAGTAAGTTATAAGAGGAGAAAGCCATTCGTGGTCAGGTCATTGGAGGTCAGGTAACGCCTCATCCTGGTGACAATGAACCCCCAATACCAATTGCCGATCAAGACGTCATAATTATACTGTTTCCTCCTCTTTGTTTTAAATTGTGGTTTTTCTGACAGACAGACAGAGAGACAGACACACACACACACACACACACACACACACACACACACACACACAGGAGCTACGACTCGACCCCTGCAACCACAAACAGGCGAGTACATAACCCGCACTTAGAAGACGGACTAATGACGACCTTTCGGTCCAACTCGCACCAGGAACAATACCAAAATAAAAATGTATTTTCTTTATTGTTGGACTAACATTTCGCAGCGATTTATTCCTTTCTCAGATTCTATCAAATTAAAGTAATAAAAATAATGAAAATAAAATTCAATAAAATTAAATCAACAACAACGTGTCTTTGTTAACAAACATCTAAATTGTGAAATAGCGAATAATGACCCAAAAAAATATAAAATCAGATAAAAAAAAATAAAAATATAGATAGAACCGTATTGGAGATAATAATGATCTGACTAAATTTAAAAGAAAATTAAAATTATTGCCAAGTGACACTGACAATACAAGATTATATGATGAAATTAAGACTAAATTTACCAAAATTTAACAACTCGTGATTACATGAAATACCCACAGAACATGATACTGAAAAATTTAGAGAAACGAAATAAAATAAAAAGTACCATCGCAATGTAAGAAGATATATAAATGCAAATCTGCTTGTAACTTGATAAAACCCACTGTGTGGGCGAAACGTTGCCAAAGTATCGCATTATGCTGCATTTGCGTCTCTTCCAAGTTACTAATAAACGACAAAGTTTAAAATAACAAGACATCAAGAGGCATCAAATGTACTTAGAAACTTTACAGCAATATTGAGGTATTAGTGCAACCAACGTCAGGTTTGTGGAGGAGCGTCAAAAGGTCACCTTCTGACTACTGCCTAATACTGAGAATGTGAAGTCAGTTCCAGGGTGATCAAATACCCGTGGCCGGATGGCAAAAGCTCTCGCTTCACACAGTGCGTGTCAGGGTTCGATTCCCGGCGAAGGGGTGGACATATTGGACATGTTTCCTTACACCGGTTGTCAATGTTCACACATCAGTATAATGGGTATCTGGGCGTTAGTCGACTGGTGTGGGTTGCATCCTGGGACAAAACTGACTTAATTTACGGGAAATGCTCAGCATAACAAGCGGCTTTCTATATAGTAGTATGTCATTGATGTCAGTTAGGCCTGTATACCTTGTACCTGTACTTGTAGTAAATAAAGATATTATTACATTGGAGTATTCCCTCAATAGGCTCAAAACATACTTTACTAATTGGATGTTTGGTTCTGTTTAACATCCCCTGGTGCTCGAGGAATCTAGTAAGTGAATCTCTCTCTGTCTTACCCTGTGTATCAGATGGTAGCAGTCAGTCAGGTCAGAAACTTAGTGCCTGTGTATACAAGAGACCTCACAACGCTCACGTATATTTTATGCACACTAGAACATAATTTTTGACTTCGATGCGATTATAAATAATGGAAATTTAACGAGTACAGAAATCAGGGAACAAGTTATAGGTTGACTCACGAAATCGTAATGACATCATTGCAAACAAAACACGTTACGGGTGAGGATTGAACTCGGTTTGCTTGCCGCGAGTTCAATCCCCACCCGTACCGTGGTTGGTTATTCTTTTGCGCAACTCGGAAAGATTTACTCTCGCTAAATTTAAAAAAAAATTTTTGTTTGGGTACAATGCAGTTTTTCCGTGAAACAAAGGGATATTAACCCAAAAAATTTTCTAATTACAAAACCATCGTTCAGTCCCGGAGGAATACTCGACTATTTGATCCCCCTTTGGGTTTTCACCAGGCCTCTTAATTTTAAGTGTGGTCATGACATTTGGCCATGGTCAAGACCTTATTTATGGTCATGGTCTAACGTCATTAGGGCCCCAGGGTCATGACCTCTTATGGCCAGTATCGTAACCTCATTATGGCCAGGGTCAGTAACCTCATTAAGCCAGGGTCAGTAACCTCATTAGGCCCAGGGGTCAGTAACCCTTTTGGGGTCAGGACCTCATTAGGGCCCAGTGATCTTTATGGCACGGTCGGTGACTCTTAGGGGCCAGGGGTCGTAATTTCTTAGGGGCAGTGGTCAGTGACCTCATTATGCCATGTCAGTAAACCACAAATTTATGGCCAGGGGCATAACCTCATTAGGCCATGACAGTAACCTTTTAGGGCCCAGGGGTCAGTGACCTAAAAGGCCATGCTGACCACATTAAGGGGGGCCAAAAGGGTGGGTCCCTTCATTATGGCCAGGGGGTGGGAAACCATCATCTGGTGCTATGAGTACCTCCACAAACGTGTTACGGAAAGAGTGATAAGTCTACATACACAGCGTTATGGTCCCGGGTACGATGACGCTATTTGCAGGTCCCCTTTTTTACCTCTTGTCCCATTTTTTCGCTTTATTCGTTTTTTCTCTTCCTCTTTTCCTTTCCTCCTCCTCCAAATGCGTTACCATGTGGAACCGAAAATACCTCTCGGGATAGATCTAAAAACTTTTTAAGGCTTGTGTGTTTTAGTAAGAAGCCAGGAATTGTTCCTGGACAGTCAAAATTTTCTATGTGAAAATTTTAATTCATTTTTTAGGTTTACCCCCTTTGCACACTATGGGATAAGGGGAATTAGGAACAAAGCCAGTATAGGGGGCCGGGAAAAAAAAATTCTTGTCCGTAACGGCGATCAAAAATTTTTTTAAATCTAGGGGGGGTTTGTGTATTTTTTTTTAATTTTTTTACTGGTTTAAATATTCCCCATTTTCCCATTTGTTTTATTATTTGGAATATTTTTCTAAACACACACACACACACACACACACACCACCCCCTTTCCATTTTTTTCCATTCCCTCTTTTCGTTATTCATTCCCTTTTTTCTCATTTTCCTCTTTTCCCCCCCATCTCATTTTTTTCCTTCCCCTTGTTTGCGGTCATTTCTTTTTCTTCCCCCTTCTACTCTCCCTCCTTCCCCCTTTCATTTCGCTCACTCTTTTCCCTATCTTTTCTTTTCCCTCCTCCTTCCTGTCCTCCCTTCCTCAATCTCTTTTTTTTCCTCCTTCTTCCCCTTCCATCCCCCTCCCTTTTTTCTCTTTTCCCCCCCTCCCCCCTCTCTCTCTCTTGTGCTCGTCCTTTCTTCCTCTCCCTTTATTCTCTCTTTCCCCTGACCCCCGAGCGGTCATCACCACTCTTGATCCACCTGGAAATAGGAAACTTTCCTCCGTGTTTGGGAGGTGAAGGAGGGAAAAAGGTGGTGTGCTAGTTTCCATTCCCCCTTCCTCCTCTTCCCCAGCCCTCTTTTCTTTTTTTTCCGCCAATTTCCTTTCTTCCAAAGAACTCCTCCTTTGACATCCAGAAAGAGATTTGTGTTGGGGAAATGAGGGGGGGGAGTGTGTGTGTTTTGTGTGTGTGTGTGTTGTGTGGTAGACTCACTACTTTTGGCTGCATGGAAGAGTCGCAACTCCTGGGCCCCGCCCCTTTCGCTGGTCGCCCCTATGTCCACTCCCCACCCTCTAAGACCCTTTTTCATACTCTCCTTAAACTATGTGGGTCCCCTCCGTTTCTTTTACCTTGTGTGTGGTGAAAGGGGATGGGGGAGTGAGAAATAAATTTTGGTTATATATGGGGGAAGCAGAAAAGTTGATTGTTTGGTGTGTGAGAGCATCACGGGTAGGGGTACAAGGGATGAGGAATGTACGCTGTGGGAAAGGAGAGGCAAGACGTCAAAAAGGTGTGTAGCATGGAGTTAGAGTGTGTGGTAGTGGGGTTAGAGTGTGTAGGGGTGCAGTGAGGGGTGTTTATGGTGGGGGGGGGGGAGGGAGGAGAAGAATAGTGTATGAAAATACTGATAAACGCATAAATTTCCAGGAATGTCTGATGAAACTTTAAACTTATAAAAAAATCATTGATAAATTACCCAGCTTATCCGATCGTTGCAATAAACACAGACCAGGTATAATAGTATACCAGTAATGCAATCCATTAGATGTCAAGTATACCAAAGTATGCGTGAGTATACACACACACGATTTCACTTACTCCCTTAACTTATCTTCCAGTTTCCAATCCCCCTTCCATTCCCTATCCCAGTCCACGTTTCTCATCCTATCCTCCCCAGAACCTCCTCCCTGACCCCTTATCACCAGTCTTTCCTTCTCCTAAAACAGCTCTCCAATCCGTTTCTCTAACCTAACTCCTTCCCCCATATTCCCTCTTATCCTTTATTCCCTCTTTCTTCTCCAGCTGCCTCAACCTCCCTCTGCACATCCCTCCTCAACCCTCCTCCTTCCTCTATCGTCTTCACTAACCTCTAGTACTCCATCCAAGTCTCTTCCTCCCCGTCAACTACTCCTCACCCCTACCTCACAGAAAACTCTCCTGGGTAACATTATGCAGAGATTAAAAACAAAATACACACGTTTGCAGAACAAGAGTTTCTCAGGACAACGTTTCGCTCAATGCAGAGCTAAATAAAGCTCCACATAGTGTTTTATTGGAAGAACTAAACGTTTAGAGATATGACCAAGATTCAGAGTTGTGAGTCTCGGGAAGTGATCAGACAGAAGATAATCAACTATGACACAGACATGCATCGTATATGTTACATTAAATCCAAGGCACAGCTCCTACAAACACCATCGTTTTAAAACAATATTAGTTCCTACATTGATTTACAACATAGTTTTTTTTACCAACTAAACCACTAGCAACAAATATCTCAATCTTGATTACACGCATCCATACCTTTAAGATGAATGAAGTTCATTAGAATTTCACAATCGGTGATCTTTTTTTCCTAGCTAAACGATTCTATTCTCAACCCATCAGTCAGCAAATTGCCCAATTTGGTGATTTAATAACTGTCGGTGGAGTCATCAAGGAGCAGTTAGTCGTATTTATACCATAATAGCCACGCTAGGCTTTCCCTTCCCCCACACTTGACTTTTTTATAGGTACCAAAATAATGGATTTCTCTTCCTGAAATCGTGAAGATAGATTTTAACTTTTTACCCATATACACACACAATATATATAATATATATAAGTAGGTGTTAAAGCGGCTGAGCGGTCCATGCGCTGAGCGGTCCATGTGGCTGAGCGGTCCATGTGGCTGAGCAGTCCCTCCTGAAAAAGGGGTGCGGCTGAGCGTTGTATTCCTGAGCGGTCTCCTTTTCACACCTTTACGCTAATGACCTTGACCTCGCCCTCGAGACCACCTCACTCTCGACCGCCTCACCCTCGACCACCTCGCCCTCGACCACCTCGCCCTCGACCACCTCGCCCTCGACCATCTCGCCCTTAACCCCCACCCACGCCCCCCACTCGCGCCCCGCGTGCCCGCCTGCCGCGCCCTCGCTCCTGCCACCCGCGCCCTCGCGCCCGCCCGCGCCTTCTGCAGCGTCTTCTGCAGCGAATTCTGCAGCGTCGTCCGGATCGCCCCCGCGCCCCGAATTTTTTCCCTATTTTTTTCGATTTTTTTTTCGAATTTAATTTTCTTGTGGTCTCCATCTCCTCGGATCAAGTTTTTGAGGTTCCTCCTCCCACTTTCACCCCCATCCCAAATTTTTTCGATTTTTTTTGAATTTCTTATGATATCCATTTCCTCGGATCAAAGTTTTCTCTATATCAAAGACTCCAACTCCTCGGGTCAAGTTTTTTGGATTCCCCCTATGGGGTTTCGAAATTCTTATAATCTCCTCGGATCAAGTTTTTCTCGATATCAATAATACAAAGACTCCACTTACTCGAATCAAGTTTTTTGGATTCCCCCCTCTGGGGGTAAGCATTCAAAATGGACTCCCACTTGCATCCCAAGTATTTCTCCTCCATCTCCTTGGATCAAGTTTTTCTCGATAATTCAAAGACTCAAATTCCTCGGATCAAATTTTTCTCGAAATCAATAATACCAAGTCTCCATCTCCTTGGATCAAGTTTTTCTCGATAATACAAAGGCTCCATCTCCTTGGATCAAGTTTTTTGGATTCCCCCCTCCAGGGGTAAGCATTCAAATGAACTCCCCCTATGGGGTATGGCACTTTCTCTTACAACAGATCTAAACAAGTGTGACGTCACCCCACCTGTGTTTACTCGGCGGTCAGTGACGTCACGCGACGACCTCACACATACAGGCTGAATCTTGTCGACTTCCCCCTATGTCAGTGACGTCACGTGATGACCCCACACATACAGGCTGAATCTTGTCGACTTCCCCCTATGTCAGTGACGTCACGTGATGACCGCACACACAGGTTGAATCTTGTCGAGCAGACAATAAAATGCAGGATAACACTATTTATTATACAACCAATGCATTTCATATACATCCAACAAAAAAAATCATTGAAAAAAGGTACAATTCATTGACTAAAATCAACATATTTTTCTCTTGAAGAAATTCTATGCATTTTTGTTCTGCATCTTCTTCGTCGTCACCATCTCAGTATTACACATTTCATATACAACATAGGGAAAAACATCATCACTCTTAACCCAGGATAACCCAAATAATTTCACATTTTTTTCGTTAATACCCACAACAATCCACAATTTCTTTACAAAAGATTCACTCTCCTCAAGTCTAGACATTTTTCTCGTTTTAACTATTTCATCAGAAAAAGTCACCACAACACTTACAACTTATAACCACTTTTCGATAAATTCACTAGTCACAATTTTACATATTACGAAGTTAATACGCATACACACACACACACGCAAACACACACACACACACACACACACACCTCACTTTACTTTGAACACCTTCTAAACACTCTCAAAAATCATTGAATACTCACAAAAATACCTTTGAACATTTCCAAACAACACTGAAACACTTCCAAGACAACATTTTGAATACTCCCAGATAAGATTTGACATCTTTAATTTATTTACACTTACATATTTCATTAAATTACAACTCATCCCCCAAAACTCCTCCCTCATTCTCCAGATTTTTACAACAGTATCACAAAAACTAACTCAGACACTTTACTTTGAACAACACCAAAAACACCATCAATTACCTTTGAATACTCCAAAAACATCATTCGAACACCCCCAAATCACCACTGAATACTCCCAGAACACCTTCATAAATACTCTTGCACATCATTTGAACACCTTCAAAAACACCTTTGAATAGTCTCAAACACTATTTGAGTACTCCCAAATACACCACTGAATACTACTAAAACACCACTGAATACAGTCAAAGCATCACCAAAATCACCATAAACTAAGATCAACATCACAGACTAACACCCATTTTCACACAAATCCCCTCAAATCACTATAACCAAGACGATCCCACTCACCTCCAACTAAGATATAACATGAGCGCAAAAAAAAAAACATGAACACAAACAAAACACACACGAACACTTACAGAAGAATCACCACTTTTTCGGCATCACTAGTTCGACAACAACAACCACAACCCACAACACCCACAACCCACATCACCCACACCCCACAATTTTTTCTCGTTTTAACTAATTTCATCAGAAAAAGTCACAACAACAACCCTCAACTTATAACCACTTTTCAGCATCTCAAGTTCGACATCACCCACAACCACAACACCCACAACCCACAACACTCACAACCCACAACACCCCACAACCCACAACACCCACAACAACAACCCACTTATAACATCTTTATTTTGGTATCTCTAGTTCGACAACACCCACAACCACAACACACAACACCCACAACCCACAACACCCACAAAAACCCGCTTATAACATCTTTTTTGGTATCTCTAGTTCGACAACAATACTCACAACCCACAACACCCACAACCCACTTATAACATCTTTTCGGTATCTCTAGTTCGACAACACCCACAACCACAACACCCACATCCCACAACACCCACACCCCACAACACCCACAACAACAACCCACAACTTATAACCACTTTTCAGCATCTCTAGTTCGACAACACCCACACCCACAACACCCACAACACACAACACCCACAACCCACAACACCAACAAAAACAACCCGCTTATAACATCTTTTTTGGTATCTCTAGTTCGACAACAACACCCACATCCCACAACACCCACATCCACAACACCCACAACCCACAACACCCACAACCCACATCACCAACAACAAACCCACTTATAACATCTTTTCGGTATCTCTAGTTCGACAACAACACCCACAACCCACAACACCCCACAACCCACAACACCCACAACAACAACCCACTTATAACATCTTTTTCGATATCTCTAGTTCGTCAACAATACCCACAACCCTCATCACTTACCAATTTTTTCACAATTTTTCCTCATTCGATACAAATTTTTTCCCTTTTTATTGAATCTTAAAATGTAATACACATTCCTCCCTACATTATTAAAATTCTAATAAAATCCTCTCCATACCCATCTCCTTGTATCCACGTTAATTAATATTATACTCACAACAAGTAATCTCACTACCCAACTACTGCAACATGTTTCTACACACACCAATCTTTTCCAGTGTATCATAACTTTTCACTTCTATAATTTCTTTTATAATATTCACACATTACCTATATTTTCAGTAAAATCCCCCCACATTTCATTAAATTTTTAATACAACCCTCCCCATACCCCTCTCCATCTCACCCACATTTCTTCACACCCACTCACCCGTCTCCCAACACACCTCTTCAGAACAAACACAAAAATCACATTTCACATCCATAAATGTATCTCATCACCCATCTCAAATCCACTAAAATCACTGTAACCAAGATATTCACAAAATTCTATGATCAACTAACTAACATAACACAGACAACTCACTTTACTTTGAACACCTTCAAAACACTCTCATACATCATTTGAGACTACCTTTTCTCAATATCTCTTAAGAAATATTCTCTCATCGACAACCTTTATCATCTCACTACAGAACAACCCACAGTTTACTTCGAACACTCTCATAAATCATTTGAGTACTCACATAAACACCTTTGGACAATTTCCAAACAACACTGAAACATTTCCAAGTCAACATTTTGATTACTCCCAAATAAGATTTGACATCTCTAATTTATCTACACTTACATATTTCATTAAATTACAACTCAGCCCCCAAACTCCTCCCTCATTCTCCAGATTTTTACAACAGTATCACAAAAAACTAACTCATACACTTATGTCATGAGACATTACCAACACTAACACACACACACACACACACCACTCTTTACTTTGTACAACACCAAAAACATCATCAATTACCTTTGATTACTCCAAAAACATCATTTGAACACATTCAAGAAACATCATCAAACTCCTTTAAATACTCCCAAAACACCACTGAATACTACCAAAACAGCACCGAATACTGCCCAAACAAAACTAAAAATCACCAGAAACCAAGATCAACACCAACTAACGCCCATTTTATAGAAATCCCCTCAAATCACTATAACCAAGACGATCCCACTCACCTCAGACTATTATATAACATGAGCGCAAAAAAGAAAAAACAACATTCTCATAAATCATTTGAATACTCACAAAAAACACCTTTGTACATTTCCAAACAACACCGAAACACTTACAGCAGGATCACCACCAACTGAAAACATAACATGTACTCACACAAAAAAAAACTAAGACATCCATCAACTATCATCAATGACCACTCATTTTTATAAACATTCGCACAAAAAATCACAATCACCAACTCCATACAATATCTAATACACTCCTCTCACTACCACCAACACATACCAGCACAGATAGGGATACCTCCCATGACATCACACTCCATCCTGTGTTTCCTTGACGACGTCACACCCCACTTTTACTTCATTTAACTTATTGAGAGGAAGCTACTTGTTTCACCCTGTTATATCTCTAATATCTAAGATCACCACATTCAAGACGTTTACCAAATTCTATAACCCCACCACTAAGATCACACATTTTTTGTACACATTCTCTTAAAACATCACATAACGAAGTTCAATAAAACTATCTATACTTTTACTAAGATCACATAACATTTTGTCTTCTCTAACTCACTCACCAATTTACATTCACACTTACACATTTCATTAACCGAAATTACATCTCATCCACCAAACTCCTCCCTCATTCTCCAGACTTTACAACATTAACACAAAAAAAACTAAGTCATACAAATATGACATGAGACATTACCACAACTAACACACTGACTAACTTTGAACCAACTCTGAACATCACCAAAACACCACTGAACATCTTCAAAAAATACTCTGCACATCATTTGAACACCTTCAAAAACACCATCAAACACCTCCGAATACTCCCAAAACACTACTGATTACTACCAAATCACCACGGGATACTACCAAAACACCGTCAAAATCACCAGAAACTAAGTTTAGCATCACCAGCTAACACCCATTTTATAGAAGTTCCCTCAAATCACTATAACCAAGAACTCCCTCCCCATGGGAGCAAAAAAAAAAAGAAAAACTTGAACACAAACCTAATACACAAACACTTAGTACATGAACACCATCAACTGAAAACATATCTTGTACACACATAAATCTAAGACAGCCACCAACAACAATCACCCATGTTCACTTACCTCAAAAATCACTAATATCACAGAAAACACTCATTTTTTTATAAACTTTCACACACAAAAAAATAAAAAAATAAAACTGTTTTACACATTTTTTCTCAAACTAAATATTCATACCACATTTATCATTTCTCACCTATGCTTCATATCATATTTCTCATCCACATCAACCCTAAAACATCCTTCCTTATTCAGCTGTAATCTCTTAGAGTTATTTTATCCGACGACCATCATGACATAGGAGCCAGTGGGTTGTTCGTGGTGTTGGAGTGGTGTGGTTGCTCTGGCTCCTTACGTCCCGGGGGTTTTGGATGGGTCGTCTGGGTTAAAACATCTCTAGGTGATATACGGATGAATAAGGAAGGATTGTTTTTTTAGGGTTGATGTGGATGAGAAAAATGATTGAGCATAGAGTGAGAAGAAGTGGGTTGTTTGTTGTGGGTTGTGTGTGTGGGTTGTGGGTGTGTTGTTGTCGAACTAGAGATGGTTGAAAAATATATATATTATTTATATATATATATATATATTTAATATTATATATATGATATATTTTATATATATATTATACATTTATAATTATACTATATATATACATATATTCCTCTATATATATATATATATATTTATTTATATATATATATATATTTATATATATTAATATATATATAAATTATAATTTATATATATTATATATATATTCACTGGAGGCTATGCATATGTTAAAATAAAAAATATACGAATTTTTCGAGTTGTTGTGGGGTCCGGGCCGTTGGGGGCGCTGACCCCGAAATTAACTCCAGTTAACGCCTAATTGAAATTCGTTTTTGATTATTATTAATGACATCCAACGCCACCATGAGGCCTCTGAATTACATGACATTAAAGTTAAATCTACATCCACGGGACTTGAGTATGCAGTTAGTTTGGCATACAGTAGAAGGATCAGTAATAAAGGTTGAATTACCTATAAAATGTTAGGTAAACAGACACTAAGTGTAACTAATGTCGGACATTTTTTTTTCTGTAGTTACCTCCACTCATGTTACTACTACTGCAATTACTACTACCACTACTACTATTACTACTTCCACCACCACCAACTGTGTCACCTCACATGATACCTATATTATTCTATGTGTCATTGTAATGTTTGTAACGGCTCGACAAAGCTGCAGAGCGAAAAGTTGCCACAATAATATGCCAATTTAGTTGCATCTGTGTCTGTTTACCTAACAGTAGATTGATTGGGATTTAGCGGAGAGCTTGTACTCTTAAATCCTGATCCAAATGAGGGGTTAAAATCCTTCTTTTGGGATCTAGAGAAGTTTCTTTCTCTTTTATTGTGATGCGGAATAGTGATTCTCTTAGATTAGTATTCGCGGAATAGGCAGGATGCATATGAAAGATTAAATCGACAGATGTTAGCCCAAGAATTGAGGCTACAATGCTAGTTGAGATGTTCGGGTCGGATTGTAGCCTTATGTTAGGGTCTGTAGTACACACTTCATCCCTCCAGCCAGCCATCACTGCACTGAGAGCCATCCATGCAAAGCCTTCAATCAACGCCCTCACTGATAGCATCGTGCTGAAAGCCGCTTTGAGGTCCAGCACCGCCGCTGCTTCGTAATCCCGAAGGACAAGATGAATGACACAAGGAGAATTGGAAGGGTTGTATTTCGAGAAACGCTAAACCGGTGTGGGTCATTCAAGGTGTGGTAGACCTCTCGATCCTCCATCCGCTAAGAGCGTCCATGTTTATGTCGAAATAGGTGCCTAGGTGTTTAGGACGCGGATGAGTCTGTGTCTCTAGTGTTACCTCCCTTGTTTTACTTAACAGGTTTCTTGTTGGAACATGCATGGTGGTGTGGTGGTGATGGTGGTTGTGTGGGTGGTAGTGTTGGTGATGGTGGTTGTGGTCGGTGATGGTGGTAGTTGATGGTGGTGGTGGTAGTGATGGTGGTGGTGGTAGTGTTGGTGGTGGTGGTTGGATGGTGGTAGGGGGTGTGATGGTGGTAGTGGTAGTGATGCGTGGGGTGGTAGTGATGGTGGTGGTGGTTGTGTTGGTGGTGGTGATTAGTGATGGTGGTGGTGGTAGTGATTGTGGTGGTGGTGTGGTTGGTAGTGATGATGGTGGTGGTGATGGTGGTAGTGTGGAGGTGGTGGTAGTGATGGTGTTGGGGGTAGTGGATTGGTGGTGATGGTAGTGATGGTGGTGTTGGTAGTGACTGGCGATGGTAGGGATGGTGTTACTGGTTGTGATGGTGATGGTGGGTTGTGATGGGGGGTCGATGGTAGTGATGTGTTGTGTTGGTGATGGTTGTGATGGTGATGGTAGTGATGGTGATGGTGGTAGTGATGTGGTGATAGTGATATGGTGGTAGTATGGTGTGGTAAGTGATGGTAGTTGTAGTGTTGGTAGTGTGTGATGGTGATATTGTGGAATATTTCGCTCTGTTAAGGAAAATGTTGTCGCATATGAATGCTAGTTTTGTAAGCTCTATTATTTTTCGGTAGCACTCCTTTGTGTGTGTGTGTGGTGTGTGTGTGTGTGGTGTGTGTGTGTGTGTGTGTGTGTGTGGGGTGTGTGAGTGTGTGTGTGTGTGTGTGTGATTAATAAACTCATTAAGGATCATGTCTGGCTCGGGTTCCCCATCCTCCTACAAGAATTAAGGAAGACTCCCAGTACCATGTGCTATGAGTAAGTGGAAATCTGGTTCTGTTTACCGTAGAGTTTCTCCGTGTGGTGAACCTATTCGTAAGAATATTTTGTGTAGGTATGTGATCGAGGGCATAGTGGGGGAGAACCTTGTGCCGTGTACTCGCCTATTTTTTTACTCATATTTTACTTGCAGAGTTCAAGTCATAGCTCTGGCCCAGCCTCTCGTTGAATATTAGGCACACTTCTTCCTATCCATGAGGTTTATCGTATTTTCTTTTATAATCCATGATTTAGGTAATGTACGCACTAGATAACTCACAGTTTGTTCCACTTCCTGGACAGCTCTATGCCGAAAAAATATCTATACCATCCCAGTACTCGTCTAAGTTCCAAGTCCAGTTTTTGCTGGGTCCACAATGTGTGTGTTGTACTCACTACTTGTACTACTCTTATGTGTGGTTTGCAGGGTCGGTCATAGCTCCTGCACTATTCACTGATCGCTATAGGCTTCACTCTTCCTGCTCCATGAGGCTTTATCATATTTCGGTCTTAAAATGTGTATGGTTCCTGCATCCACTACATCACTTGCCAGCCTATCTATGACTGAAGAAATACTTGCTAACATCCCTCTGACTCATCTAAGTCTTCAGCTTCCAGTAGTAACCCTTTGTTTCTGTGTCCCATCTCTGGAAGATCCTGTCTGTCCACCTTATATCCCCCCCCCCCCCCACCCCTCCCCCCCCCCCTAATCCCCCCCAATTCCGTGTAGTATTTTGTATATCGTTATCAGGTGTCCCCTAACCCTCCTGTCCCCCAGTGTCGTCAGGCCGATTTCCCTTAAGTGCAAACCTTTGCACTTTCTCTAATTTCTTGACGTGCTTGACCAGGTGAGGGTTCCAAACTGGTGCTGCATACTCCAGTATGGGCCTGACGTATATGGTGTAGAGAGTCTTGAACGATGTGTGTGTATGTACGTGTATGTGTATGTGTACTCACCTAGTTGAGGTTGCAGGGGTCGAGTCCCAGCTCCTGGCCTCGCGCGCGCGCGTGTGTGTTGTGTGTATTATCACGTATTTGTACTCGCTTTTTGGGGTTGCAGAGGTTCGAGACCAACTCCTTGCCCGCCTCTTCGCTGATCGCTACTAGGTCCCCGACTTTCTCTGTTCCTTGAGCTTTATTCTTTCCTCGTCCTAAAACTACTAGTCCTGCCCTACTCTTCGTGTGTGGGTGTGTGTGTGTGTGTGTGTGTGTGTGTGTGTGTTCGTGTGTGTGTGTGGGTGGTGTGTGGTGTGTGTGTGTGGTGTGTGGGTGTGTGTGTGTGTGTGTTGTGTGTGTGTGTGTGTGTGTGTGTGTGTGTGTTGTGACGTGTTCCTTTCCTCTCATGCGAGTAAAAAGTAAAAGATTTTAAAGATTTGTTATCAAAATTCCAATCAATTGAGCAGTGACAAACTGCCAAAGTCGATGTAATATGTCATATATACTGGATACAGTTTATAGCAAATGAAAACTAAATTACAAAAACTGCATCGCATGTTATTCGATTAATAACTAAAATATTGAATTGACAGTTTAGCCAGCACATATCTGGCGCTGCGCTGGTCTCCCATTTGTTGATTAATGGGAGTTTACGGTGAACTGAGTTAACGCAGTTCTGGTAATAATTCTTGTTATTGCTGCGCAGAGGAAATTTGGTATTTCCTCCCTACGAGGCGCGTCGCGCGGGCAAAAACTCTCGTTAAATAAACATCGACGAACTGGACTGCTCTGTCCTCGTAAATTAATGAAGAGGGTAGTGATGTGGCAGTCGTGATTTATCTCTTATGTTGTTCATAGTCTAATTGCTTGCGATATTCCTTATCACCCTTTCACAGTTAATCCGCCGTGGGAGAGAGATGCATATGAAGACATTTAGGTCCGACTCGACCTTTTACAAAATTTTCAAAAACACTGTATTAGTGTGACAATGTATAATGGTCAGTGTCGGACCAAAAACGTCGTCATATCTGCTCTCTCTTATGTGGGGGTTATGTGTGTATTGTTCCAGTCACGTATTGTAACCTCTTGTTGCTCATTACTCTGTGAATGATTCCTGTGGGATGGTATACGCCAGGAGAAATCATAATCTAACTTTGCTATCACTATGTAAATAACAATAGAGTAGCTGCTTTCTTCTGAATATACCAATTTTATTTACCAGGAAAACTGCATGGTTAGACTCAATTGCAGCTTGCTGTACAAATTGAAGTCAGTAGGGTATGCCAATACTTGTTGCTAGGCAGCAAAATATCAGGAAAACGTAAATGTACTTCATGTTCACGTAATGTAATAGATAGCAACAGTTTTCTTCACACTTCTAGTGACATATATTCATTTTCCATATTTTTATATATATTTAATATATTTATATATATATATATATATATATATATATATTATATATTTTTATAATATTTTTTTATATATATATCTTTCTTTCAAACACACCGGCCTTATACCACGAGGCCAGGAGGGGCCCATAAGGAAAAACGAAAGTTTTCCTTGTAAATTTAGTTTATATACAGAGATGAGGTTACAAAGCCCCTTGCCTCCCGGCATTTTAGTCTCTCTTACAACAAACATGCGTATGGACGAGAAATTCTGTTCCATTTCCCCATGGAGGTATGAGGGAAATAAACAAGACAAGAAGGAAATAGAAGAAACACCGATAGTGGGTTGTATATATGTTTGTGCATGTATGTGTTAGTGGTGGACTAAGTGTAAGTAGAAGTGGCAATGACATTCCTGAAATCTTGCATGTTTATGAGACAGAAAAAGCACAGCAATCCTACCATCATGGTAAAACAATTACAGGCTTCCGTTTTTACACACACTTGGTAGGGCGGTAGGACCTTTCCGTGGCGGTGGACTTGTCTACAACCTACTACTGAATTATGTGTGGATATTATATATATTTATATAGATATATATTATATTTTTTTATATATATATATATATTATATATTTATATATATATAGTTATTTATTTAATTTATGTTACATTTGATATATATTTATATAGATATTTTTTTTATTTTTATATATTTTATATATTTATGATATTTATATATGTTTTATATATTTTTTTTTATATTTATATTTTTTTAAAGATATTTAGAGATATAATTTTTTTTAAATATTTATATTATTTTTTTATATATTTTTATATTTTTATTTTATATATATTAATTTATTATATTTATTTGTATTTATATATTTGTTGATTTTATATCTTTTATATTTTATTATATATATTTATTATTTTATTTATATTTATATTTATTAGAGATAGAATATATTTATTTTTTTCTATATATTTATTTATTTAGTTATATATTGATGTTTATATTATATTTTTTTATATTTATATATTTAGATTAATATTTATATATTTATATATCTTTTTATTTTTTTATATATTTATATTATATTTTTTTATTTTTAGATGATTTTATATATTATATATATATATTCTATATTTTTATTGTATTTATTTTTTTATTTATATAGTTTTTTTTTTTATTTATATTTATATATTTATTTATTTTTTTATTTATATATATATTTTTTATAATTTTTTTTTTTTATATTTTTTTTTATAGTTATATTTATTTATTTATTTTTTTTATATTTTGTTTATATTTTTATTTAGATATTTATATATTTATTTATTTATATATAGATATATTATCTAATAGTTATTTTTATTTATATTTATACCATATATTTATTTTTTATTTTTTTATTTATATATATTTTATTTATATTTTTAGATTTTATTTATATTTTATATTTTATTTTTTTTTATAGTTATTTATATATTTATATTTTTTTATATTTATTTTTTATATTTTTAATTGTTTTATTTTTTGTTTTAGATTTTTTTATATTTTTTTTTATTTTTGGTATTTAAGTTTTTTTTTGAGATATTTTTATATATTTCTATATTATATATATATTTATTTTTAGAATATATAGTTTTAGTCATATTTTATTTAGATTTATTGATTTATATATATTGATATAGATTTTTATATTGTTTTTTTTATATATATTTATTTACATATTATATTTATTTTTTTTATTTATATATTTATATTGTTTTATTTATTATATATTGATTTATTTATATGTATATAGTTATTTAAATACATTATATATATAGATATTATATATTTTTATATATATATATTTATGATATTTATTATATGTTTTATATTTTATATTATATTTTTATTTAATATAGTTTTTTATTTATATATATTTATATATTTATTTATTTTACATATATATATATTTTTTATATAATTCCTATGTGATTTTTTTTATTAGATTTATATTATATTTTGTGTATGTATTATATATCTATTTATTTATTTATTTATATTTTTTTTTTATTTATTTATATGTTATAATATATTTTATACATTTTTATTTCTATTTATTTTTTTATATTTTATTTATTTTTAATTAAGATATTTTATATTATTTATAATATATATATATATGTATATACTTTTATTTAGATTTATATATATATATTTATTTAGTTAGGTATTTATATATATATATATATATATTCTTATATTTATTTAGAATTTATATATATGTTTTATATTTATTTATTTTATATTTATACATATATATTTACTTATAATATATATATTTATATTTATATATTTATATTATATATTTTATTATATATAGATTTATTGATATGTATTTTGAAAAATATATATATTATAAATATATATTAGTACAATATAGTTATTTTTATTTTTAATGATTGAATATATATATATATATATATAATATATATATATATATATATGTTATATAAATATATATATTTATATTTATTTATATTTATTTATTTATTTATAAAATAAAAATTTATTATATATATATATATAGTTACTTATATATATATATTATATATATATATATATATATATATATATATATATATATTATATATAACACACATTATATATAGTATTTATATGTATATTTACATATATATTTATTATATATATATTTTTTTATATATTTTTATATATATTACTTTTTATATTTATATATTTACATTAATATGTATATATATATATATATATATTTATATATATATTTATGATATATATATATCACATTTATATTTATATATATATAGTTTATATATATATATTTTTATAATATTTTTTAATTATATATATATATATATATATATATATATATGTATTTATATTATTTTTTATTTTTATCACTCTGGCCGATTCCCACAAAAGGCAGGGTGGCCCGAAAAGATAAAAATTTTCACCATCATTCACTCATTAACTGTCTTGCCAGTAGGGTGCTTTAACTACTGTTTTTAAACTGCTACAGTAACACACTTTCCTTCACGAGTGCAGGCACTGTACTTCCCATCTCCAGGGAATCATGTCCGGCCTGCCGGATTCCCTGTACCCCTTCATAAATGTTACTTTTACTCACACTTCCAACAGCACGTCAAGTATTAATACCTTTCGTGTCATTCAACTCCTATCAAACACGTTCACGCACGCCTGCTGGAAGTGCAAGCCCCTCGCACACAAAACTCCTATACCCACTCCCTCCAACCTTTCCTAGCCGACCCATACCCGCCTTCCTTCTCTAAGACTGATAACCTTGAAAGTCATTCTGTTTCGCTCCATTCTCTCTCCATGTCCGAACCACCTCAAAAACCCTTTCTCAGCCCTGGACAACAGTTTTTTGGTAAATCCCGCACCTCCATCCTAACTTTCCAATACTAAGAAGTCTCTGCATTATATTCCACACCACACATTGCCCTCAGACTTGACATCTCAATGCCTCCAGCCTTCGCCTCGCTGCAACATCATTCACCCTGCTTGACACCATATAAGAGTGTTTGTAAATATATACTCTCATACATTCCCTCTTTGCCTCCAAGCACAAAGTTCTTTGTCTTCACGAATCCTAAGTGCACATTCTCCCTTCTCCCTCATCAATTCTATGATTCACCTCATCCTTATAGCCCATTCGTGACAAGTCCACTCCCAAATATCTGATTACATTCACCTCGCTCCTTACTCTCTCCTCCATTCTGTTATCAATCTGTCATCACTAATATTTTTGTTATCTCATAACCTTACTCTTTTCCTGTATCACTTTTTATTTTCTTATTTTGCACCCCTTACCAAATTCATCACCAATCTCTTTGCAAACTTTCGTCAGAATCTCCCTAGAGCACCTGTGTCTTCAGCAAAGAGCAACTGTGTCAACTCCACTTTATGGTGTGATTCTTTATCTTTTAAACTCCATGCCTCTTGTCAAGACCCTCGCATTTACTTCTCTTTCAAACAACATCGATAAACTATATTATACAACCACGGTGACATCACACATCCTTGTCTAAGGAGCCTTACTTTTGCTGCGAAATTATTTCCCTCTTCCTATGTACTCAATACTTTTGAGCCTCAATATCCTCGTAAAAACTCTTCACTCTTCTTTCAGTAACCTACCTCCTACACCATACAAACCTGCAACATCTGCCACATTGCCCCCTATCACCCTGTCATACGCCTTTTCCATATCCTTTAATGCCACAAAGATCTTTAGCCTTATCTAAAATATATTCACTTATATGTTTCACGGTAAACACCTGCTCCACTCACCCCCTACCTTTCCTATAGCTCCTAGTTCATCTGCTATCCTTTTCCCGTCTTACTTTTTATTCTTTCAATTATACTCTACATACACTATACCAGGTATACTCTACAGATCTTTTCCCTTTTATATTTTTGCCACTTCTCTTGGTCCCTTTGCCTTTATACAATGGAACTATGCATGCTCTCTGCAATCCCTAGGTACCTTTCCCTCTTCCATACATTTATTAAATAATTGCACCAACACTCCTAAAAAACTATATCCCCACATGGCTTTTAACATTTATTTCTTTATCCCATCAATCCTGGCTGCCTTACACTTTCATTTTTTTTTACTACTGCCTCACGAACTTCCCCCACACTCCACACTGGCTCTTCTAACTCCTACATGATGTTATTTACTCTTGCCCTATACACGAATCACAGCTTCCCTATCGTTCATCAACATTTAACAATTCTCAAAATTTTCCTCCATCTTCCCTATACCTTAATCTCCATTTTATAACTCCTCTCCTATTTTTTAAATGACATATCCATTTGTTCTCTTGGCTTCCTTAACTGTTAATCTCACTCCAAACTGTTTCTTATTTTCAACAAATTTGTTGATACATTCACCCCACTCTCTCATTGCTCTCTTTATACATTGCCTCACACTCTCTTAACCTCTATCTTGTCTCCATTACTCTTCCTGCTTGCATCACTTTCTACTTGAAGTGTTGCAAGTGAAGAGTTTTTACGAGGATAGTGAGGCTCAAGTTAAGTGTATGTAGGAAAGAGGGAAATTTTTTCCAGTAAAGTAGGCCTTAGACACGGATGTGTGATGTCACCCGTGGTTGTTTAATATTTTATAGATTGGGGTTGTAAGAGAAGTAAATGCGAGGGTCTTGCAAGAGGCGTGGAGTTAAAAGATAAAGAATCACACACAATGTGGGGTTGTCATCAGCTGCTCTTTCCTGTTGACACTGTGCTCTAGGGAGATTCTTGAAGGAGAAAGTTGCTGAGATTGGTGGTTGAATTTGGTAGGTGTGCAAAGAAGAAAAATAAAAGGTGGAATACTGGAAGAGTATGGTTTATGAGGGTTACTAAAAATATTAGTTGATGAAAGTTTGAATATTCAGATTGGAGGGAGAGAGTATGGAGGAGGTGAACGTATTCAGATATTTGGGAGTGGGACGTGTCAGCGGATGGGTCTCATGAAAGATGAGGTGAATCATAGGATGAGAGGGAAAAAAGATGTGATGTGGGCACTTAATGGAGGCTACTGGAGGTGAGTTTCGGGGTCAACGCCCCCGCGGCCGGTCTGTGTCCAGTGCATCCTGGGAGTCTGAGGAGTACAAGAACCTTTGTCCTGGAGCAAAGAGGGGAATGTATGGGTGAGTATAGTTTTACCAACGTTTTATAGGGTGTGAAGCGGTGGGGATGAATGTTGCAGCGAGGTGAAGGCTGGTGGCAGTGAGATGTCATGTTGTGGGCATGTGTGGGTGTGATTATAATGCAGAGAATCGTTGTTTTGGAAGAGTAGGAGGAGTTTGCGGGATTACCAAAACTGTTGGTCAAGAGGGATGAGGAAGGGTTGTTGAGGTGGTTGCGGCATGTTGAGAGAATGGGAGCGAACAGAATGACTTCAAGAGTGGATCAGTCTGTAGTGGATGGAGGCGGGGTAGGGGTAGGCCTAGTTAGGTTGGAGGGTGGGGGGGTCAGGAGTGGTTTTGTCGTGCGAGGGGACTTGGACTTCCAGCAGGCATGCATGAGCGTGTTTGATAGGAGGAATGGTGACAAATGGTTTTTTATACGTGACGTGTGTTGGAGTTGTGAGCAAAGTAACATTTATGAAGTGATTCAGGGAAACCGGCTGGCCGGACTTGAGTTCCTGGAGATGGGAAGTACTGTGCCTGCACTCTGTGGAGGGGTGTTAATGTTGCCAGTTAAAACTGTAGTGTAAAGCACCTTCTGGCAAGACAGTGGATGGAGTGAATGATGGTGGGATGTTTTTTCTTTTTCGGGCCTCCATGTCCGTGGTGGAAGCGGCCTGTGTGATAATAAAAAGAATATATTAATATTTATATAGATTTAGTTTATTATATTTTTTTAGTTTAAATATAGTTTTTTTTTTTTATATATATTTATACTTATTTAGTTATTATATTGTTTATTTTTTCATTTATATTTTTATATATATTTTGATAGATTTTTATTTATATTTTATATATTCGTATTTTGATATTATTAGTTTGTTATTGTTACGGTTTTTTTATTTAAAGTTATAGTTAGATTTTTATATTATATATTTTTTTATATTTATATATATATATATATATATGTTTGTTTATATATATATAGGTTTATTTTAGTTATATATATGTTTATATATATTTTATGTTTATATTTTTATTTATGTATTTATTGTTTATAAATGGTTTTGTTATTTAGTGATATATGTTTATTTTTATATATATGTTTAGTTATATTTATATATATGTAGATTTATATTTGTGCTTATAGTTATTTATGTGTATATTTTTTTTTGGTGTTGAATTTTTATATATTTGTATATATATTTTATATATATGTATTATGTATTTATATATTTTTTTGATATATAGATATATTTATATATATATATTTATATTTATAGAATGGTATTTTTATTTATATATATTATTTTTATATATTTTTATTTATATATTAATTTATATATTTATTTATTTAGTTTTATTTTATATATATTTATTTTTATATAGCTTCATTTATATATATTTATTTATATATATATATTATATATTTATATATATTATTATATATATATATATATATATATATATTTTATATATATATATATAATTTTGTATATTTTTTTTAAATATATATATATTATTATATATATATAAATATATATATATATATTTATTTTTATATATAATTATTATATATATATATATATATTTATATATATATTATATATTATATATTTATAACTATATATATTACACATTATATATATATATATACACATATTTATATTTTACACATATTTTTATATATATATACACATTTAATACATATATATATATATATATATATTATATATATATACATATATATATATATATTTTCATATATATATATATATATATATATACATATTTATATATATTATATACATATAGATATATATATTTATACATATATATATATTTATATATACATATATTATATATACACATAATATATATATATATATATATATATATATATATTATATATATATATATACATATATATATATATTATACATATATATACATATATATATATATACATTATATACATATATATATATATAACATATATATACATATATATATATATTTTATATATTTTAATTTATATATATATAATATATATATATAATATATTATATATATATTTTTATATATACATATATTATACTATATATATATATATATATATATATATTTATATTTTATATTTATATATATTACATATATATATATATTTATATTTTATTATATATATATTTATAATATATATTTATAGATATATATATGTTTATATATATATTCTATATATATATATTTATAGTTATATAATGATATATATATATTTATATATATATATATATATTTTTATATATATATATATATTAATATTTATATATTTATACTCTATATATATATATATATTTTATATTTGTTTTATATATTATATAGTTAATATATATATATTTATATTTATTTATATATATATACTTTTATATTTATATATATTTATTATTATAATATATTGATATATATTAGATATTTATATATATATACGTATTATATTTATATATATATTTATTTATATATTTATATATATATATATATATATATATATATATTTTTTTATATATATTATATATACACACTTCACATATATGTAGGTAGTAGGTGGTTGACAGCTAACGACCACGGATAGGTACTACGGCCCTACAAGATGAGTTGTAAAACGGAGCCTGTATATTGTTATTTTACACGATGGTTGGATTGCTGGTGCTGTCCTTTTTTCTGTCTCATAACATGCAAGATTTCAGTATGTTTGCCACTTCTAATTACACTTAGGTCACACTAAACATACATGTACAAAAAATATTGCACACCATCGGGGTTTTCTTTATTTCTTACTTGTTTCTTGTTTTTTTCCTCTTACCTCCATGGGGAAAGTGGAAAGAATCTTCCTCCGTATGCCATGTGGTGTTGTAAGAGGCGAATTTAAATGCCCGGGGTCAAGGGCTAGTTACATGTCTTGTTATATTACTAAAGTAAAAGGAAAAAACTTCGTTTTTCTTTTTTGGGCCTATGGCCTTCGGTGGGTTTTGGCCGGTTGTGTTGAAAGAAAGAGATGTATATATATTTATATTTATAGATTTATATATTTATTATTATTTATATATTATATATTTATATATATAGTATTTGATTATTATTATTATTTAATAAGAACTGATACCATTATTTGCCAGTATAATTTTTACTTCTTCTATGCCACATTTATTTAATAAAAAAAAGTCTTGAATTTCAATATTGATGCTCCATACTGTCCTCAGTTGTTCATTGATGTACCTTCTCTCTCATTGGAGAGTGAAGGGTACAATCTGTGATACAGGAGTTTCAGGAAATTTATTCACTGTTTACATGGATGTCATTCCCATTATCTTACCTGTTATACACATGACTGATTTCTCAGTCAGGTAAATCTGGCCTCATGCTGATGTTTACCTACTCTGGTCCACACTGATGTTCTCCTACTGATGCACACTGATGGTCACCTACTCGTCACAACTGATGTTCACCTACTCGTCCACACTGATGGTTCACCTACTCGTCCTTACTTATGTTTCACCTAACTCGTCCACACTGTTGTTCACCTTATTCGTCCATAACTGATGGTTCACCTACGGTCACATGATGTTCACCTACTCGTCCACATGATGTTCACCTACTCTTCCAAACTGATGTTTCACATTATCGTCACACTGCTGTTCACCTTATCGTCACTCTGATGTTCACATACTCGTCCACACTGATGTTCACCTACTCGTACACTCTTGATGTTCACCTACGCGTCCACCATGATGTTCATTACTCATCCTCACTGATGTTCACCTACCGTACACTCACTGATGTTCACCTACTAGTCCACACTGATGTTCACCTACTCGTCAACACTGATGATTCACCTTACTCGTCCACATGTTGTTCACCTACTCGTCCACTATTGATGTTCACCTACTCGTCCACTCTGATGTTCACCGTCTCGTCCTCATGATGTTCACCGACTCGGTCCACACTGATGTTCACCTTCTCGTCCACACTGATGTTCACCTACTCGTCCACACTGTTGTTTCACCTTCTCGTCCAACCTGATGTTCACCTACTCGTCCACACTGATGTTCACCTTACTCGTCCCACACTGTGCTTCACCTACTCGGTACCACAATGATGTTCACCTATCGTCCAACAATGATGTTCTCCTACTCGTCCAAACTGATGTTCACCTACTCGTCAACAATGATGTTAACTTACTCGTCCAACTGATGTCACCTTTCTCGTCCACATGTTTGTTTCACCTACTCGTCCACACTGATGTTCAATACTCGTTCCACACTGATGTTCAACTACTCGTCCACACTGATGTTCACCTCTCGTCCACACTGATGTTCACCTACTCATCACACTGGTGTTCACCTTTCACTCATCCATACGGTTGAAAGTCATACTTTAGGACGTCAATTAGAAGTAAGTCACGTAGAAGAGTTAGCAACGTTTCGCTCGATTAGGATAGGTTCCATTGAGCGGAACTGTTCACTCATGACTTGAAAGTCTCCTTGGAGCGAAACTTGTGGCTCATGACTTTGGAAAGCTCGCCTGCGAGAGAAACATTTCACCCAACAAACGAGTGAAACATCGCATTATGCTTTTTTATTGCACAATAATTTTTTCTTATTTTTTTTTTCTGTTTCATGAATGGTCAAATCCGCTTTCAGCTTATTTTTTCATATATTTTAGATAAAAGTATTATGATATAAATTCTTTCACGATGTGGCTAGAAAATATTACAGAAAAAAACGAATTTACGAAAAATTTTCAAAGGATTTTTTTTTTTTTTAAAATTTTCGGATTAATTTCTATTTTCTTTATTGTGTTTTGTGATGATGTATCCGGGCTACGAATTTACTCGTTTATGTCTTGTATTGCTCTGGCTGAGGGATTTCGTATCCGGCTCAGAATATTCTGATTATTTCTGTATCTTTTCGGCTATGAGATTTGTTTCTCTCTGTTTTTTGTTGCAATTCCTGGTTATTTTCTCACTCTTCTTCTCTTCATTTCTGGGCTTTACTCGACCTCCTCTTCTTATTTCGGCTTTTTAATTTTCACCCTCTCCTCTGCTACTGCCCTCCTGTTCCCCATCTTCTTCATACCCTTCTTTGACGTTATCCTAATTTTTATCCTTCCTCTTCATATTCCTCATGTTATTCCTTCTCCTCCTCCTCGTTCCCTCACCTTCCTCCACCTATACATCCTCTCCCTTTCTCCTCCCTTTCTCCTCCTTGTTCTTCTTCTTCCTCTCTCCGATAAACATTGCTTGTAAAAGCTACTTAAAAAACCATCTTAGGAAAACACTTGTCTTATACAGGGTATTTTAAACTATTATATTAACCAGTTCTGGAAATAACAATATATATACCCAAGTTTCAGTAGAACCCAGCTCAGGATCCCAGCACGTATCCCTCGTCTAGTATAACAAACTATGCATACTCTCAAAATTGGATGAATCTAAGAATTATCTGCACGAAATTCGCTAAAAGTTCCCTCAAATCACTATAACAGAAAACTCCCTTCCCCATGGGAGCAAAAAAAAAAAGAAAAACTTGAACACAAACCTAATACACAAACACTTAGACATGAAACACCTTCAACTGAAAACATTTTTCTTGTAACACATAATCTAAGACAGCCACAACAACAATCACCCATGTTCACTTACCTTAAAATCACTAATATCACAGAAAACACTCATTTTTTTATAAACTTTCACACAAAAAAAATAAAAAAATAAAACTGTTTTACACATTTTTTCTCAAACTAAATATTCATACCACATTTATCATTTCATAACTATGCTCAATATCATATTTCTCATCCTCTCATCTACCCTAAAACATCCTTCCTTATTCAGCTGTAATCTCTTAGAGTTATTTTATCCGACGACCATCATGACATAGGAGCCAGTGGGTTGTTCGTGGTGTTGGAGTGGTGTGGTTGCTCTGGCTCCTTACGTCCCGGGGGTTTTGGATGGGTCGTCTGGGTTAAAACATCTCTAGGTGATATACGGATGAATAAGGAAGGATTGTTTTTTTAGGGTTGATGTGGATGAGAAAAATGATTGAGCATAGAGTGAGAAGAAGTGGGTTGTTTGTTGTGGGTTGTGTGTGTGGGTTGTGGGTGTGTTGTTGTCGAACTAGAGATGGTTGAAAAATATATATATTATTTATATATATATATATATATTTAATATTATATATATGATATATTTTATATATATATTATACATTTATAATTATACTATATATATACATATATTCCTCTATATATATATATATATATTTATTTATATATATATATATATTTATATATATTAATATATATATAAATTATAATTTATATATATTATATATATATTCACTGGAGGCTATGCATATGTAAAAATAAAAAATATACGAATTTTTCGAGTTGTTGTGGGACCGGGCCGTTGGGGGCGCTGACCCCGAAATTAACTCCAGTTAACGCCTAATTAAAATTCGTCTTTATTATTATTAATGACATCCAACGCCACCATTGAGGCCTCTGAAACACTGACATTAAAGTTAAATCTACATCCACGGGACTTGAGTATGCAGTTAGTTTGGCATACAGTAGAAGGATCAGTAATAAAGGTTGAATTACTATAAAATGTTAGGTATCAGGACACTAAGTGTAACTAATGTCGGACATTTTTTTTTCTGTAGTACCTCCACTATGTTACTACTACTGCAATTACTACTACCACTACTACTATTACTACTTCCACCACCACCAACTGTGTCACCTCACATGATACCTATATTATTCTATGTGTCAGTGTAATGTTTGTAACGCTCGACCAAAGCTGAGAGCGATAAGGCCACAATAATATGCCAATTTAGTTGCATCTGTGTATGGTGTACCTAACTGTAGATTGATTGGGATTTTGAGGAGACTTGTACTCTTAAATCCTGTTCCAAGTGAGGGTTTTAATCCTTCTTTTGGGATCTAGAGAAGTTTCTTTCTCTTTTATTGTGATGCGGAATAGTGATTCTCTTAGATTAGTTTTCGCGGATTAGGCGGATGCATTGAAAGATTAAATCGACAGATGTTAGCCCAAGAATTGAGGCTACAATGCTAGTTGAGATGTTCGGGTCGGATTGTAGCCTTATGTTAGGGTCTGTAGTACACACTTCTTCCCTCCACGCAGCCCATCCCACTGCCTGAGAGCCATCCATGCAAAGCCTTCAATCAACGCCCTCACTGATAGCATCGTGTGAAAGCCGCTTTGAGGTCCGCACCCGCACGCTGCTTCGTAATCCCGAAGGACAAGATGAATGACACAAGGAGAATTGGAAGGGTTGTATTTCGAGATAACGCTAAACGGTGTGGGTCATTCTAGGTGTGGTAGACCTCTCGATTCCTCCATCCGCTAAGAGCGTCCATGTTTATGTCGAATAATAGGTGCCGTGGTGTTTAGGACGCGGATGAGTCTGTGTCTCTAGTGTTACCTCCCTTGTTTTACTTAACAGGTTTCTTGTTGGAACATGCATGGTGGTGTGGTGGTGATGGTGGTTGTGTGGGTGGTAGTGTTGGTGATGGTGGTTGTGGTCGGTGATGGTGGTAGTTGATGGTGGTGGTGGTAGTGATGGTGGTGGTGGTAGTGTTGGTGGTGGTGGTTGGATGGTGGTAGGGGGTGTGATGGTGGTAGTGGTAGTGATGCGTGGGGTGGTAGTGATGGTGGTGGTGGTTGTGTTGGTGGTGGTGATTAGTGATGGTGGTGGTGGTAGTGATTGTGGTGGTGGTGTGGTTGGTAGTGATGATGGTGGTGGTGATGGTGGTAGTGTGGAGGTGGTGGTAGTGATGGTGTTGGGGGTAGTGGATTGGTGGTGATGGTAGTGATGGTGGTGTTGGTAGTGACTGGCGATGGTAGGGATGGTGTTACTGGTTGTGATGGTGATGGTGGGTTGTGATGGGGGGTCGATGGTAGTGATGTGTTGTGTTGGTGATGGTTGTGATGGTGATGGTAGTGATGGTGATGGTGGTAGTGATGTGGTGATAGTGATATGGTGGTAGTATGGTGTGGTAAGTGATGGTAGTTGTAGTGTTGGTAGTGTGTGATGGTGATATTGTGGAATATTTCGCTCTGTTAAGGAAAATGTTGTCGCATATGAATGCTAGTTTTGTAAGCTCTATTATTTTTCGGTAGCACTCCTTTGTGTGTGTGTGTGGTGTGTGTGTGTGTGGTGTGTGTGTGTGTGTGTGTGTGTGTGGGGTGTGTGAGTGTGTGTGTGTGTGTGTGTGATTAATAAACTCATTAAGGATCATGTCTGGCTCGGGTTCCCCATCCTCCTACAAGAATTAAGGAAGACTCCCAGTACCATGTGCTATGAGTAAGTGGAAATCTGGTTCTGTTTACCGTAGAGTTTCTCCGTGTGGTGAACCTATTCGTAAGAATATTTTGTGTAGGTATGTGATCGAGGGCATAGTGGGGGAGAACCTTGTGCCGTGTACTCGCCTATTTTTTTACTCATATTTTACTTGCAGAGTTCAAGTCATAGCTCTGGCCCAGCCTCTCGTTGAATATTAGGCACACTTCTTCCTATCCATGAGGTTTATCGTATTTTCTTTTATAATCCATGATTTAGGTAATGTACGCACTAGATAACTCACAGTTTGTTCCACTTCCTGGACAGCTCTATGCCGAAAAAATATCTATACCATCCCAGTACTCGTCTAAGTTCCAAGTCCAGTTTTTGCTGGGTCCACAATGTGTGTGTTGTACTCACTACTTGTACTACTCTTATGTGTGGTTTGCAGGGTCGGTCATAGCTCCTGCACTATTCACTGATCGCTATAGGCTTCACTCTTCCTGCTCCATGAGGCTTTATCATATTTCGGTCTTAAAATGTGTATGGTTCCTTCATCCACTTCATCACTTGCCAGCCTATCTTTGACTGGAAGAAAATACTTGCTTACTTCCCTCTGACTCATCTACGTCTTCAGCTTTCAGTGTAACCTTGTTTCTGTGTCCCATCTTGGAAGAGCCTGTCTGTCCACCTTATATCCCCCCCCCCCCCCACCCCTCCCCCCCCCCCTAATCCCCCCCAATTCCGTGTAGTATTTTGTTATATTCGTATCAGGTGTCCCCTAACCCTCCTGTCCCCCAGTGTCGTCAGGCCGATTTCCCTTAAGTGCAAACCTTTGCACTTTCTCTAATTTCTTGACGTGCTTGACCAGGTGAGGGTTCCAAACTGGTGCTGCATACTCCAGTATGGGCTGACGTATATCGGTGGTGTAGAGAGTCTTGAACGATGTGTGTGGTATGTACGTGTATGTGTATGTGTACTCACCTAGTTGAGGTTGCAGGGGTCGAGTCCCAGCGCCTGGCCTCGCGCTGCGCGCGTGTGTGTTGTGTGTATTATCACGTATTTGTACTCGCTTTTTGGGGTTGCAGAGGTTCGAGACCAACTCCTTGCCCGCCTCTTCGCTGATCGCTACTAGGTCCCCGACTTTCTCTGTTCCTTGAGCTTTATTCTTTCCTCGTCCTAAAACTACTAGTCCTGCCCTACTCTTCGTGTGTGGGTGTGTGTGTGTGTGTGTGTGTGTGTGTGTGTGTTCGTGTGTGTGTGTGGGTGGTGTGTGGTGTGTGTGTGTGGTGTGTGGGTGTGTGTGTGTGTGTGTTGTGTGTGTGTGTGTGTGTGTGTGTGTGTGTGTTGTGACGTGTTCCTTTCCTCTCATGCGAGTAAAAAGTAAATGTTTTTAAAGATTTGTTATCAAAATTCATCAATTGAGCAGTGTCAAACTGCCCAAGTCGATGTAATATGTCTTATTTACTGGGATACAGTTTTAGCAAATGAAACTAAATTACAAAAACTGCATCGCATGTTATTCGATTAATAACTAAATATTGAATTGACAGGTTAGCCGCAAATTCTGGCAGCTGCGTGGTCTCCCATTTGTTGATTAATGGGAGTTTTCGGTGAACTGAGTTAACGCAGTTCTGGGTATAATCTTGTTATTGCTGCGCAGAGGATAATTTGGTATAATCCTCCTACGAGGCGCGTCGCGCGGGCAAAAACTCTCGTTAAATAAACATCGACGAACTGGACTGCTCTGTCCTCGTAAATTAATGAAGAGGGTAGTGATGTGGCAGTCGTGATTTATCTCTTATGTTGTTCATAGTCTAATTGCTTGCGATATTCCTTATCACCCTTTCACAGTTAATCCGCCGTGGGAGAGAGATGCATATGAAGACATTTAGGTCCGACTCGACCTTTTACAAAATTTTCAAAAACACTGTATTAGTGTGACAATGTATAATGGTCAGTGTCGGACCAAAAACGTCGTCATATCTGCTCTCTCTTATGTGGGGGTTATGTGTGTATTGTTCCAGTCACGTATTGTAACCTCTTGTTGCTCATTACTCTGTGAATGATTCCTGTGGGATGGTATACGCCAGGAGAAATCATAATCTAACTTTGCTATCACTATGTAAATAACAATAGAGTAGCTGCTTTCTTCTGAATATACCAATTTTATTTACCAGGAAAACTGCATGGTTAGACTCAATTGCAGCTTGCTGTACAAATTGAAGTCAGTAGGGTATGCCAATACTTGTTGCTAGGCAGCAAAATATCAGGAAAACGTAAATGTACTTCATGTTCACGTAATGTAATAGATAGCAACAGTTTTCTTCACACTTCTAGTGACATATATTCATTTTCCATATTTTTATATATATTTAATATATTTATATATATATATATATATATATATATATATTATATATTTTTATAATATTTTTTTATATATATATCTTTCTTTCAAACACACCGGCCTTATACCACGAGGCCAGGAGGGGCCCATAAGGAAAAACGAAAGTTTTCCTTGTAAATTTAGTTTATATACAGAGATGAGGTTACAAAGCCCCTTGCCTCCCGGCATTTTAGTCTCTCTTACAACAAACATGCGTATGGACGAGAAATTCTGTTCCATTTCCCCATGGAGGTATGAGGGAAATAAACAAGACAAGAAGGAAATAGAAGAAACACCGATAGTGGGTTGTATATATGTTTGTGCATGTATGTGTTAGTGGTGGACTAAGTGTAAGTAGAAGTGGCAATGACATTCCTGAAATCTTGCATGTTTATGAGACAGAAAAAGCACAGCAATCCTACCATCATGGTAAAACAATTACAGGCTTCCGTTTTTACACACACTTGGTAGGGCGGTAGGACCTTTCCGTGGCGGTGGACTTGTCTACAACCTACTACTGAATTATGTGTGGATATTATATATATTTATATAGATATATATTATATTTTTTTATATATATATATATATTATATATTTATATATATATAGTTATTTATTTAATTTATGTTACATTTGATATATATTTATATAGATATTTTTTTTATTTTTATATATTTTATATATTTATGATATTTATATATGTTTTATATATTTTTTTTTATATTTATATTTTTTTAAAGATATTTAGAGATATAATTTTTTTTAAATATTTATATTATTTTTTTATATATTTTTATATTTTTATTTTATATATATTAATTTATTATATTTATTTGTATTTATATATTTGTTGATTTTATATCTTTTATATTTTATTATATATATTTATTATTTTATTTATATTTATATTTATTAGAGATAGAATATATTTATTTTTTTCTATATATTTATTTATTTAGTTATATATTGATGTTTATATTATATTTTTTTATATTTATATATTTAGATTAATATTTATATATTTATATATCTTTTTATTTTTTTATATATTTATATTATATTTTTTTATTTTTAGATGATTTTATATATTATATATATATATTCTATATTTTTATTGTATTTATTTTTTTATTTATATAGTTTTTTTTTTTATTTATATTTATATATTTATTTATTTTTTTATTTATATATATATTTTTTATAATTTTTTTTTTTTATATTTTTTTTTATAGTTATATTTATTTATTTATTTTTTTTATATTTTGTTTATATTTTTATTTAGATATTTATATATTTATTTATTTATATATAGATATATTATCTAATAGTTATTTTTATTTATATTTATACCATATATTTATTTTTTATTTTTTTATTTATATATATTTTATTTATATTTTTAGATTTTATTTATATTTTATATTTTATTTTTTTTTATAGTTATTTATATATTTATATTTTTTTATATTTATTTTTTATATTTTTAATTGTTTTATTTTTTGTTTTAGATTTTTTTATATTTTTTTTTATTTTTGGTATTTAAGTTTTTTTTTGAGATATTTTTATATATTTCTATATTATATATATATTTATTTTTAGAATATATAGTTTTAGTCATATTTTATTTAGATTTATTGATTTATATATATTGATATAGATTTTTATATTGTTTTTTTTATATATATTTATTTACATATTATATTTATTTTTTTTATTTATATATTTATATTGTTTTATTTATTATATATTGATTTATTTATATGTATATAGTTATTTAAATACATTATATATATAGATATTATATATTTTTATATATATATATTTATGATATTTATTATATGTTTTATATTTTATATTATATTTTTATTTAATATAGTTTTTTATTTATATATATTTATATATTTATTTATTTTACATATATATATATTTTTTATATAATTCCTATGTGATTTTTTTTATTAGATTTATATTATATTTTGTGTATGTATTATATATCTATTTATTTATTTATTTATATTTTTTTTTTATTTATTTATATGTTATAATATATTTTATACATTTTTATTTCTATTTATTTTTTTATATTTTATTTATTTTTAATTAAGATATTTTATATTATTTATAATATATATATATATGTATATACTTTTATTTAGATTTATATATATATATTTATTTAGTTAGGTATTTATATATATATATATATATATTCTTATATTTATTTAGAATTTATATATATGTTTTATATTTATTTATTTTATATTTATACATATATATTTACTTATAATATATATATTTATATTTATATATTTATATTATATATTTTATTATATATAGATTTATTGATATGTATTTTGAAAAATATATATATTATAAATATATATTAGTACAATATAGTTATTTTTATTTTTAATGATTGAATATATATATATATATATATAATATATATATATATATATATGTTATATAAATATATATATTTATATTTATTTATATTTATTTATTTATTTATAAAATAAAAATTTATTATATATATATATATAGTTACTTATATATATATATTATATATATATATATATATATATATATATATATATATATTATATATAACACACATTATATATAGTATTTATATGTATATTTACATATATATTTATTATATATATATTTTTTTATATATTTTTATATATATTACTTTTTATATTTATATATTTACATTAATATGTATATATATATATATATATATTTATATATATATTTATGATATATATATATCACATTTATATTTATATATATATAGTTTATATATATATATTTTTATAATATTTTTTAATTATATATATATATATATATATATATATATATGTATTTATATTATTTTTTATTTTTATCACTCTGGCCGATTCCCACAAAAGGCAGGGTGGCCCGAAAAGATAAAAATTTTCACCATCATTCACTCATTAACTGTCTTGCCAGTAGGGTGCTTTAACTACTGTTTTTAAACTGCTACAGTAACACACTTTCCTTCACGAGTGCAGGCACTGTACTTCCCATCTCCAGGGAATCATGTCCGGCCTGCCGGATTCCCTGTACCCCTTCATAAATGTTACTTTTACTCACACTTCCAACAGCACGTCAAGTATTAATACCTTTCGTGTCATTCAACTCCTATCAAACACGTTCACGCACGCCTGCTGGAAGTGCAAGCCCCTCGCACACAAAACTCCTATACCCACTCCCTCCAACCTTTCCTAGCCGACCCATACCCGCCTTCCTTCTCTAAGACTGATAACCTTGAAAGTCATTCTGTTTCGCTCCATTCTCTCTCCATGTCCGAACCACCTCAAAAACCCTTTCTCAGCCCTGGACAACAGTTTTTTGGTAAATCCCGCACCTCCATCCTAACTTTCCAATACTAAGAAGTCTCTGCATTATATTCCACACCACACATTGCCCTCAGACTTGACATCTCAATGCCTCCAGCCTTCGCCTCGCTGCAACATCATTCACCCTGCTTGACACCATATAAGAGTGTTTGTAAATATATACTCTCATACATTCCCTCTTTGCCTCCAAGCACAAAGTTCTTTGTCTTCACGAATCCTAAGTGCACATTCTCCCTTCTCCCTCATCAATTCTATGATTCACCTCATCCTTATAGCCCATTCGTGACAAGTCCACTCCCAAATATCTGATTACATTCACCTCGCTCCTTACTCTCTCCTCCATTCTGTTATCAATCTGTCATCACTAATATTTTTGTTATCTCATAACCTTACTCTTTTCCTGTATCACTTTTTATTTTCTTATTTTGCACCCCTTACCAAATTCATCACCAATCTCTTTGCAAACTTTCGTCAGAATCTCCCTAGAGCACCTGTGTCTTCAGCAAAGAGCAACTGTGTCAACTCCACTTTATGGTGTGATTCTTTATCTTTTAAACTCCATGCCTCTTGTCAAGACCCTCGCATTTACTTCTCTTTCAAACAACATCGATAAACTATATTATACAACCACGGTGACATCACACATCCTTGTCTAAGGAGCCTTACTTTTGCTGCGAAATTATTTCCCTCTTCCTATGTACTCAATACTTTTGAGCCTCAATATCCTCGTAAAAACTCTTCACTCTTCTTTCAGTAACCTACCTCCTACACCATACAAACCTGCAACATCTGCCACATTGCCCCCTATCACCCTGTCATACGCCTTTTCCATATCCTTTAATGCCACAAAGATCTTTAGCCTTATCTAAAATATATTCACTTATATGTTTCACGGTAAACACCTGCTCCACTCACCCCCTACCTTTCCTATAGCTCCTAGTTCATCTGCTATCCTTTTCCCGTCTTACTTTTTATTCTTTCAATTATACTCTACATACACTATACCAGGTATACTCTACAGATCTTTTCCCTTTTATATTTTTGCCACTTCTCTTGGTCCCTTTGCCTTTATACAATGGAACTATGCATGCTCTCTGCAATCCCTAGGTACCTTTCCCTCTTCCATACATTTATTAAATAATTGCACCAACACTCCTAAAAAACTATATCCCCACATGGCTTTTAACATTTATTTCTTTATCCCATCAATCCTGGCTGCCTTACACTTTCATTTTTTTTTACTACTGCCTCACGAACTTCCCCCACACTCCACACTGGCTCTTCTAACTCCTACATGATGTTATTTACTCTTGCCCTATACACGAATCACAGCTTCCCTATCGTTCATCAACATTTAACAATTCTCAAAATTTTCCTCCATCTTCCCTATACCTTAATCTCCATTTTATAACTCCTCTCCTATTTTTTAAATGACATATCCATTTGTTCTCTTGGCTTCCTTAACTGTTAATCTCACTCCAAACTGTTTCTTATTTTCAACAAATTTGTTGATACATTCACCCCACTCTCTCATTGCTCTCTTTATACATTGCCTCACACTCTCTTAACCTCTATCTTGTCTCCATTACTCTTCCTGCTTGCATCACTTTCTACTTGAAGTGTTGCAAGTGAAGAGTTTTTACGAGGATAGTGAGGCTCAAGTTAAGTGTATGTAGGAAAGAGGGAAATTTTTTCCAGTAAAGTAGGCCTTAGACACGGATGTGTGATGTCACCCGTGGTTGTTTAATATTTTATAGATTGGGGTTGTAAGAGAAGTAAATGCGAGGGTCTTGCAAGAGGCGTGGAGTTAAAAGATAAAGAATCACACACAATGTGGGGTTGTCATCAGCTGCTCTTTCCTGTTGACACTGTGCTCTAGGGAGATTCTTGAAGGAGAAAGTTGCTGAGATTGGTGGTTGAATTTGGTAGGTGTGCAAAGAAGAAAAATAAAAGGTGGAATACTGGAAGAGTATGGTTTATGAGGGTTACTAAAAATATTAGTTGATGAAAGTTTGAATATTCAGATTGGAGGGAGAGAGTATGGAGGAGGTGAACGTATTCAGATATTTGGGAGTGGGACGTGTCAGCGGATGGGTCTCATGAAAGATGAGGTGAATCATAGGATGAGAGGGAAAAAAGATGTGATGTGGGCACTTAATGGAGGCTACTGGAGGTGAGTTTCGGGGTCAACGCCCCCGCGGCCGGTCTGTGTCCAGTGCATCCTGGGAGTCTGAGGAGTACAAGAACCTTTGTCCTGGAGCAAAGAGGGGAATGTATGGGTGAGTATAGTTTTACCAACGTTTTATAGGGTGTGAAGCGGTGGGGATGAATGTTGCAGCGAGGTGAAGGCTGGTGGCAGTGAGATGTCATGTTGTGGGCATGTGTGGGTGTGATTATAATGCAGAGAATCGTTGTTTTGGAAGAGTAGGAGGAGTTTGCGGGATTACCAAAACTGTTGGTCAAGAGGGATGAGGAAGGGTTGTTGAGGTGGTTGCGGCATGTTGAGAGAATGGGAGCGAACAGAATGACTTCAAGAGTGGATCAGTCTGTAGTGGATGGAGGCGGGGTAGGGGTAGGCCTAGTTAGGTTGGAGGGTGGGGGGGTCAGGAGTGGTTTTGTCGTGCGAGGGGACTTGGACTTCCAGCAGGCATGCATGAGCGTGTTTGATAGGAGGAATGGTGACAAATGGTTTTTTATACGTGACGTGTGTTGGAGTTGTGAGCAAAGTAACATTTATGAAGTGATTCAGGGAAACCGGCTGGCCGGACTTGAGTTCCTGGAGATGGGAAGTACTGTGCCTGCACTCTGTGGAGGGGTGTTAATGTTGCCAGTTAAAACTGTAGTGTAAAGCACCTTCTGGCAAGACAGTGGATGGAGTGAATGATGGTGGGATGTTTTTTCTTTTTCGGGCCTCCATGTCCGTGGTGGAAGCGGCCTGTGTGATAATAAAAAGAATATATTAATATTTATATAGATTTAGTTTATTATATTTTTTTAGTTTAAATATAGTTTTTTTTTTTTATATATATTTATACTTATTTAGTTATTATATTGTTTATTTTTTCATTTATATTTTTATATATATTTTGATAGATTTTTATTTATATTTTATATATTCGTATTTTGATATTATTAGTTTGTTATTGTTACGGTTTTTTTATTTAAAGTTATAGTTAGATTTTTATATTATATATTTTTTTATATTTATATATATATATATATATATGTTTGTTTATATATATATAGGTTTATTTTAGTTATATATATGTTTATATATATTTTATGTTTATATTTTTATTTATGTATTTATTGTTTATAAATGGTTTTGTTATTTAGTGATATATGTTTATTTTTATATATATGTTTAGTTATATTTATATATATGTAGATTTATATTTGTGCTTGATAGTGTAATTACTGCTGTTTTTAAACAGAGCTGTCCCAGCAACGTTTTTACTGTCTTACACGTTTTAATTCCCATTACATTCAGAATTGATAGTTTTTAACATTTAATTTCTTCAATATAAATACATATATGCGTGCTTTTCTTAGCCGAATTAGATAAAACGTAAAATTTTTTGTTAAAATAATTAATTTCGCCAAAAAAACATTCTGAACCTAACGAGAAAAATACATTTTTTTGTGTTTGGTAAGTTTTCTAAGGTTCTTTTCTTACAAAATTATTAATTTTTACTTTAACATAAATGAAAAAAAAATATATCTTTAAACGTATAAGAGAAAAATTTAGGACTTAATTTTAAACCAGTTCCTGCAAATTTTGACCAATTTAACCTATTCGGCACGACTTTATATATATAAATATATATAAATTTATATATATATATATATATATATATATATATATATATATATATATATATATAAGTCGTGCCGAATTCGTAAAACTGGTCAATTAGCAAGAACTCATTTAAAATTAAGTCCTCTCTAAAATTTTCTCCTATACGTTTAAAGATATATTTATTTTTAATTTTGCACCAGAAGAATCTTAGAAAACTTACCTAACCTCATTATAACCCAACTAAATATATTTGAGATATGTTTACAGTAATTTAATGCTAAACAAACACAGTGAAATATATTTTTTTCGTTAGGTTGAGAATGATTTTGGCGAAATTATTGCATACACAAATTTTCGCTTGTCCTATATGGCAAGATGAGCGTTGCTGTTTAAGCCAATATAGCAAGTTTTGCCTATTCGGGACGACATTATATATATATATATATATATATATAAATATATATTATATATATATATATATATAATATATTGTGTGTGTGTGGTGTTGTGTGTGTGTGTGTGTTGTGTGTGTGTGTGTGTGGGTGTGTGAATATTTATAAATAAACAGAATACATTTACAGAAAAACACAAACATGAATACAATGGTGCAATGTATTAAAGATCATGAATTTCCTACAGCTCCTCCGAAGCCGGACACGAGCCAAGTATGCAGCAAGCATTTCCCCTCTGGATAGCTACGCTGAGGCGCTGGAACATGAAAGTGGCTGCCCTTGGGTCCCTGGTGGTGTCGATGAGTCTGGAACCCAATTCTTTAAGGAAATGTGTGGCATTTTTTCCCCATGATTCCAAGGTCTCTGATCCCAATAGGACAAATTGATGCCGTTGGCTTATGTCCTGTACTTGCTGATCTTTTACTCCAAACTGTGGTCAGCAGCTCCTCTCCGTCGCCCGACACTGTGATGGATATAGGTGTCAGCCAGTGTGGACACACAGGTATAGTCCAATCCTAAGAGCTTGCCATTCTTCCAAGGATAGATGGTGATCCCGTCGGGGCGGTTTGCTGGGTTGTGGGTGTAGTTGGCTGCTAGTGATCGGGGCTCCCTCTCGGCTGGGCATCCAGCTGTAGCAAGGGTTTTCTTTATGATGTCGTTGACCTCATTGTGTCTTGCATGTCAGCCCTTGGTTTTGGAACAGTTAAGACCATGTAGACCGTATTGGTCTGCTTGCGCTTCGCCGCAAATACACGTATATTCTGTGTGAATTGGGGCAGCAAGACGCAGATCCACTGCGATACGGAGGGTCTTAGAGTCGAGTCGCGTTCCCATTGCCGATATGGGATCTGTTTGGAGAAAGTCCCCGAAGTGAGGTGCGTTCACATCCTGGAGACGGGCAGTCTCCCTATCTGATGTTGCAGCCCTGAGCATGTTGACAATCACCATTTCAGCGATCGGGCCATCCCAGCTTGACTGTGAGCCAGTGCTGCACTAGGGTTTGGTGCTGGAGCAGCAAGTCTCTCCCATTCAGTGATGGCACTGGCATAGCTAGGGTCCTGTATTCCTGCTGAGTCACTGAGGTTATCAGGAAGAATTTGTCTTATCAACTCGTTTGATGTTATGGAAGAGGATAGGAAAGCTGGTAGAGCAATCTGGGAGGATCTGCATACTCCTAGCCCCCAAGCCTGACCGGAAGTAAGGCTTGTAACCACTCTCCACCTTCAAGGGAAAGATTCAATACACTCTCTAGCATGGTCTTAAGGAGAGAGTCATATTCCTTGAGTTTTGGACTGCTGAAGGCTGGGGAGCCTCTCAAAAGTAGGTAAGTTTTGGGATTGACAGGCACCTGGTGAGTAGGTGGAAGGCATCATGTGTGTCAATGTCTTTCATCCTGCTGTCCATCGTCCGGAGGTCTGAGACTTTTTTTTTCTAGGAACAGATCGATGGCATTGGACCCAAGAGGAGCACCAAGGAGAGTGCTATTGGCTGGTTCAATGGCTCGTGCTCCTGGTAAAACGGCGCTAATATTCTGGATCATCTGTCGATTCGTAGAAACTATTTCACATTTGGTGGGGTTTAAAGATATAGGCCCAGGCTTTCTCCTATGCCTTTAATTTTACTGATGTCCTCTAGGAGAGATTCTGTTGTGCCAGCTAGGGTACCATCATCCAGGAACCAGATATTGAGCTCACTGGAGAGTGCTTCTGTGACTTCCTTGATGACTAAACAGAATAGAAAGGGGGCGAGAGGGTCCCCCTGTTGCACGCTCTCACATGAGTAATTTCATGGTCCCCAAAGAATAGTTTGGAAGTCACACTATAACACGATTCTGTGAAGGGATAAAGGGAAGGGAAGTTACTATAAACTGCTTGGAGAGCAGCATCCCTTCTGACTGAGTTGAATGCGTTGGCAAAGTCCAATTTGACCAAGGCTTTTTCATCGGACATGTTGATACACACTCGTGCTGCGTGGGCGGCTGCTTCGCAGCTCTGTTGAACGCCGAAACCGAGCTGAGTTGGTTTCAGCACTGCAGCAGCCTCTTGACTCACTCTTCTTACTGCAGCCTTGGCGACTAGGCGCCGAAGGGTGTTGCCCACTGCAATGGGCCTGATTCCGCCATCCTTTTTCCGGATGGCACACAATGAGGCACCAAAGAAAAGGGGTCTGATGGCCTCTGGGACACTGCCAGCCAGGCACAGGATGCAAAATTTGGCGAGTTGAGACAGCAGCCTCTCTGAAACATCACCAAGTGCTGGACTGAGTATTTGTTTCAAGTGTTGTGGCCTTAAAGCGGGTTAGCGGCAGCGGCAGCAGCGACTTCCAAGCTCCGTACTTTTCTCCAACAATCAGAGCTACCAATGCTCCTATGATGACCTAGTTACAAGCAAAACTGCACTACCCAACGTAGCACCCAGAATGACCAAAGATTACCAACAGTGAAACCTACAAATCGAAAATAATAGAGATCAAAGGAAGACTGCCCACAAACCGAAAGCAACACCCCGCTGCCAGCCGAACAACTTAACCCTAAGCTTTGTATAACTACAACTTCTTCTTAACTACAACAATTCCTGTAGTATTATGAGGCGCAATCTAAGAGGAAACAGCACCAAGGCCAGCAAGAAAACACCGAAAAAACTATTCAACAAGTGTAGTCAGGAGGACGCCGGCCCAGCAACCACCCCACTCACCACCGCTCAAGGCGACACCACAATCATAACAACAAACATGGCTGCCACCAGCCCATCCTCCCCTCTCTTCCCCGGATTCAACCTACCAAGTAGTCTCTCAGGTATGACCAACGATCCAGATACCCTAAAAACATGCATCTCCAACTTAGTTATTGAAAATATGAATCTTCGAGAGACGCTAACAAAACAAGACACCAGGATGACACAACTCGAGAACAAAATCCTCAGTCTTGAACAAAAGTTATCAACACCAGGAATGACTAACTGTGACAAGACCATCCAAGCAGTCATAGATAGCCATACCCAACAAATAATATCTCTTAATACAAATGTTGAAGAAGCAGTAAAAGAATGGAAGAAACAACTTAGATAACCAGTTTCAGTGACTACTTTCTCTCCAAGAAGATAAAACTGAGCAAGATAAACTATCGGACGCAGTAATAGTTAACAGTCCACTTTTTCCCAGTGATATGAACCAAACAAACAGTAAAGAAATTACTCTGCAGACATAAAGGACCAAACAAGTGTTATTGTACCAGAGTCAGAAATAAAAGAAGCCAGTTACTAGGATCCCATGGTAGAAAAAGTGTTATGCTTAGATTCCACTCACATGACAGGAAAAAAGACTTAATATTGCATCTATTAAAGTAAAGAAAGAGGTATACATAAACGAGTGTCTTACCAAAAAACGTCAAAACCTCCTTTATAGAGTCAGAAAACTTAAGCGGGAGAATAATGACACAATACACCAATGCTTCACACGGATGGGAAAATTCTTGTTAGGAAAACAAATGTAGGTCAACTGGTACACAATAACGAACGGGAATGATCTATCACGATTTCTCAGGGATACTAATCTTACAGAGAATAAGATTAAATAATCAACTACCTCATTTTGTGATTTTACTAGTAAGCATAAGTCACCTTATGTAATTTTCTTATTTACTATTGCTTGCTTTAAACATTAGCTGATTGATACTTTCTCTGTCCATATATTACCTCATATTTTTTTAAATACTATCAATTGATATTACTTACTAAAATTAATAATTATCATTTTTACTATAATTTCAATTTACTCTTAACACTTTTGACATATAATAACGATTACTTGTCTAATTACCTTTACCTGTTTTAATACCACATTTACTATCTTAGAGTACTCTTAATTACCTTGTGCTGCCATATAACCTCTAGTATAACTACCAGTGCAATATTGAATGAAATAAACATTACTTTTTCACTTTTTTGTAATCATAATTACTTACTAAAATTTTATTAAACACCATATTTACTACCAGTCAATTTTACTTTTGTACATTAAACATTATTTTTTACTTCCCATAACATTTTGTTGCCAAATTTTCAAGTTTGTATATTCATCTCCAATCTTTATATTATCCTTTGTACCTGTGTACCTGTGTACCTGTCTACCATCTTACTATCATATTATAACCAAGACATTAATTACCCTTGTTATTTTTTTACTATTATTCTTTTGGTACTTTAATTGTGAATTATATTTTGTCAATTTAAATCTAGTTATACTCCTGATCTTGTCAACAACCTATACCAGACTCTAGTGCAATTGCAAGTACCATTTCAATTTGTATTTTTATATTATAAGTTTATATTATAATTCCTACTCCAAGATTGTTTTCATATCTTAGTGACTATATTGTGTGTGCAATTAGTGTATATTTCAATTATATTATTGTTCAAGGCCCTTAACTATCTTTTGCTAACTAGTACCAACTACCTCATATATTTTTTTTTTCTACTTTTTTATTCTTTTGCTACCTTAACTTGCATATTTTATCTTGTCAATTTAAATCTAGTTATACTCTAATTCTTGTAAACAACTTACATAACACCTTAGTGCAATTACAATTGAGAGTCTTGTGCCTTTTTTATATTATTAGATTAAACTCAGTTGTACTATATCAATACCAAATTCATTTATCTTAGACCATATTGCAATTACTAGTGAGAGACTGGTGCTATTTTTAATTTGTATTGTTATATTATTAGATTAAATCTAGTTGTACTATAGCTCATTCTAGCTCAAAACATAGACTCCACAAAAGTCATTATATTAGACCTTAGTGCAATTATTTGATTACCACTTTATTGTTCACCACAACTTATATTAGTCCCTTTTATATTATAATTTTATATTATAATTCTAACTTTAAGAATTACCTTTAAAGATACTAACCTACTATCATATTCCCAAGCTCCATTATTGATCATCACTTTATTTGTTCACCACAAATTATTTTAGTCCCTTTTATATTGTCTCCTTTATTTTAGCTTTAAAAAAACTACCTTAGCTCATTATTTTTACATTTGTTAAATAATTCAGGTGCTAATTTTTTTTTAGCTTTAGAATATTTACTTTATTTTTTACTTAATTCTAACTATAGATTCACTACAAATCTTATGATTACAAGCATTGATCCTGATACCAACCTCTTATTTAATGACTTAAATGATTCAAACAGTTACTGAATTACTACACAGCAAAACAATCAAAGGCACTTCTCAGAGCCAAACAACAACATAACTATCTTTAACTACAATATCAGATCTTTAAGCAAGCATTTATGATGACCTCCTAGCATTACTAAATTCCTTGCATGCCAATATGTCCATCATTACACTAACTGAAACCTGGCTAAAGCCTGATACTACAGAATGTCTATGCCATTCCTGGTATCACAGCCATACACAACTGTAGCCAGACCAACAAGGGGTGGCACTGCTATATACTACTCAGACCAACTAGAATGTATCACTAATACTTGCACAAGGGATGAACATGGGGAATATATAATAGCTAAATTCAAATCCAAATACCTACAAAAACCTCTCACAGTGATAAACATCTACAGAGTTCCACAATCAAACATTAGCCAATTTAGTCAAAACCTAGGAAGTATGATAACTGATGCACGCATGAACAAAGATCACTTGCTACTCTCAGGTGACTTCAATATAAATCTCCTGCAAGACCAGGACCCACACGTTACTGAATTCACAAACACAATGAGTAACTGCATGTTGCTACCAACAGTAACAAAACCTACAAGAGTTACAGAGACTAGTGTTTCCCTACTTGACCACATCTGGACCAACACCATATTCCCTTTAAAATCAGGCATAATTACAGATAATACCACAGACCACTACCCTACTTTCCTCATAACAACTCTTGGTAAAATACCCCAAGACACTACTAAAGTCACCTTCAGACTTCACAATGAGGCAGCCATTAATAACTTCACAACACAGTAACAAACATTGACTGGCACACTGAGCTAGAAATCTATACAGATATTGACGAATGTTTTAATAATTTTCTAAAAAAGACCCACTACCTTTATAACAAGCATTGCCCTAAAAAAACTAAACAGATGACAGCTAAGAGACTGAACAGTCCCTGGCTAACACCCAGCATTCTCAAATCCATAAATACAAAACACCGATATGAAAAACAGTACAGAATGGGTCACATAACCAGAGACCAACAAAACGTTAACTCGTCAATCCTAACCAGCCTGATAAGAAGGGCAAAAAAATTGTATTATGAGAACAGATTATCCAACTTACGAGGTGATATAAAAAAGACCTGGAAGACCCTATCAGAAATTCCGGGAACAAAAAAGATATCACGACATAGCGAAATAAAAATTAGCAAAATCAGATGAACCCCCCAACTCCCACCAACAGAAACAGCAAACAGACTCAATGATTTCTTCTCCACTATAGGTCAAAACCTTGCCAATAAAATCCCAAGCTCAGATACCCCACCAAATGGCTACCTCACTGGCAACTACCCGAACACACTGTTCCTAGCTCCTACTAACCCATACGAAGTCTCCCTTATTATCAACGCACTGAAAAACAAGGCAGGAGATTTAAATACCTTACCAGCCTTTATATACAAAAAAAACGTCACAAGTACTATCACCAATCAATTGCAACACTCTAAACAAATCCATGAATCCTCCACCTTCCCTACAGTTCTCAAAATAGCAAGGGTCACCCCGATCCAAAAGAGGAGAACCAGAGTTGAATAACTATAGTGCCAATATCCAATTTACACCCTCTCTCAAAAATCTTCGAAAAATTAATTCATAAACGAATCTACACCTACCTCATCTCCCAAAACATTCTCAACCCCTGCCAATTTGGATTCAGGCCTAATAAAAATACTAATGATGCTATTATACACATGCTAGAACATATATACACTGCAAAAGAGAAAAAAGAAGTCCCACTGGGATCTTCATTGACTTACGTAAAGCTTTTGATACAGTTGACCATGACTTGCTCCACGTGAAATTGTCACACTGTGGTATTAGAGGGCACTCCCTCAACTACCTCAAGTCTTACCTCAGCAACAGAAGCCAATATGTGTACGCAAATGGGGCAAGCTCTTCCGCACAACCAATTACAGTTGGTGTCCCGCAGGGAAGTGTCCTTGGCCCTCTTCTCCTTTCTCCTATACATAAATGACCTACAAAAATGCTTCGCAATTACTCAAACCACACTTTTTGCAGAGACACTACATACGTCTTCTCTCACCGAGCCCAGTCACGCTAGCCAATACTGTAAACACCGAATTACAGAAAATATCTACCTGGATGAGACTAACAAACTTACACTAAACATTGACAAAACCTACTTCATTCAGTTTGGTAACAGAGCTACAGATGTACCTCTTAACATAACAATAAACGGATCACCTATCACAAAGCTAACAGAGGGAAAATTCTTAGGAATCCACCTCGATAATAGACTCAAATTTCATACACATATACAACAAATTTCTAAGAAAATTTCCAAGACTGTAGGCATACTATCGAAGATACGGTACTATGTTCCACAGTCAGCCCTCCTGGCCCTTTATCACTCTCTTATTTACCCCTATCTCACCTATGGAATTTGTGCATGGGGCTCAACAACAATTAACCATCTCAACCACTAATTACCCAACAAAAGGCTGCAGTTAAATGATGATAAAATTCTCACTACAGGCAACACACTCACCAATATTCAAAACACTCAACCTACTCACCATACAAAACATCCATACTTATTATTGCACCTATTAACATACATAGAACACTTAACTCTGATATTAACCCTCCCCTCAAACATCTCCTATGCCAACCTCAACAGAACACATGACCATTAACACAAGGCACAGATCACTCTTTGATGTTCCTCGTGTCCATCTCACGCTATGCAAAAACTCAATGCACATAAAAGGCCCTAAAATCTGGAATTCATTACCTGTAAATATAAAAGAAACACTACCTGATTATAAATTCAAGTCTCTTCTCAAAGATCACTTACTCACTCAAAACCAAATAAATACTGAATAACTGAACCTTATAAATTGTATATCCTATATGTTACTCACAATTATATCACACAAATGTTAAACCCTAGGACCCAATCTAACTTTATTATTTTTTTAAATACACTACCTAACAGAATACTCCATCCGACTGAATGTTAAGCAATGCAAGCAACCATATGACCTGTCTTTGTAATACTCACTTGTGCTTTATAGTAATCTTTTACAATAATGTTTTATCACTGATTTTCATCCATTGCTTAGTTCATCTTAAGTTAATTTTAAGCCAGCCCGTAATGCTATGCATATAAGTGGCTTTGGCATGCTGCTCTTACCTGTATTTTTTGTACCTCTGTATGTATGCTTAAATTACTAAATAAATAAATAAATAAATAAATAAATAAACCTCCTGTGGAAATGACATAGCAGCTTTATACACATCAGCATCCTGTAAGGTTAGATGTTCTTCGCCTGCAATATCAGGGAGGTCAATGTTGGTACTGGGAGCCCTGGGTGGATGTTTGTCCTTCAGAGTTTGCGCCGTGCTGATGTCCTTGGGAGCGATGGTATCCTCACTGGTTATAAGCCTCAGAGCTCCAATAGTATTACCCTCTTCTATTTTTTTGCTAATTTGGGCTCTGATTTTTGAGGCGTCGGGTGTCCTGTTGTTGGCATTTGCCCGGCGGGTGTTTGTCGCCCTCGGAGGGAGACGGACGAGGTTGTCATCCCTTGGAAATGCATTTATTGCCCTAATAACATGTGTTGCTAGTGACTTGTCCCTCCTTTGTGGGACAGCCAAACAGGCATTGCCAAAAAGCAGCAGGTTGTGCTAGGATCTGTTGTTTGAAGGAGCATCGTTGACTTTCTTTCTGAAGGTCAGTGAATTTTCTAGCAGCTTGAGGGCGAGCTGCTTTAGGGATGTGTGTCAGAGTCCTGGTGGATGTTAATTTGATTGCAGATTTGAGGTCCTCTGTAGAGGTGAAGTCACGGTAGCTGTCATCGCTGTCTGCTGGGAGGGGCTGTTGGTTGTTCTCATTTGGAGCTCACCTGGAGCCTAGACACCCATTGTGTGCACGGACGTTGCCAGTTGAGAGATTCAGTGCACATTCCCTGTAGTACACCCGGCAGATGCCTCGTGAACGACGGCTTTGGCTCTGTCGTGAAGATTCCTGGGAACCCGCGACTACTTGTGACATTGCTTTATTACGGGAGGCACAGCCCAAATAGGAGGTGATCTGTTAAAGATGAAGACGTTTCGCCCTAACACAGTAGCTATATTCATAATACAGAAAATATATAGAAAATACAACCTAACTTTGAATCACGATTTTAACTCATTCCCCCCCCCTCCACCCTTAAAGTTTTTTGACGTTGGTCAGTTCCCTCAATCTGGAAAACTAGCTATTTTTCCTTGGTTATTTGAATCAATTATGCTAGATGAAGTCGTCTGTTGTAGTCTTTTATCTGCCCTCAGTTGGTGAGATTTATTGCCATATGGAGACGGATAGGAACTCAGATGTTTGGAATGGTCGGTTTTTCCGTTTTTTCCTCTATATCAGCCTTCTTCTTCACTTGTGAGTTGTCGAAGTTGATTCACGTCCCTTCACCCCTTCTCACCCCAACCCCAAAGCCTACTGTGTAGGAAACGTTTTTATTTTAAAATAAAAGATCCCCTACTGTTGCCTATGTGTTCCCGTATTTTAAACCTTTTCTGTATTTTTTGATTCCATTTTAAATGTTCTAAAAATTTGTGACAGTTTGATAAGTGGAGGGAGGCGCCGCTTTGGGGAGAGGTAAGACTGCAGGGATGCACACACACACACAACATAAAAATAAAATATATATATTTTATATATATATTATTATATATATATATATATATATAATATATATTCAATCCTTTAAATCATGCATTTTCAACACTGCCATTTTTCTCTTTAACCCCCCATTTCCCACCCTTCCCCTTTTCCTTCCCTGGGCTTCCTCTTCCCCCCTTTCTAATTTTCGCATCACTTTTTACGAAACTTTTTAGCCAGTCTCTTCCAATCCCCTGAATATTTATTCCTCCTCTCTATTTTCTTTTTGTCACCCCTTCTTTCCCCCTTTTTCCTTTTTGGGGGGATCATCCAGTTCACCCTCCGTACGCCCAATTCTCCGCTGTCCGTTTTTGTCGTCCCTCCCTCGTGTCTGTCTCCCGTCAGTTGGTAATATTTTATTGTTTTTTTGAGACCTCGCGGAGGCAGCGATGGTTCCCGTGATGGTCTGCCCTTTTTTCTTTTCGTTTTCTCTTCCCTCCTACTGTCTTTTTATCACACGTTTTCTTCCTCTTCTTCCTTGCTCTTGTTTATGCTCTTGTTGTTAATTTTGTTTCTCCTCCTCCTCCTCCTCCCTTCCTCTTCCTCCTCCTCCATCCCTTCCTCATCCTCATCCTCCTCTTCCTCTTCAATTAGTCGCGAACACTCGTGAGGATGAGGACTTGATTATTTCATTTTCAAACTGATGCCACAGCAAGATTTTGCCCGCGTCTGTCTGCCTGTCTGTGTCTAACTGTATTTTTAAATCTTTCTGTGTCTGTATTTGTCATGTAAGAAAATTCTTCCGGATTCCTTTATAAATTTTTAAAAGTTTTATTTCTAAAGATTAAAAATTTGTTTTTTTTCCCCACCTTTTTTAAGAAGTAGATTTATTGTCGCATTCTGACAGAGTGTGATGAAGATAATGGAGTACAAATATTATGTGTGTGTGGTGTGTGTGTGTTTTTCTGTTTACTTTTACACAGGGTTTTACAAGGTTATGTTAAAGCTCCTAATTTTTATTTACAAGCCAAGAGCTGTTACCTACATCACTTTATTTATTGTTATGAGACACGCCAAAATGAAACAGGATCTCTCTCTCTCTCTTTCTCTCTCTCTCTCTCTCTCTCTCTCTCTCTCTCTCTCTCTCTCTCTCTCTCTCTCTCTCTCTCTGTCATGTATTTAGCCAACGCAGTTTCTCTTGTGTGAATTCCATTTGTCCGACGCCAATTTACTGAGGGCAATACCATGGTTGAAGGCGCCCTACTGACTGCAGCTCATTGTCTGGAAAAAGAAAACACACAGGTTTTGTATGTGCTAGTGTGCCTGTGTTTGTGTCTGTATCTCTGTGTTATATGTCGGTCTGTATTGATGTTAGTTTCTGCAACAAACAAGAGAAAATACAGTAGTTGCAGCAATACACGATTAACCCAAAAATTGGCAGAAACGTCGTGATAATGGTTCAGGATAGAGGGACAACGTAGTCTGAATATATATATATCTCCTATCTGTTGGCTAATTAGGAATCGAAAGTAGAAAATTTACGAGAATGATCATTGACAAAGTGAAATCACCGAAAGATTACACCAGAGTGCAGCTGCTAATGAATGCTCTGTGGTATAATAGCTGATTTTTGGCTATCTGCGAAGTTAGGTTAGGTTAAGAAGGCCTTTAAGTTCTTTGGTTGTGCACATTCCAGTACCTACCAAGAAGTCTATCGACATTTTTCTGTTTAATATCCTCTAGAAAGTTACGTTTAACAAGTCAGGGCTTAGATGACAGATTTGTCTCTAGAGAGTTGTCGGCTTTCTAGCAACTGGAGACTGGATCAAAGAGACATGAAATTCAAGACGCTGGTATATACAGTAGTCCGCCATATAAGGCGCAAGAGTGTCAGCTGCTTGCTGGTACAATGTTTCGAATCAGTTGTGACGTATCGTTAGAAAACAAGTGCTCAAGCGTAACCCAAAGCCCAACCTTGGCCCTGACCTTCAGCATAAAAGGTGCAGGCTGATTTTCCAGAACTTTTTATGAGTAAAACAGCTCGCCTTATATGCTGGAAAATACGGTAGTCAACTTGCAAAACGCGCATTAAACCTGCAAGTTTCTTGATTGCCTTGGTTGCAAGGCAGTCAAGATTGATGGACTGAACACATTGACCCAGTCTGAGGGACTGACCTCAAACTACTACTACTCTTCCACCTTTCTCTGCATTCGACTGAAGAAGCCACTAGCTGGCGATACGTTTCCAGAATAAAGATACCCAAATGTTGCACGACAGCCTCACTGATCAAACAAACATTGCTTGTCCCTGGCAGGTGCAGTCATCACTTGGTATCGTTGATCTATATACATGGAGCGTACCTGGAGGAAGTTTTGGGGGGTCAGCGCCCCCAGGGCACGGTTCATGACCAGACAGCGTAAATGCGTAAAATACATAGATTTTGCTAATTTTTTCCTTCAACAAGAAGTTTACAGATCAAATTCTGCTTAAACTTATGATCATTTGGACATTGAAGCTATATATATATATATATATATATATATATATATATATATATATATATATATATATTTATATTTATATATATATGAGGAAGTTGGGTGAGAATATAAGCGACTATTGGTAGAAAGGTGGGCTAGTGCAAAGATAAGTAAGGGGGGGGTTGAAGAGGGTTGGATGACTTTTTAAAAATGCAGTATTAGAATGTGGGGCAGAAGTTTGTGGTTATAGGAGGGTGGTTGCAGGAGGAAAGAGGAGTGATTGGTGGAATAATGAAGTAAAGGGTGTGATAAAAGAGAAAAAGTTAGATTGTGAGAGGGTTTTACAAGGAGAAGTGTTATAAGAAGAGCAGAGTATATGGAGAGTAAAAGAAAGGTGAAGAGAGTGTGTTGAGAGAGTGCAAAAGAAGAGCAGATGATAGAGTGGAGAGGCAGTGTCAAGAAATTTTAATAAAAATAAGAAAATATTTTGGAGTGAGTTAAACAAGTTAAGAAAGCCTAGGAAGAGTTGGATTTGTCAGTTAAAAACAGAGTTGGGGAGTTAGTAGATGGGGTGGGGAGGTATTAGGTAGATGGCGAGAATATTTTGAGGAATTTTAAAGTTTGAGGAAGAAAGGGAGGCGGTAATTTCATGCACTGGCCAGGGTGGTATACCATCTTTTAGGAGTGAAGAAGAGCAGAATGTAAGTGTGGGGGAGGTACGTGAGGCATAACGTAGAATGAAAGGGGTAAAGCGCTGGAACCAAAGGGATCATGACAGAAATGCTGAAAGCAGGGGGGGATATAGTGTTGGAGTGGTTGGTACTTTTGTTTAAAAATGTATGAAAGAGGGAAGGTACCTGGGATTGGCGGGGGGAGCATGTATGTCCCTTTAAAAAAGGGAAGGGGGGAAAAAAGAATTGAAAAAAAATTATAGAGGAAAATTTTACTGTTTTAACCCAGGAAAAGTGTACGGGGGGAAAATTTGAAAATTTAGAGGAAAGACAAATGTAGGATTGCGGTAAGCAAGGGGGTTTTCAGAGTGGTGGGGGATGTGTAGATCAAGTTTTCCCATTGAAGCATGTGTTGAATTAAACATGTGCAATTTTGGGGTATCTTTATTGGGGAAAAACGTTTCGCCACACAGGGCTTCATCAGTCCATAAAAAAGGGAAAACTTGAAGAAAGGAGGGAATGGGGTAATCAGTCCCTCCCTTGATTTCGAAGTGGTCGCCATCATTTTGAATAGAATACGTATAGAGGGGAAGCAGCTTAAAAACCGTAGACAGGTGAGGGGGGCACGGGGTCGTAGGGGGGACTGATTACCTCATTCTCCCCCTGTTCTTCAATTTTCTCTTTTGTTGGACTGATGAAGCCACTGTGTGCGAAACGTTTCCTCAATAAAGATCCCCAAGAGGCCATGTGCCAAATTCAAAATATTCGGTTTTCTGAACCTTTCATTAAAATGGCTATATGGAACGTTTTAGATAAAGGGGGGAAAGTTTTTATTGTTTAGGGGATTTAGAAAAGGCTTTGATAGAGTGGATAGGAAGCAATGTGGCAATTTGCAAGTATTGGAAAAAAGGGGGAAAATTACTAAATGCGTAAAGATTTTTAATGAGGATAGGAGGGCCTTTTGGGTTAGGGTGTGTAAAGAAGGGAGACTACTTCCTAGCAAAAGTGGTCTTATACGGGTGTGTAAAGTACCCGGTTGTTTAATAAATTTATAGATGGGGTTTTTTAAAACAAGAAAAACTAGGGGGGTTGGGGAGAGGGGTGGGATTAAATTATGGGGAATCAAACAAAATGGAATTGACAAGATATTTTGGAGATACGTGCTTATGGGGGATTCTAAAAAAAAAATTGCAAAGGTTTGTGGATGAGTTTGGGTGTGTGTAAAGGTAGAAAGGGGTTTAAAATGAACATAGAAAAGATAAAAGGGGATAGGGTATCAAAGATTTTAAAAAAGAAAAAGGGGTGTCAAAAATTTGGGGGTTAGGGTATGAAGAAGTTAATGTTTTCAGATACTTGGGGGTTGACGTGTGGGGGATGGAAAATTTGAAGGGAGATTAAACAAAAATTGATGAGGGAAAAAAGGGGAGTGGGGCGTGAGGGAATGTGGAGTCAAAAAACTTTTTCTATGGAGGGAAAGAAAGGGAAAGATGAAAGTAAGTAGTACAAAACTCATATGGGTTTGAAGCTTGGTTGGAATGCAGCACGAGGAGGCGGTTGGAGGGAGTGGAGAGTCCGTCTAGGGCAATGTGGGTTTAAATATTATGCAGAAAATTCGGTGTGGAAATTAGGAGAAGGGGTGGATTAATAAAAGTATTATTTAGAGGGCTGAAGAGGGGTTGTAGAGGCGGTTTGGTCTTTTAG
>NC_069405.1:29683364-29716006 GCF_026875155.1 Cherax quadricarinatus
TTTTGAATTTGGGAGTGTACTGTCAGGGGATGGGCTAGAAAGATGAGGGAATATGAAGGTGGGGGGAAAAAAGGGTGAGCGGTGCCTTAGGAGTCGGGAGATAACTTTGCCCTTGGAGGAAAAGAGGGGAAATGATGAGAGTATAGTTTTCCCAAAACGCTCTATATGGGGGTGAAGCTGGGGATAATGTTCAGCGGGGAAAAGGGCTGGAGGCAGTGGAGAGTCTGTCTGAGGGAAATGTGTGGTTGAAAAAAGAAGGAATTCGTTTTTGGAAGTTAGGGGGGTGTGGGTTTACCAAAACGTTGTCCAAGGCTGGGAAGGGGTTGTTGAGGTGAACGGACAGTAGAGAGAATGGAGGGGAACGAATGACTTCAGAGTGATCAGTCTGTGGGGAAAGGGAGGCGGGGGAGGCGGCTAGGAAAGGTTGGAGGGGGGGGGTAAAAGGAGGTTTTTTGGTGCGGGGGGTTTGGGATTTCCAGCGGGCATGCGTGAGCGTTTTTTGAAGGATGAATGGAGACAAAGGGTTTTTTTTTAATACTTGACTGCTGTTGGAGGTGAGAAAGAAACATTTATGAAGGGGTTCAGGGAAACCGGGCGGGCCGGACTTGGTCCTGGAGAGGAAAACTTGCCTGCATTTAAAGGGGAGGGTTTTAAATGTTGCATTTTTAAAAACTTGTGTAAAGCACCCTCTGGCAAGACAGTAAATGGGAGTGAATGATGGTGAAAGTTTTTTTTTTTGGGCCTTGGGGGGAATGGCCAGTGTGTGAAAAAAAATGTGTAAAAATATATATATTTATTAAAAATAAAAAAATATATATATTATATATTATATTTTTTTATATTTGTGTGTGTTGTAGTAGCTGCGTTCATCATGGTCTCTTGTTATATTTTTTTGTTTTCTTTTTTCGGATTTGCAGATTAAGCCCTGTTTTTTTTTAATTAATTTTTTTTTTTTTTTTTTTTTCTCTCCTTCCCTCTGCTCAAAATTTCTACTGTTTATTTTTCCCTCCTGAAAATGTTACCCCTCGTCAACTTTTTTTTTCAAAACTTTTTTTTCATAAAAACTTTGTCGAGATGAAACTTGCTCTATGTAAAGTTTTTATATATAAATATAACTAATATTATATATATATATATAATTATAAAATATAAATATATATTATATATATTTAATATATATATAAAATTTTTAAAAAATTTTAATAAAATGTTTTTAATTGGTGTGGAAAGGTTGGTTTTTTTCCTTTTTTAAGGGTTTGGGCAAAATTTTTAAAAAAAATTTTTAAATTAAAAATTTTAAAAATTTGTGAAAAAAAAACCCTTGCAAAAACCTTTTTTAAATTAAGTTTTTTAAAAAAAATTTCTTTTTTTGGGTTTTTTTTTATTAATGTAAGTAAAAAATTTTTAATTTAAAAAAATTTTAAAAATTAAAATTTTATAAAAAATTTTTTTAAATAATTGTTTTTTTTAAAAAACGTTTACTTTTTGTTAAAAAACCTTTTTTTTTTTGGGCAAATTTAAAACTCCAAAATTTTCTGTCCTTTCCCCCTTTTTTAACCCGCCCAATTTTTTTTTTCCATTCTAAAATTTTTTAAAAATTTTTAATTTTTTAAAATTATTTTTATTAAAAATTTTAAAAATTTTTTTTTTTAAAAATTAAATTATATATATAAAATTTAAAAATTTTTTTAAAAAAATAAAAATTTTTTTTATTTATAAAATTTTAAATAAAAAAATTTGCCAATTTTCCAAAACTTTTCTTCAGATTTTTAAAAAATTTTTATTTTTTTTTACTTAAAAAAAATTTCAATTTTGTAATAATTTTTAAAAAAATTTTTTTAAATTTTTTTTAAAACGGAGGGAATTTTTTTTAAATAAAAAAAAATATATAACTTTACAGTAATTTTTTAATTTTTAAAAAAAAAAAAATTTTGGAAATTTAAAACCCAAAAAGGTTTTTGAATGAGGTTCAAAACCGACATTGGATGCACATTTTTAAAAAAAAAATTTTTTTAAAAATTTAAATTAAAATTAAAGAATTTTTTTTAAAAAAAAATTTTGGAATTCGGGAAACCCTTTTCCCACATTGAACAAAAAAAAAACCCCTTTTTAAAATCCCCCCCTACTTTTAAAGGTTTCCCCAATTCCGTTTTCATCTTTTTACTAACACATGCCCAAGGGAGGGCATTATTTTTCCGTTTTGTTTTTAGTAGGGTAAGCCATTTTAAATTTCCCCAAATAAAAAAATTGCCATGAAATTTATTGGTTTTTAAAGTAAAAAAGGGGAATAATGTAAAGTTTTTAAAAAAAAAATTTTGACCCAAGATCAAGATTTTAAAAAGTAGAAAATACCTTTAATGTAAAAAATTTTTTTTAAAAAAGGAAATCCCAAAAAACCAAAGGATTTTTTTAAAAGAAAAAAAGATGGTTAAAAAAAGAGAACACCACTGTGTAAAAAAGGCGCACACCATCGGTGCCACAAAAATATAATAAACATTATACAATAAACTAGCTTAAAAAAAAGTACTATTGAGGTTTAATCTAAAAAATATTTTTTGAGAAATCTTTTTTGTTCAAAGATTTATCAGGGAATTTAATCAAGACTTTACTTTAAAATATAGGTAACAAAAAAGATTAATATTATGTTTGGGAGGCAATAAGGTTTATCCAAGGAAAGTTTCCAAATTCCTCGTTAAAAGACCCCCCTTCAGAAAGAACACTAAAAAAAAAGAACTCCACTGTGTTCGACTGAACGATTGAATTGAAAAAAAAAAGAATGAAGTATTTCTTTGGGTATAGTTCAGTTTCCAAATGTTATAACTTGAGCCCCGGACCAGTAGAAAGGAAAACACCCCCAACTACAAAACTATCACCCCACTACCACAACTCCAACCCCTAAACCCCCCCAAACTACCACCCCTCACCAAAACTCTCACCCACACCACCCCACCACGTTATTTTTTTTCCTGCCCACCCCAACCTTTTTTGGGTAATGGAAAAAAGAGAGGGGGGGGGAGGGGAAGTTGAATGAATACCGATAAACAGGCGAATACAGAAAAGGGATAAAAGAGAGAAAGCTAAAAGTGAAAGCCAACAAGACTACAAGGTATTTGCGAAAAAGGAAAGTCGTGGACCTGAAATATTACTGGGGGAGAGAGAGGGAGAGAGGCGAAAAACTCCGCGAATTTTAAAATTGAAATAGTTTTTTTCCCCGTTACAGGAAGTTTTTGACGATGATCTCTCATAGAAAGTACCTGGTGAAGGCACCGAGAGATGCTGGTGGTTTCAGAGTAATAAGTGTTGAAGGAAGGGCCAGGTTCTGTTGCTTTCAGAGCTATGAAACAAAGTAACGAAGGCAGGGAAAGGTACTCTTGCCTTCATGACAGTGAGAGAAGGCGTGAAATCAGTGAAAACTGGTGATGTTTGTAAAGCTGGGAGAGATGAGAGAGAGAGAGAGAAGAGAGAGAGAGAGAGAGAGAGAGAGAGAGAGAGAGAGACAGACAGACAGACAGACAGACAGACAGACAGACAGACAGAAGCAGGCAAGCAGGCAGGCAGGAAGACTAATACGAACAGGGAACTATTTAAGGTCACGAAAGGAAATGAAGGGTCAAGGAAAATGGCGAAATGTCAAGGGGTCATAGTAGATAGTCGAAGACTGAAAGACTATTGCAGGGTGTCGATTACGTTTACCTGTTTCTTGAATGACGTTAATGACTATGATAGAACTACTCAATTCTGACATATAATTTAATGACGTTTAGCTACCCCTAACGTATAATAGCTGTGATTTACGACCATTGGAGGTACGACCATCGGAGGTGCAACTCCCGGAAGTGCGACCATCGGAGGTGCAACTCCCGGAGGTGCAACCACCGGTAGCACAATCTCCGGAAGTGCAAACACCGGAAGTGCAACCACCGGAAGTACAACCCCGGGAAGTACTGCCCCCGGAATTCATTTTCAATCGTCTTTGAGAACTTCACTTTCATGTGGTTTCTCCCTCATCTCTTTCCTACAACAAAAACCCTCCAACATCGTGTATCACTCCTCCTCTCTTCACCTCGACTCTCCAACAAAAATCTAAAATGCTGGAGGAGGGGCTATCTCCATCAGTCAGGAGAGACTACTACCACCCTGACTTCTTATCCTAAGTCCAAGTTGGAGAGAGATGAGACAAAAATCGCGTTGACTCTGATTGAGTTTGGCATCAGTCGGGTTCGAATTGCTGCTTTTTTGGCTTAGATGCTTTGTTTAGAGTATTCTGGCCGAATGTTTATTTTTTTATTTAAATCTGTTTCTTTATCTGCCTTTGTGTGTGTGTGTGTGTGTGTGTGTGTGTGTGTGTGTGTGTGTGTGTGTGTGTGTGTGTGTGTACTCACATATGTAGTTGCGTGGAACGAATCTCGGCTCCTCTCCCACACCCTCTCCCTCTCCCTCTCCCTCTCCCCACACTCCTCTCCCACTCTCCCCTCCCACTACTCCAAAACACCTGTGGTTGAAAGTTAAGGCTGAATGCACAGGTAACTCGCCTTTCTGCTCTTGAAGCTTTGCTCTCTGGCACTGTGGAATCAGGCAGATGTGTGGGGAAATGCGAAGGAAGAAGAGGGAAGTGAAGGAAGAAGAGGAGAAGGAAGTGAAAGAGGAGAAGGATGAGATAGTGGCGAAAAAATGAGGAGGATGTAATGAGGAAAGATGAGGAAGAGGAGGAAGAAGTAAAGACAGAAAGGGAGGGAAGGGAAGGTGTAAGTGAAGAAAGAAGGGGGGAGAGGAGGACTAGGAGGAAGAGAAGAAGTGAAGAATGATATGGAGAAGGAAGCGAAGAAAGATGAAACAATAATAGTCATAAAGTGGAGGAGAAGAAGAAAAAGATGTAACATCAGCAGTAAAGAGAAGAAATTAGAGAAAGTGGAAGATAAGAAGAAAGATAAAAAGAGCGAAAAAAGAACAAGGGCATAAAAAAGAAGGAAGTGAAGGATGAGGAGGAAGAAAAGATAAAACGGAGCAGAAGGATAAGGAAGAAAAGGAAAAGAAAACCCAATGGAAAAGAAGATAAAGAAACCAAATATGAGACGTATAAAAATTACAGAATAGCTCAGGAAAAATTGAAGCAAGGGAGATAAAATCCAAAAGGAAGAAAATTAAAATAAAAAAAAAGTACGAATAATTGAGATAAAAAAAATCCCTCTGATCTCTTACCTGTTGCTAATGAGCAAGACACAGGTACGACACCGCATTAACGAGACGTTTCGCCTGCGCAGGAACCTTTTTCGGTCGACTAAGATACCCGGCGTAGCATAAGTGTCTTAATGGTCAACTTATTATTGTTTATCATTATGAAACTTATAAGTATCTTGTCTAGTGAAAGACGTCAGTCACTGGGTCACCTCTGGGAAGACAGCAAACACACAGGGGCAAGTCTCTGTAGGATGTTTATCCTCCAAATCCACTACGTCACACGAAAATAACCAACTGGAGGTCACTGTAAGATACATTTCACTGCTAAGTCGACAGGACGGGGCAGTCGCGACCAGTCAGCTGCTCAATTGCTATAATGCAAGTATTTTACACAGAATCAACCTGCAAGACGAGGTGTGGACTGTGCATGCAATATATATATATTATATATATATATATATATATATATAATATATATATATATATATATATATATATATAATATATTCAACAAGTAGGCCGTCTCCCATCGAGGCAGGGTGACCCCAAAAAAAAATAAAATACTTTCATCATTCAGCACTTTCACCTCACTCACACATAATCACTGTTTTTGCAGAGGTGCTCAGAACACAACAGTTTGGAAGCATATACGTATAAAGATACACAACATATCCCTCCAAACTGCTAATATCCCGAAACCCCTCCTTTAGAGTGCAGGCATTGTACTTCCCATTTCCAGGACTCAAGTCCAGCTATATAAAAATAACCGGTTTCCCTAAAACCCTTCACTAAATATTACCCTGCTCACACTCCAACAGATCGTCAGGTCCCAAATATCATTCGTCTCCATTCATTCCTATTGATCACGCTCATGCACGCCTGCTGGAAGTCCAAGCCCCTCGCCCCCAAAATCTCCCTTACCCCTTCCTTCCAACCTTTTCGACGACGACCCCTACCCCCGCCTTCCTTCTCCTACAGATTTAAATGCTCTCCATGTCTTTCAACTTTGATCCATTCTCTCTAAATGACCAAACCGCCTCTACAACCCCTCTTCAGCCCTCTGAATAATACTTTTATTAACTCCACACCTTCTCCTAATTTCCACACTCGAATTTTCTGCATAATATTTACACCACACATTGCCCTCAGACAGGACATCTCCACTGCCTCCAACCGCCTCCTCGCTGCTGCATTCACAACCCAAGCTTCACACCCATATAAGAGTGTTGGTACTACTATACTTTCATACATTCCCTTCTTTGCCTCCATAGATAACGTTTTTTGACTCCACATATACCTCAACGCACCACTCACCTTTTTTTCCTCATCAATTCTATGATTAATCTCAACCTTCATAAATCCATCCGCCGACACGTCAACTCCCAAGTATCTGAAAACATTAACTTCTTCCATACTCCTAATCCCCAATTTGACATCCAATTTTTCTTTATCTAAATCATTTGATACCCTCATCACCTTACTCTTTTCTATGTTCACTTTCAACTTTCTACCTTTACACACACTCCCAAACTCATCCACTAACCTTTGCAATTTTTCTTTAGAATCTCCCATAAGCACAGTATCATCAGCCAAAAGTATCTATGTCAATTCCCATTTTGTATTTGATTCCCCATAATTTAATCCCACCCCTCTCCCCAACACCCTAGCATTTTCTTGTTTTACAACCCCATCTATAAATATATTAAACAACCATGGTGACATTACACATCCCTGTATAAGACCTACTTTTGCTAGGAAGTAGTCTCCCTCTCTTCTACACACCCTAACCAGAGCCTCACTATCCTCATAAAAAGTCTTTACAGCATTTAGTAACTTACCACCTTTTCCATATACTTGCAACATCTGCCACATTGCTTCCCTATCCACTCTATCATATGCCTTTTCTAAATCCATAAATGCAATAAAAACTTCCCTACCTTTATCTAAATACTGTTCACATATATGCTTCATTGTAGATGAATGGTTCAGAGAACCGACATATTGTTGAATTAGGCACATGTGCAACTCTTGGGTATCTTTATTGAGGAAACGTTTCGCCACACAGTGGCTTCATCAGTCCATACAAAGGAGAAACTTGAAGAACAGGAGGAGAATGGGGTAATCAGTCCCTCAGCCTTGAGTCGAAGTGGTCAGTCCATCAATCTTGAATAGAATACGGTATATGAGCGGAGAAGCAGCTTATAAACCGTAGACAGGTGAGGGGCAGCAGTCGTAGGAGGGACTGATTACCTCATTCTCCTCCTGTTCTTCAAGTTTCTCTTTTGTATGGACTGATGAAGCCACTGTGTGGCGAAACGTTTCCTCAATAAAGATACCCAAGAGTTGCACATGTGTCTAATTCAACACATGCTTCAATGTAAACACTTGATCTACACATCCCCTATCCACTCTGAAACCTCCTTGCTTATCCGCAATCCTACATTCTGTCTTACCTCTAATTCTTTCAATTATGACCCTACCGTACACTTTTCCTGGTATACTCAGTAAACTTATTCCTCTATAATTTTTTACAATCTCTTTTGTCCCCCTTCCCTTTATTTAAAGGGACTATACATGCTCTCCGCCAATCCCTAGGTACCTTCCCATCTTTCATACATTTATTAAACAAAAGTACCAACCACTCCAACACTATATCCCCCCCTGCTTTCAGCATTTCTGTCATGATCCCTTTGGTTCCAGCTGCTTTACCCCCTTTCATTCTACGTTATGCCTCACGTACCTCCCCCACACTTACATTCTGCTCTTCTTCACTCCTAAAAGATGGTATACCTCCCTGGCCAGTGCATGAAATTACCGCCTCCCTTTCTTCCTCAACATTTAAAATTCCTCAAAATATTCTCGCCATCTACCTAATACCTCCCTCACCCCATCTACTAACTCCCCAACTCTGTTTTTAACTGACAAATCCATACTTTCCCTAGGCTTTCTTAACTTGTTTAACTCACTCCAAAATATTTTCTTATTTTTATTAAAATTTCTTGACACTGCCTCTCCCACTCTATCATCTGCTCTTCTTTTGCACTCTCTCACCACTCTCTTCACCTTTCTTTTACTCTCCATATACTCTGCTCTTCTTATAACACTTCTCCTTTGTAAAACCCTCTCACAATCTAACTTTTTCTCTTTTATCACACCCTTTACTTCATTATTCCACCAATCACTCCTCTTTCCTCCTGCAACCACCCTCCTATAACCACAAACTTCTGCCCCACATTCTAATACTGCATTTTTAAAAGTCATCCAACCCTCTTTCAAACCCCCCCCCTTACTTATCTTTGCACTAGCCCACCTTTCTACCAATAGTCGCTTATATCTCACCCGAACTTCCTCATATATATATAAATATATAATATATATATATATATATATATATATATATATATATATTATATATATATATATATAGCTTCAATGTCCAAATGATCATAAGTTTAAGCAGAATTTGATCTGTAAACTTCTTGTTGAAGGAAAAAATTAGCAAAATCTATGTATTTTACGCATTTACGCTGTCTGGTCATGAACCGTGCCCTGGGGGCGCTGACCCCCCAAAACTTCCTCCAGGTACGCTCCATGTATATAGATCAACGATACCAAGTGATGACTGCACCTGCCAGGGACAAGCAATGTTTGTTTGATCAGTGAGGCTGTCGTGCAACATTTGGGTATCTTTATTCTGGAAACGTATCGCCAGCTAGTGGCTTCTTCAGTCGAATGCAGAGAAAGGTGGAAGAGTAGTAGTAGTTTGAGGTCAGTCCCTCAGACTGGGTCAATGTGTTCAGTCCATCAATCTTGACTGCCTTGCAACCAAGGCAATCAAGAAACTTGCAGGTTTAATGCGCGTTTTGCAAGTTGACTACCGTATTTTCCAGCATATAAGGCGAGCTGTTTTACACATAAAAAGTTTTGGAAAATCAGCCTGCACCTTTTTTGCTGAAGGTCAGGGCCAAGGGTGGGCTTTGGGTTACGCTTGAGCACTTGTTTTCTAACGATACGTCACAACTGATTCGAAACATTGTACCAGCAAGCAGCTGACTCTCTTGCGCCTTATATGGCGGACTACTGTATATACCAGCGTCTTGAATTTCATGTCTCTTTGATCCAGTCTCCAGTTGCTAGAAAGCCGACAACTCTCTAGAGACAAATCTGTCATCTAAGCCCTGACTTGTTAAACGTAACTTTCTAGAGGATATTAAACAGAAAAATGTCGATAGACTTCTTGGTAGGTACTGGAATGTGCACAACCAAAACTTAAAGGCCTTCTTAACCTAACCTAACTTCGCAGATAGCCAAAAATCAGCTATTATACCACAGGGCATTCATTAGCAGCTGCACTCTGGTGTAATCTTTCGGTGATTTCACTTTGTCAATGATCATTCTCGTAAATTTTCTACTTTCGATTCCTAATTAGCCAACAGATAGGAGATATATATATATTCAGACTACGTTGTCCCTCTATCCTGAACCATTATCACGACGTTTCTGCCAATTTTTGGGTTAATCGTGTATTGCTGCAACTACTGTATTTTCTCTTGTTTGTTGCAGAAACTAACATCAATACAGACCGACATATAACACAGATACAGACACAAACACAGGCACACTAGCACACACAAAACCTGTGTGTTTTCTTTTTCCAGACAATGAGCTGCAGTCAGTAGGGCGCCTTCAACCATGGTATTGCCCTCAGTAAATTGGCGTCGGACAAATGGAATTCACACAAGAGAAACTGCGTTGGCTAAATACATGACAGAGAGAGAGAGAGAGAGAGAGAGAGAGAGAGAGAGAGAGAGAGAGAGAGAGAGAGAGAGAGAGAGAGAGAGAGATCCTGTTTCATTTTGGCGTGTCTCATAACAATAAATAAAGTGATGTAGGTAACAGCTCTTGGCTTGTAAATAAAAATTAGGAGCTTTAACATAACCTTATAAAACCCTGTGTAAAAGAAAACAGAAAAACACACACACACACACACACACACACATATTTGTACTTCATTATCTTCATCACACTGTCAGAATGCGAGAATAAATCTACTTCTTAAAAAAGGTGGAAAAAAAAAAAAAAATTTTTAATCTTTAGAAATAAAACTTTTAAAAATTTATAAAGGAATCCGGAAGAATTTTCTTACAAGACAAATACAGACACAGAAAGATTTAAAAATACAGGTAGACACAGACAGGCAGACAGACGCGGGCAAAATCTTGCTGTGGCATCAGTTTGAAAATGAAATAATCAAGTCCTCATCCTCACGAGTGTTCGCGACTAATTGAAGAGGAAGAGGAGGATGAGGATGAGGAAGGGATGGAGGAGGAGGAAGAGGAAGGGGAGGAGGAGGAGGAGAAACAAAATTAACAACAAGAGCATCAACAAGAGCAAGGAAGAAGAGGAAGAAAACGTGTAGATAAGAAAGACAGGAGGAGGAGAAGAGAGAAACGAAAAGAAGAAAGAGAGGCAGACCATCACTGGAACACATCACTGCCATCCGCGAGGTCTCAATAAACAATAAAATATTACCAACTGACAGGGAGACAGACGAACGGACGGACGGACAGACAGACGGACAGCGGAGAATTGGGCGTAGCGGACGGGTGAACTGGATGATGCCCCGAAGAAGGAACAAGGGAAAGAAGGGGTAGACAAGAAGAAGAATAGAGAGAGAAGAATAAATATTCATGGGATTGGAAGAGACTGAGCTCAAAGTTTCGTAGAAAAGATGATGACGATAATTAGAAAGGGGGAGAAGAGGAAGCCCACGGAAAGGAAAGGGGAAGGAGTGGGAAATGAGGAGTTAAGGGAACAATTGGCAGTGATGAAAATGCATGAAGTTGAAAGAGATTGATAAATTTTATATAATATATATATATATATATATATATATATATATATATGTGTGTGTGTGTGTGCATCCCTGCAGTCCTTCACCCGTCACCCCACAGCTGGCGCCCTCCCTGCCCCACGTTATCAGCAATGTCACAAGTAGTCGCGGGATCCCAGGAATCTTCACGACAGAGCCAAAGCCGTCGTTCACGAGGCATCTGCCGGGTGTACTACAGGGAATGTGCACTGAATCTCTCAACTGGCAACGTCCGTGCACACAATGGGTGTCTAGGCTCCAGGTGAGCTCCAAATGAGAAAAACCAACAGCCCCTCCCAGCAGACAGCGATGACAGCTACCGTGACTTCACCTCTACAGAGGACCTCAAATCTGCAATCAAATTAACATCCACCAGGACTCTGACACACATCCCTAAAGCAGCTCGCCCTCAAGCTGCTAGCAAATTCACTGACCTTCAGAAGAAAGTCAACGATGCTCCTTCAAACAACAGATCCTAGCACAACCTGCTGCTTTTTGGCAATGCCTGTTTGGCTGTCCCACAAAGGAGGGACAAGTCACTAGCAACACATGTTATTAGGGCAATAAATGCATTTCCAAGGGATGACAACCTCGTCCGTCTCCCTCCGAGGGCGACAAACACCCGCCGGGCAAATGCCAACAACAGGACACCCGACGCCTCAAAAATCAGAGCCCAAATTAGCAAAAAAATAGAAGAGGGTAATACTATTGGAGCACTGAGGCTTATAACCTGTGAGGATACCATCGCTCCCAAGGACGTCAGCACGGCGCAAGCTCTGAAGGACAAACATCCACCCAGGGCTCCCAGTACCAACATAGACCTCCCTGACATTGCAGCAGGCGAAGAACATCTAACCTTACAGGATGCTGATGTGTATAAAGCTGCTATGTCATTTCCACATGAGGTTTATTTATTTATTTATTTAGTAATTTAAGCATACATACAGAGGTACAAAAAATACAGGTAAGAGCAGCATGCCAAAGCCACTTATATGCATAGCATTACGGGCTGGCTTAAAATTAACTTAAGATTAACTAAGCAATGATGAAATCAGTGATAAAACATTATTGTAAACAGATAACTATAAAGCACAAATGAGTATTACAAAGACAGGTCATATGGTTGCTTGCATTGCTGTACATTCAGTCGGATGGAGCATTCTGTTAGGTAGTGTATTTAAAAAAAATAACAAAGTTAGATTGGGTCCTAGGTTTAACATTTGTGTGATATAATTGTGAGTAAACTTATAGGATATACAATTTATAAGGTTCAGTTATTCAGTATTTATTTGGTTTTGAGTGAGTAAGTGATCTTTGAGAAGAGACTTGAATTTATAATCAGGTAGTGTTTCTTTTATATTTACAGGTAATGAATTCCAGATTTTAGGGCCTTTTATGTGCATGAGTTTTTGAATAGCGTGAGATGGACACGAGGAACATCAAAGAGTGATCTGTGCCTTGTGTTATGGTCATGTGTTCTGTTGAGGTTGGCTAGGAGATGTTTGGGGGAGGGTTAATATCAGAGTATAAGTGTTCTATGTATGTAATAGGTGCAATAATAAGTATGGATGTTTTGTATGGTGAGTAGGTTGAGTGTTTTGAATATTGGTAGAGTGTGTTGCCTGTAGTGAGAATTTGTTATTCTAACTGCAGCCTTTTGTTGGGTAATTAGTGGTCTGAGATGGTTAATTGTTGTTGAGCCCATGCACAAATTCCATAGGTGAGATAGGGGTAAATAAGAGAGTGATAAAGGGCCAGGAGGGCTGACTGTGGAACATAGTACCGTATCTTCGATAGTATGCCTACAGTCTTGGAAATTTTCTTAGAAATTTGTTGTATATGTGTATGAAATTTGAGTCTATTATCGAGGTGGATCCTAAGAATTTTTCCCTCTGTTAGCTTTGTGATAGGTGATCCGTTTATTGTTATGTTAAGAGGTACATCTGTAGCTCTGTTACCAAACTGAATGAAGTAGGTTTTGTCAATGTTTAGTGTAAGTTTGTTTAGTCCTCATCCAGGTAGATATTTTCTGTAATTCGGTGTTTACAGTATTGGCTAGCGTGACTGGGCTCGGGTGAGAGAAGACGTATGTAGTGTCATCTGCAAAAAGTGTGGGTTTGAGTAATTGCGAAGCTATTTTGTAGGTCATTTATGTATAGGAGAAAGAGAAGAGGGCCAAGGACACTTCCCTGTGGGACACCAACTGTAATTGGTTGTGCGGAAGAGCTTGCCCCATTTGCGTACACATATTGGCTTCTGTTGCTGAGGTAAGACTTGAGGTAGTTGAGGGAGTGCCCTCTAATACCATAGTGTGACAATTTTACGTGGAGCAAGTCATGGTCAACTGTATCAAAAGCTTTACGTAAGTCAATGAAGATCCTCAGTGGGACTTCTTTTTTCTCTTTTGCAGTGTATATATGTTCTAGCATGTGTATAATAGCATCATTAGTATTTTTATTAGGCCTGAATCCAAATTGGCAGGGGTTGAGAATGTTTTGGGAGATGAGGTAGGTGTAGATTCGTTTATGAATTAATTTTTCGAAGATTTTTGAGAGAGGGTGTAAATTGGATATTGGCCTATAGTTATTCAACTCTGTTTGGTCTCCTCCTTTATGGATCGGGGTGACCCTTGCTATTTTGAGAACTGTAGGGAAGGTGGAGGATTCATTGGATTTGTTTAAGAGTGTTGCAATGATTGGTGATAGTACTTGTGACGCTTTTTTGTATATAAAGGCTGGTAAGGTATTTAAATCTCCTGCCTTGTTTTTCAGTGCGTTGATAATAAGGGAGACTTCGTATGGGTTAGTCGGAGCTAGGAACAGTGTGTTCGGGTAGTTGCCAGTGAGGCAGTCATTTGGTGGGGTATCTGAGCTTGGGATTTTATTGGCAAGGTTTTGACCTATAGTGGAGAAGAAATCATTGAGTCTGTTTGCTGTTTCTGTTGGTGGGAGTTGGGTTCATCTGATTTTGCTAAATTTTATTTTCGCTATGTCGTGATATCTTTTTTGTTCCCAGAATTTCTGATAGGGTCTTCCAGGTCTTTTTTATATCACCTCGTAAGTTGGATAATCTGTTCTCATAATACAATTTTTTTGCCCTTCTTATCAGGCTGGTTAGGATTGACGAGTAACGTTTTGTTTGGTCTCTGGTTATGTGACCCATTCTGTACTGTTTTTTCATATCGGTGTTTTGTATTTATGGATTTGAGGAATGCTGGGTGTTAGCCAGGGACTGTTCAGTCTCTTAGCTGTCATCTGTTTAGTTTTTTTAGGGCAGTGCTTGTTATAAAGGTATTGGGTCTTTTTTTAGAAAATTATTAAAACATTCGTCAATATCTGTATAGATTTCTAGCTCAGTGTGCCAGTCAATGTTTGTTACTGCTGTTGTGAAGTTATTAATGGCTGCCTCATTGTGAAGTCTGAAGGTGACTTTAGTAGTGTCTTGGGGTATTTTACCAAGAGTTGTTATGAGGAAAGTAGGGTAGTGGTCTGTGGTATTATCTGTAATTATGCCTGATTTTAAAGGGGATATGGTGTTGGTCCAGATGTGGTCAAGTAGGGAAACACTAGTCTCTGTAACTCTTGTAGGTTTGTTACTGTTGGTAGCAAACATGCAGTTACTCATTGTGTTTGTGAATTCAGTAACGTGTGGGTCCTGGTCTTGCAGGAGATTTATATTGAAGTCACCTGAGAGTAGTAAGTGATCTTTGTTCATGCGTGCATCAGTTATCATACTTCCTAGGTTTTGACTAAATTGGCTAATGTTTGATTGTGGAACTCTGTAGATGTTTATCATGTGAGAGGTTTTTGTAGGTATTTGGATTTGAATTTAGCTATTATATATTCCCATGTTCATCCCTTGTACAAGTATTAGTGATACATTCTAGTTGGTCTGAGTAGTATATAGCAGTGCCACCCCTTGTTGGTCTGGCCTACAGTTGTGTATGGCTGTGTAACCAGGAATGGCATAGACATCTGTAGTATCAGGCTTTAGCCAGGTTTCAGTTATTGTAATGATGGACATATTGGCATGCAAGGAATTTAGTAATGCTAGGAGGTCATCATAATGCTTGCTTAAAGATCTGATATTGTAGTTAAAGATAGTTATGTTGTTGTTGGCTTTGAGAAGTGCCTTTGATTGTTCTGCTGTGTAGTAATTACAGTAACTGTTTGAAATCATTTAAGTCATTAAATAAGAGGTTGGTATCAGGATCAATGCTTGTAATCATAGATTTGTAGTGAATCTATAGTTAGAATTAAGTAAAAAATAAAGTAAATATTCTAAAGCTAAAAAAAATAGCACCTGAATTATTTAACAAATGTAAAAATAATGAGCTAAGGTAGTTTTTTAAAACTAAAATAAAGGAGACAATATAAAAGGGACTAAAATAATTTGTGGTGAACAAATAAAGTGATGATCAAATAATGGAGCTTGGGAATATGATAGTAGGTAGTACTTTAAAGGTAATTCTTTAAAGTTAGAATTATAATATAAAATTATAATATAAAAGGGACTAATATAAGTTGTGGTGAACAATAAAGTGGTAATCAAATAATTGCACTAAGGTCTAATATAATGACCTTTGTGGAGTCTATGTTTTGAGCTAGAATGAGCTATAGTACAACTAGATTTAATCTAATAATATAACAATACAAATTAAAAATAGCACCAGTCTCTCACTAGTAATTGCAATATGGTCTAATATAATGAATTTGGTATTGACTATAGTGCAACTGAGTTTAATCTAATAATATAAAAAAAGCACAAGACTCTCAATTGTAATTGCACTAAGGTGTTATGTAAGTTGTTTACAAGAATTAGAGTATAACTAGATTTAAGTTGACAAGATAAAATATGCAAGTTAAGGTAGCAAAAGAATAAAAAAGTAGAAAAAAAAATATATGAGGTAGTTGGTACTAGTTAGCAAAAGATAGTTAAGGGCCTTGAACAATAATATAAATGAAATATACACTAATTGCACACACAATATAGTCACTAAGATATGAAAACAATCTTAGAGTAGGAATTATAATATAAACTTATAATATAAAAATACAAATTGAAATGGTACTTGCAATTGCACTAGAGTCTGGTATAGGTTGTTGACAAGATCAGGAGTATAACTAGATTTAAATTGACAAAATATAATTCACAATTAAAGTACCAAAAGAATAATAGTAAAAAAATAACAAGGGTAATGTCTTGGTTATAATATGATAGTAAGATGGTAGACAGGTACACAGGTACAAAGGATAATATAAAGATTGGAGTTGAATATACAAACTTGAAAATTTGGCAACAAATGTTATGGGAAGTATAAAATAATGTTTAATGTACAAAAGTAAAATTGACTGGTAGTAAATATGGTGTTTAATAAAATTTTAGTAAGTAATTATGATTACAAAAAAGTGAAAAAGTAATGTTTATTTCATTCAATATTGCACTGGTAGTTATACTAGAGGTTATATGGCAGCACAAGGTAATTAAGAGTACTCTAAGATAGTAAATGTGGTATTAAAATAGGTAAAGGTAATTAGACAAGTAATGGTTATTAAATGTCAAAAATGTTAAGAGTAAATTGAAATTATAGTAAAAATGATAATTATTAATTTTAGTAAGTAATTGATAGTATTTAAAAAAAATATGAGGTAATAATATGGACAGAGAAAGTATCAATTCAGCTAATGTTTAAACAAGCAATAGTAAATAAGAAAATTACATAAGGTGACTTATGCTTACTAGTAAAATCACAAAATGAGGTAGTTGATTATTTAATCTTATTCTCTGTAAGATTAGTATCCCTGAGAAATCGTGATAGATCATTCCCGTTCGTTATTGTGTACAGTTGACCTACATTTGTTTTCCTAACAAGAATTTTCCCATCTCGTGTGAAGCATTGGTGTATTGTGTCATTATTCTCCCGCTTAAGTTTTCTGACTCTATAAAGGAGGTTTTGACGTTTTTTGGTAAGACACTCGTTTATGTATACCTCTTTCTTTACTTTAATAGATGCAATAATTAAGTCTTTTTTCCTGTCATGTGAGTGGAATCTAAGCATAACACTTTTTCTACCATGGGATCCTAGTAACCTGGCTTCTTTTATTTCTGACTCTGGTACAATAACACTGTTTGGTCCTTTATGATCTGCAGAGTAATTTCTTTACTGTTTGTTTGGTTCATATCACTGGGAAAAAGTGGACTGTTAACTATTACTGCGTCCGATAGTTTATCTTGTTCAGTTTTATCTTCTTGGAGAGCAAAGTAGTCACTGAACTGGTTATCTAAGTTGTTCTTCCATTCTTTTACTGCTTCTTCACCCTTTGTATTAAGAGATATTATTTGTTGGGTATGGCTATCTATGACTGCTTGGATGGTCTTGTCACAGTTAGTCATTCCTGGTGTTGATAACTTTTGTTCAAGACATAGGATTTTGTTCTCAAGTTGTGTCATCCTGGTGTCTTGTTTTGTTAGCGTCTCTCGAAGATTCATATTTTCAATAACTAAGTTGGAGATGCATGTTTTTAGGGTATCTGGATCGTTGGTCATACCTGAGAGACTACTTGGTAGGTTGAATCCGGGGAAGAGAGGGGAGGATGGGCTGGTGGCAGCCATGTTTGTTGTTATGATTGTGGTGTCGCCTTGAGCGGTGGTGAGTGGGGTGGTTGCTGGGCCGGCGTCCTCCTGACTACACTTGTTGAATAGTTTTTTCGGTGTTTTCTTGCTGGCCTTGGTGCTGTTTCCTCTTAGATTGCGCCTCATAATACTACAGGAATTGTTGTAGTTAAGAAGTTGTAGTTATACAAAGCTTAGGGTTACGTTGTTCGGCTGGCAGCGGGGTGTTGCTTTCGGTTTGTGGGCAGTCTTCCTTTGATCTCTATTATTTTCGATTTGTAGGTTTCACTGTTGGTAATCTTTGGTCATTCTGGGTGCTACGTTGGGTAGTGCAGTTTTGCTTGTAACTAGGTCATCATAGGAGCATTGGTAGCTCTGATTGTTGGAGAAAAGTACGGAGCTTGGAAGTCGCTGCTGCCGCTGCCGCTAACCCGCTTTAAGGCCTCATCACTTGAAATAAATACTCAGTCCAGCACTTGGTGATGTTTCAGAGAGGCTGCTGTCTCAACTCACCAAATTTTGCATCCTGTGCCTGGCTGGCAGTGTCCCAGAGGCCATCAGACCCTTTTCTTTGGTGCTCATTGTGTGCCATCCGGAAAAAGGATGGCGGAATCAGGCCCATTGCAGTGGGCAACACCCTTCGGCGCCTAGTCGCCAAGGCTGCAGTAAGAAGAGTGAGTCAAGAGGCTGCTGCAGTGCTGAAACCAACTCAGCTCGGTTTCGGCGTTCAACAGAGCTGTGAAGCAGCCGCCCACGCAGCACGAGTGTGTATCAACATGTCCGATGAAAAAGCCTTGGTCAAATTGGACTTTGCCAACGCATTCAACTCAGTCAGAAGGGATGCTGCTCTCCAAGCAGTTTATAGTAACTTCCCTTCCCTTTATCCCTTCATAGAATCGTGTTATAGTGTGACTTCCAAACTATTGTTTGGGGACCATGAAATTACTCATGTGAGAGCGTGCAACAGGGGGACCCTCTCGCCCCCTTTCTATTCTGTTTAGTCATCAAGGAAGTCACAGAAGCACTCTCCAGTGAGCTCAATATCTGGTTCCTGGATGATGGTACCCTAGCTGGCACAACAGAATCTCTCCTAGAGGACATCAGTAAAATTAAAGGCATAGGAGAAAGCCTGGGCCTATATCTTTAAACCCCACCAAATGTGAAATAGTTTCTACGAATCGACAGATGATCCAGAATATTAGCGCCGTTTTACCAGGAGCACGAGCCATTGAACCAGCCAATAGCACTCTCCTTGGTGCTCCTCTTGGGTCCAATGCCATCGATCTGTTCCTAGAAAAAAAAAGTCTCAGACCTCCGGACGATGGACAGCAGGATGAAGACATTGACACACATGATGCCTTCCACCTACTCACCAGGTGCTGTCAATCCCAAAACTTACCTACTTTTGAGAGGCTCCCCAGCCTTCAGCAGTCAAAACTTCAAGGATATGACTCTCTCCTTAAGACCATGCTAGAGAGTGTATTGAATCTTTCCCTTGAAGGTGGAGAGTGGTTACAAGCCTTACTTCCGGTCAGGCTTGGGGGCTAGGAGTATGCAGATCCTCCCAGATTGCTCTACCAGCTTTCCTATCCTCTTCCATAACATCAAACGAGTTGATAAGACAAATTCTTCCTGATAACCTCAGTGACTCAGCAGGAATACAGGACCCTAGCTATGCCAGTGCCATCACTGAATGGGAGAGACTTGCTGCTCCAGCACCAAACCCTAGTGCAGCACTGGCTCACAGTCAAGCTGGGATGGCCCGATCGCTGAAATGGTGATTGTCAACATGCTCAGGGCTGCAACATCAGATAGGGAGACTGCCCGTCTCCAGGATGTGAACGCACCTCACTCCGGGGACTTTCTCCAAACAGATCCCATAGGGGGGGGGCAATGGGAACGCAAACTGCCCCTCTAAGACCCTCCTATCGCAGTGGACCCGCTTTCTTGCCCCCCCAAATTCACACAAAATAAATGTATTTGGGGCGAACGAAAGGCAGCCCAAATAGGGTTTCTACAGGGGTTTTAAAAACTTTTCCCAAAAACCAAGGGGCTGACATGAAAGGCCCAAAATTTGGGTCAACGAAAATCAAAAAGAAAAAAAATTTGTTTACAGCTGGTGCCCCCAGCCGAGGGGGCCCCCCATCACTAGCACCAATTTAAAAACCCACAACCCCCCCAAACCGCCCCGACGGGATCACCATTTTAACCCCTTTGGGAAGAATGGAAATCCCCAATTAGGATTGGACTTTTACTGGTGCCCAACACGGGCTGCCCCAAATTCCACCCAACAGTGTGGGGCCGCCGGAGAGGAGCTGCTGACCCCCGGTTTGGAGTAAAAGAACAAAGTCCCGGGGACATAACCCAAGGGAAACCAATTTGTCCTTTTGGGGATCAGAGCCCTTGGGAATCAGGGGAAAAAATGCCACACATTCCCTTTAAAAAAATTGGGGTTTTCCCCGGGACTCATCGACACCCCCAGGGCCCCAAAAGGGCAGCCACTTCATTTTTCCCCAGCCCCCCCAGCGAGCTATCCAGAGGGGAAATTTTGCGCATACTTGGTTTCTTTGGCCCGGGCTTCGGAGGGCTGTGGGAAAAATTCTTGATCTTTAAAAAAGGGCATTTTTGGGTTTTCAGTTTGTGTTTTTCGTAAATGAAATCTTTTTATTTAAAAAATTAAACCACCCCCCACACAAAACCCACAACACACACACACACCACCACACACACAACTTTATATAATATATATTTTTTATTTATATATATCTTTTTTTTTAAAAATATTTTAAAAAAATTTTAAAAATTTTTTGCCCCGAATAGGAAAAAACTTGCTATCTTGGTTTAAAAACCAGAAACGCTCTTCTTGCCATATGGGAAAAGCGAAAATTTGTGTATGCAATAATTTCGCCAAAATCATTCTCATCCTAACGAAAAAAATATATTTCACTGTGTTTGTTTAGCATTAAATTACTGTAAACATATCTCAAATATATTTAGTTGGGTTATAATGAGGTTAGGTAAGTTTCTAAGATTCACTGGTGCAAAATTAAAAATAAATATATCTTTAAACTATATGAAAAATTAGAGAGACTTAATTTAAATGAGTTCTTGCTAATTGACCAGTTTTTACGAATTCGCACACATTTAAAAATATATATATATTATATATATAAATATTAAAATATATAATATATATATATATATATTTTAATTATTTATAATTATATAAAGTCGTGCCGAATAGGTTAAAATGTCATTAGCAGGAACTGTTTAAAATTAAGTCCTAAAATTTTTCTCTTAACGTTTAAAATATATATATTTTTTTTATTTATGTTAAAGTAAAAATTAATAATTTTGTAAGAAAAGAACCTTAGAAAACTTACCAAACACAATAAAAGATATTTTTCTCGTTAGGTTCAGAATGTTTTTTTGCGAAATTATTATGTACACAATTTTTCGTTTTATCTTATTCGGCAAGAAAAGCACGACATATATGTATTTATATTGAAGAAATTAAATGTAAAAACTATCAATTCTGAATGTATGGGAATAAAACGTGTAAGACAGTAAAAACGTTGCTGACAGCTCTGTTTAAAACCAGCAGTAATTACACTATCAAGAACAAACAGCCAGCACTTAAAGTTATGTATAAAACACCTACTTTATTTTAATAAAGTGAAAACAGATATATACATGATGTATTTCAAGAGTTATTTAAAAGTATGAATGGAGAAAACAGCGACGGACAACACACATACTTAGCATATACGAGAGGCTGTGTATATATGTGAGTGTGTGTTTAGTAGTCGTAATAGTAGTAGTAATAGTAGCAGTCGGTTGAGACTTGGCCAGTTTTGTGTGTGTTAGTTACCATTTTTGTGTGTGTGTGTGTGTGTGTGTGTGTGTGTGTGTGTGTGTGTGTGTGTGTGTGTGTATGTATTTGGTCAGCACACCTAACCCCTTCTATTCGAGCTCCTATTAGCTAAAAGAAAACTCCTAGCCTCCACACCTCAATGCTAGCTACTTTCCCGATCTCCTAGGATCGAAGTAGGAAAGATCTCGGCCAGAGCAGCTCTTCAGGGATGGCTCTCACCTTCTAGGAGCTGGGGAAGGAAGATCAGCCAGGAATGAGAAGCTCTAAGGATGAAGGAAGATTTACAGCCAATCCTGCCGCTTCCTCGTTGGGAGTCTGTTGGGAGAAGATCGAGGGAGTGTTGGGAAGGAAGGGAGAGAGAGAGAGAAAGGAGTGGTGAAGAAGAGGGAGATAAAAGAGGTGTGAAGAGGGAAATAAAGGTGTGAAGAGGGCGATAAAGGAGTGGCGAAGAGGGAGAAACGGTAGATTATACAGGGGGGTTTGGAGGGGTGTTGAAAAAATGGAAGAAAGGTCGGCACAGATAGAAATGGAATAGGGGAGTAGATGATGCGCGTGAGGGAGACACAAGAGAAGAGAGCATAAAGGATAGGGCGAGGAAGAACCGATAAAAATAAAACGAACAAGGGTGATTGAGGAAGCAGAAGAACGAGTGAGAGAGGGTCGCGGAAGATAAGATAGAGAGAGGGCAGAGGGTAAAGAGGGAGAGTTCAATGGAAGGAGGGAAAGGTGAAACGATGCAAGAACGTGTGCGGAAGATACCACGAGGAAAGAAGAAAGGAAGAGGTCAAGAAGAGAAGAGGAAAGGGGAAGATAAAACAGAAATTAACGGAAGCCAGAGAGCGATTTCAGTAGTAAAGAATAAAAATTGTGATAACTGGAATCGTAACCGGAACAATGACCGGAACAGTAACTGGAACAATCACCGGAACAGTAACTGGAACAATCACCGGAACAGTAACTAGGAACAAATCAACCCGGAACAGTAACTGGAATAACAATCATCCGGAACAGTAACTGGAACAATCACCGGAACAGTAACTGGAACAATCACCGGAACAGTAACTGGAACAATCACCGGAACAGTAACTGGAACAATCACCGGAACAGTAACTGGACAATGGCTGGAACCGTAACTGGAACCAAAACTGGAACAGTAACTGGAGCAATAACCGGAACAATAACTGGAACAGCAACTGCAATAACTGAATAGTAACTGGAACAATAACAACTCAGTCGAGTAATTCTACAACTAAACCGCAACTGAGTGAGCAAATTTCAGTCGATATTTCGGAAACGAGACACACCTGTGTCTCGTTACCTCCCTTGATAGACACACCTGTGTCTCGTTACCTCCCTTGATAGACACACCTAGATGTGACCTGTTTACCTCCCTTGATAGACACACCTGTGTCTCGTTACCTCCCTTGATAGACACACCTGTGTCTCGTTACCTCCCTTGATAGACACACCTGTGTCTCGTTACCTCCCTTGATAGACACACCTGTGTCTAGTTACCTCCCTTGATAGACACACCTGAGTCTAGTTACTTCACTTGATAGACACACCTGTGAGTTCTTTATAGTATTCTTCACTTGATAGACACACCTTGTCTCATTACCTCCCTTGATAGACACACCTATGTCTCGTACCTCCCTTGATAGACACATCTGTCTCTCGTTACCTTCCTTGATAGACACACCTGTGTCTCGTTACCGCCCTTGATAGACACACCTGTCTCTCGTTACCTCCCTTGATAGACACACCTGTGTATCGTTACCTCCCTTGATAGACACACCTGTGTCTCGTTACCGCCCTTGATAGACCCTTGTGTCTCGTCCCTTGACTTCCCTTACTAGACCTCTCATCATAATTATCATTTTCATCACAATGTTGGGTACAAGATTGAATATTCGCTACAAGAACAGAATATTCAGAAGTCTTCAGTCTTGTTTATTTCTACTTTTCAATTCAATATTTAGTATACATTCTGCCAGAGTTGCCATAAAAGCTGCCGTGTTTTTCCATCAAGCTTACATGTTGCTTCATACTGCCTGAAGCAGCAATATTTTTCTCCTTCTCTCTCTCTCTGTGGCAAAGTTTTTATTTGAAAGACGGAGTATGTTTAAAAGTGGTGTTTTTGTTTGTGTTTGTTATGTTTGTGTTTGTGAGTTCTCTTGCCCCCTCTCTGATGCTGTTTTCCTATCTTTTTGTAGCTCTTTATTCTCTCTCTCTCTCTTCTCTCTCTCTCTCTAATATTTATATATATATATTATATATATATATATATATATATATATGTGTGTGTGTGTGTGTGTGTGCTTGCGTTCCCTTCCTTCCCATTTCTTATTCTCTAAACTTGTCTTTCTATCTCCTCTTTCGTCTTTATACCATCCCTCTCCTTCCTCTCTGCGAGTATTTCCAGTTTCTGTTTCATCCTCTCCCTCTGTTTTTCTTTCCGCCTTTTCTTTTCTTGTCTCTTCTTTGGGTATCTTGCTATCTTTCTTAGTGCTGTCTTACATATTCCACTTCTGATATTGAGGTGATTCTGAATTCTCTGTCAGCTAGGTGTTTGGTGGTAGCAATGGTGGTGGTGATGGTAGTGGTGGTGGTGATGATGGTGGTAGTAGTAGTGGTGGTAGTGGTGGTAGTAGTAATGGTGGTGGTAGTGGTGGTGATGGTGGTAGTAGCAGAGATGATGGTAGTGCTGCTAGTGGTTGTAGTAGTGGTGGTGATGGTGGTAGTGATGATGGTAGTAGTGGTGGTGGTGGTAGTGATGGTGATAGTAGTGGTTGTGGTGACGGTGGTAGTATGGGTGGTTAGTACTAGCAATGATGATAGTGGTGATAGTGGTAGTAGTGGTAGTGGCGGTGGTAGTGATGGTGGTGGTGACGTTGGTAGTAGTGACGATAGTAGTGGTCGTAGTAGTGGTAGGTGTGGTATGGTGGTAGTTAGTAGTGATGGTAAATGGTGGTAGTGGCTTAGTGAGGGGGTGGTGGTGGAGTTGGATGGTGTAGTGGTGGATGATGGTGTAGTAGTAGTGATGGAGTGGTGGTAGTGGATAGTAGTGGTGGTGGTGGATGATGGTAGTAGTAGTGATGGTGAGTGGTGATGGTAGTAGTAGTGTGGTGGTGGTAGTGTAGGTATGGTTAGTGTGGTGGTGTATGGTGTGTGTGTGATGGTGATGGTGGTAGTAGTAGTGATGGTTGTGGTGGAAATGTCGTAGTAGTGGTAGTGGTGGGAATTCTGTTCGTCTTCTTCTTGTTCTTCAACATTTTAATTCTCTTCCTGTTAGTCCTGCTCCTCCTCCTGCTCATTTTCCTCCTGTCCTTTCTTTTCCCTTCCCATACCCATCCTCCTGTCCTCCTATCCTCTTCCTCTTCCTACTAAATTTTCTTATTTTTGCCCACTAGTTTCTCTTTTTTTGTCGTTAATCGTAATTTTTTTTCTTTCTTTTATTCCTCTTATTTTCGTAGTGTCTCCTCCTCCTTTCTTTTAATCTTCTTCCTCTTCTGCTTCATCATTTTAATACTCCTTTTGTTTAGTTTACTGCTCCTCCTCCTCTTTTTCTTCTTCTCTTTAATCCTCTCATGCTCTTCTTCCCTTTATTTCCCCCCACTTCCTCCTCTTCAGTCCCAATAATATTGAGTGCTGGCGTACCATTGGGATATTTTTTCGGTAGTGATGTTATCTCCCTACTAGGATAACACTCTTACTATCCTAAAATAACTCTTACTATCACCAGGATAGCTCTCTTACTCTTCTAGGATAACGCTGTTATCCTCCTATGATAACACTCTTTTACCCTCAGAGGATAACATTGTCTTACCCTCCAAGGATAACACACTCTTACCCTCCCAGGATAACACACTCTTACCCTCCCAGGATAACACACTCTTACCCTCCCAGGATAACACACTCTTACCCTCCCAGGATAACACACTCTTACCTTCCCGGGATAACACTTTCTTACCCTCCCAGATAACATACTCCTACCCTTCCAGGATAACACTCTCTTACCCTCCCAGGATAACACACTCTTACCCTCCCAGGATAACACACTCTTACCCTCCCAGGATAACACACTCTTACCCTCCCAGGATAACAACTCTTACCCTCCAGGATAACACACTTACCCTCCAAGGATAGCACACTCTTACCCTCCCAGGATAACACACTTTTACCCTCCCAGGATAACACACTCTTACCCTCCCAGGATAACACACTCTTACCCTCCCAGGATAACACACTCTTACCCTCCCAGGATAACACACTCTTACCCTCCCAGGATAACATACTCTTACCCTCCCAGGATAACACTCTCTTACCCTCTCAGGATAACACACTCTTACCCTCCCAGGATAACACACTCTTACCCTCCCAGATACACATCTTACCCTCCCAGGATAACACCCTTACCCTCCCAGGATAACACACTCTTACCCTCCCAGGATAACACACTCTTACCCTCCCAGGATAACACACTCTTACCCTTCCAGGATAACACTCTCTTACCCTCCCAGGATAACACACTCTTACCCTCCCAGGATAACACACTCTTACCCTCCCAGGATAACATACTCTTACCCTCCCAGGATAACACTCTCTTACCCTCCCAGGATAACACACTCTTTCCCTCCCAGGATAACACACTCTTACCCTCCCAGGATAACATACTCCTACCCTTCCAGGATAACATCTTCTTACCATCCCAGGATAACACACTCTGACCCTCCTCAGGATAACCAATCTTACCCTCCAGGATAACACTCATCTTACAACCCAGGATAACATACTCTGTACCCTCACAGGATAAATATTTCCCTCAGGATAACATACGTCCTTCAGCCAGTAAACCATCTTCCCTCCAGGATAAATACTTACCCTCCAGAGATAACACACCTTACCCTCCAGGAGATAACAAACTTTACCCTCCAGGATAACACTCTCTTAACCCATCGAGGAAATAAGTCACATAACCTATCCCAGGATATTCACACTCTAAGCAACTCCCAGGATAACACTTCTTACCCTCCCAGGATAACATACTCTTACCCTCCCAGGATAACACACTCTTACCCTCCCAGGATAACATACTCTTACCCTCCCAGGATAACACTCTCTTACCCTCCCAGGATAACACTATCTTACCCTCCCAGGATAACACACTCTTACCCTCCCAGGATAACATTCTCTTACCATCCCAGGATAACACTCTCTGACTCTCCTCACAACCAAATTATTCTAAGGTCGATTCTCAGTCTTATACGCTCATTAACTTGGTCCATAACGGAGGAGATGAGTGGGCCATATGCACAAGGTCTGCAGGGGCAGTAAACAAGGAATGAGAAATAATGAGAAGGAAGATGAGGGAGGAAGGAAAAAAGGATTAGAATAACGTCATGAAAACTGGAGGAAGAGGTGAAGGTCTACAAGACTTGGATGCGTGTAGTTACTGTCAAAGGAACTTGTTGATAGACACTTGGCCTGTTGTGTAGTAGTGGTAGTTATAGTTGCTAGTTGTCAAAGGTACTTGCTTATAAACACTTGTCTGTTCTGTATTGTGAAGTGCTGTGTGTGTGTTGTGTGTGTTTTGTGTGTGTGTAATGCACCAAGCGTAATAAATCGCTCTTTTGGGGATATACTGGGACCCAGGAGCTGTAAATCAATTTACCTTATACCTGTAGAAAGACAATATTGTGAGCATAGTTCAACATGCATGCACCAACAGTCAAGTGGATCTGCATTAAGCGATTCTCTCTCAGTACCAACCACACTTCTTTATTGAAAATATTTTTATCTAACGCGGTTCAGTTTTAATCCCAAAGTCCGAAATATTACACGTTAGAATGGAGTAAATATTACACTTGAGCTGGTGCACATCAAGGATTCTTGATTCAAGGACTTTAAAACTACCCTTCCCTTCTTGGTTCAGAAATGACTGCCTCCCATGCCAGAGGCACCGCTTGACCCCCCTACCGGGTTTATCACCCCATCACGACCGGAAAATAATCCACAGAGATAACTAAGTATACGAATGTAAATACAAACGTTTGAAATTCAAAAAAGTTCTAAATATTTTTTTTTTTCAGAAAACTGGGAGCATCCCCTCGTATGCGGCTACCCTATTATATATATAAGTTACGTGGTGGGTATACCCATAGTGAGTATCTTCTTAATTATTCATAATAAATAGGCACAATTATATCACTTCTTACTCTCGTTCTACAACTCCCTGCCCCTCCCCACTCTCGTATATATAATGCGTCTTTTCTTCGCACTTCTGCGTCACTAGTTAATGGTCGAAGTTGGTCCGAAAAGTCGTCATAAGTTTCATTCTCTTTTTGTGCTGGTTATTTGTGTATATAATGATAGTTATATAGTGGGTACACCCGCAGTGTGCAGTTGTCCTATTATTTCCGATAGTTACACAGTTGGAACAAAGGCTACATATGCTTCCCTGTCGTATTCCATTACAAACGATAAATTTTGAACATGACGTTTATCGCTTGGGCATTTTATGCCATTTCGTATAACGTGTTTCACTATAGGACCGGCAGCTACTAGAAGAGGATTTCGGGATGTCAGCATCTTGAAGGTAAACACAACCCCTGGCTCCACTTTGGTCGTTCTTGTTTACAATTGTAAAATCGATGTCAGGTGTAACTGGACTGACAGCTAAAAAGAAAATACGACTTTTGAAACCCCCTGCGCAGAATTCTGATCTCCCTCAACTTTTGTACTAAACTCCCTTGAGATTTTGGATACGGTTAAAGGCCCTTAAAGTTCCATTTAGTAATGGGAAAACGTGTCAAAAAACATACATGTATGATACAGAATGTATCATACATGTATGTTTTTGGGTACATTCATACATGTATGTTTTTTTATCCATTCTGTATCATACTTGGAAAATATTGTTTGTCTCTTATGTGAACCCAACTGAATGACACTGAAAAAAGTATGAACTGAAGAGGACCTCAGCCAGAGGTCGAAGTGAACAAATTAATTGGCCTTTTCCCTTTCATTGTATAGTCAAATTACATTACATTTAGTTAGGTCGTTCTATACAAGGTCATATATCACTGTATTTAGTGTAGCTGGAGTGGCTATCTATATATAAAGTTGGATAACATTTCTCCAGGTCGCATTAAAAGACTCTTATTTTTGTCCAGTCAGGATACAGTGCCACGTGACGTGACGACGCAATCACAATAGAGAGTAACGGAAGTAAATGACGTAATTTATTGAGCTTTCCACCAACAAATTATGTTTACATTCATAAGCTATTGGTTACAAAGTATTTAAATTTATTTTATTTCCGCCGAGAATTGGTACTAAATTTTCATTTTAAAATGAGTTAAAACATCGACCAGTTATTTGGTTTATATACACACCGAGAGGTGTGTGTGTGTGTATGTATATTATATATGTCGTGCCGAATATGTAAAACTGGCCAATTAGCAAGAACTCATTTAAAATTAAGTCCTTTCTGAAATTTTCTTTATACGTTTAAAGATATATTTTTTTCATTAATGTTTATGTAAAAATTTATAATTTTGGACCAAAAGAATCTTAGAAAACTTACCTAACCTTATTATAACAAGAATAATTTATTTTAGCCTTGCCCAACTAAATATATTTTAGATTTGTTTACAATAATTTAATACTAAACAAACACAGTGAAATATATTTTTTTCGTTAGGTTCAGAATGATTTTGGCGAAATTATTGCATACGCAAATTTTCGCTTGTCTCATATGGCAAGACGAGCGTTGCTATTTAAGCCAAGATCGCAAGTTCTGCCTATTCGCACGACATATATATATATATATATATATATATATATATATATATATATATATATATATATATATAAATATATAAATATATATATATATATATATATATATATATAATATATATATATATATATATATATATATATATATATATATATATATATATATATATATATATATATATATATATATATATATATATTCATCATTGAATATACGCAGAGGTGTATGTCAAAGTGGATATAGATAGCATTAAATAGATATCAAAAAGGCACAGTACCGTAACTGGAACAATACACAAATCATCTGCACATAAAAGAGAGGAGCTTATGAGGACGTTTCGGTCCGACTCTGACAATTTGTAAGTCACACTAATAGAAGAGGTGAGGTGAACTGCGGCCCCTAATAACTCTCGTGCAGTGGATGGTCTTCAAACCTCGCAAACTCAACTAAAATATATACTGCAAGGAAACAGCGATTTTGGGGACAGCGGTAAACTTGTGAAGAATGACTTCAAAACCAATAGAAAAAAAGGCGTTTGCTGTTTTCAGACACGCGAGAGTTGCTGCAAAACAAACTGGTTTTCATGTTTTTTTCCTTCACTGCTGGACTTGAGAAATCACTGCAAGTTGTCGCTCTGGAATATATCTCGCTTTTTTTTTTTTAGAGTTTACACAGTTATCTAAGTGGTTTGTTGTGCGTTTGTGATTTTTAGATTTTAGTATTCATCTACTGTGTGTGTGTGTGATTCTCTCTCTCTCTCTCTCTCTCTCTCTCTCTCTCTCTCTCTCTCTCTCTCTCTCTCTCTCTCTTACCAGCAAGAATTCTGTATCAAATAGACTGGAATAGCTGGTCAATATCCCTTCCATGTTATTAACAGCATATCCCTGAACGTTTTTGCTCCGAAGATCATCTCTGCCTTACCAACCCACAAGTTTTTATGTTAAATAGTAATAAGCAACAGATTACGATGCAACACTAAATTCCAAAACTTACGAAATTTATTTAGCGATTTCGTGCAGATATTTCTTAGTTCATCCAATTTGGAGAGTATGCATAGTTTGTTTTCATAGACGTGGGTTACGTGCTGGGTTCTGAGCTGGGTTCTCTGAAACTTGGTTTATATATTGTATTTCCAGAACTGTTAATATAATAGTTTAAAACACCCTTTTTAGACATTGTTTCTAAGATGGTTTTTTAAGTAGCTTTTACAAGCAAGGTTTATAGGAGAGAGGATGAAGAAGACTAGGAGGAGAAAGGGGAGGAGAAAGGGGAGGAGAAGGAAGAGGATGAAGAGGTGGAGGAAGGTGAGGGAGACGAGGAGGAGGAGGAGGAAGAACATGAGGAATATGAAGAGGAGGATAAAAATTAGGATAACGTCAAAGAAGGGTATGAAGATGATGGGGAACAGGAGCAGTAGCAGAAGGAAGAGGGTGAAAATTAAAAAGCAGAATAAGAAAGAGGAGGTCGAGAAAGCCCAGAAATGAAGAGGAAGAAGAGTGAGAAAATAACCAGGAATTGCAACAAGAAAACAGAGAGAAACAAATCTCTTAGCCGGAAAGATACAGAAATAATCAGGAATATTCTGAGCCGGATACAAATCCCTCAGCCAGAGCAATACAGACATAAACGAGTAAATTCGTAGCCGGATACATCATCACAAAACACAATAAAGAAAATGAGAAATTAATCTGAAAAATTAAAAAAAAAAAAATCCTTTGAAAATTTTCGTAAATTCGTTTTTTTCTGTATATTTTCTAGCCACATCGTGAAAGATTTATATCATAATACTTTTTTCTAAAATATATGAAAAAATAAGATGAAAGAGGATTTGACCATTCATGAAAACAGAAAAAAATATAAGAAAAAATTATTAGTGCAATATAAATGCATTATGCGATGTTTCACTCGTTTGTGGGTGAAATGTTTCTCTCGCAGGCGAGCTTTCCAAAGTCATGAGCCACATGTTTCGCTCCAAGGAGACTTTTTCAAGTCATGAGTGAAAAGTTCCGCTCAATGGAAAGCCTTTCCTAATCGAGCGAAACGTTGCTAACTCTGCTACGTGACTTTCTTCTAATTGTCGTCTAAAGTATGACTTTCAACCGTAGGGATGAGTGAATAGGTGAACATCAGTGTGGATGAGTAGGTGAACATCAGTGTGGACGAGTAGGTGAACATCAGTGTGGACGAGTAGGTGAACATCAGTGTGGACGAGTAGGTGAACATCAGTGTGGACGAGTAGGTGAACATCAGTGTGGACGAGTAGGTGAACATCAGTGTGGACGAGTAGGTGAACATCAGTGTGGACGAGTAGGTGAACATCAGTGTGGACGAGTAGGTGAACATCAGTGTGGACGAGTAGGTGAACATCAGTGTGGACGAGTAGGTGAACATCAGTGTGGACGAGTAGGTGAACATCAGTGTGGACGAGTAGGTGAACATCAGTGTGGACGAGTAGGTGAACATCAGTGTGGACGAGTAGGTGAACATCAGTGTGGACGAGAAGGTGAACATCAGTGTGGACGAGTAGGTGAACCAGTGGGACGAGAGGTGAACATCAGAGTGGACGAGTAGGTGAACATCAGAGTGGACGAGTAGGTGAACATCAGTGTGGACGAGTAGGTGAACATCAGTGTGGACGAGTAGGTGAACATCAGTGTGGACGAGTAGGTGAACATCAGTGTGGTACGAGTAGTGAACATCAGTGTGGATGAGTAGAGTGAACATCAGTGTGGACGAGTAGGTGAACATCAGTGTGGACGAGTAGGTGAACATCAGTGTGGACGAGTAGGTGAACATCAGAGTGACGATAGGTGAACACAGTGTGACGAGTAGGTGAACATCAGTGTGGACGAGTAGGTGAACATCAGTGTGGACGAGTAGGTGAACATCAGTGTGGACGAGTAGGTGAACATCAGTATGGACGAGTAGGTGAACATCAGTGTGGACGAGTAGGTGAACATAAGTATGGACGAGTAGGTGAACATCAGTGTGGACGAGTAGGTGAACATCAGTGTGGACGAGTAGGTGAACATCAGTGTGCACGAGTAGGTGAACATCAGTGTGGACGAGTAGGTAAACATCAGCATGGAGGCAGATTTACCTGACTGAGAAATCAGTCATGTGTATAACAGGTAAGATAATGGGAATGAACATCCATGTAAACAGTGAATAAATTTCCTGAATCTCCTGTATCACAGATGTACCCTTCACTCTCCAATGAGAGTGAAGGGTACATCAATGAACAACTGAGGACAGTAATGGAGCATCAATATTGAAATTCAAGACTTTTTTTTATTAAATAAATG
>NC_069405.1:29716506-29729006 GCF_026875155.1 Cherax quadricarinatus
ATCTTATCTATTTCTGTGTCCTGTACATTCACAAAAGTTGGTCGGTAAGTTGAAAAAAGGGACGCTGTGCGTTTGTATGCTGAGGACCTTCTGCATTACCTTGTGTGAGTTCCTAAACCTGAGAAAATATTGTTCATTCGATGATATTTACTCTAGGAGGATCGCCTCTTTACCCGGGTTTTAATGTGTATAATAATTACTACATGCACAATTACGTTTCTTTTTTGCAATTAATATAATAGTTACTCTTATTGTTAATATTACATAAAATATATACATTGAGAAGTGTGCGCCCCTCACAGTATATATACGGAGAGTTGGATTTAATTACTCGTATAGGGATGAAAGTATTCTTGACTGGCTGGGAGAGTTATATGCAGCCACTAGTGTAGTCGATAATCTTCAAGGCTAATTAATCAACCTAAAGTGACTCAGGATAGTATTAATGTTCTTATATTGATGTAGTATTTTTGACACTAGTGTTTATTTTTTGGCTTATGGTACTGTTATTACTATTTTTTCCATTTTATTATTTTCATCATATTTGTTAGTATTAGAATAATATTGGAAATAGCAGTAAAAGTATTATTAATATTAGAAGAGGAAGAGTAAAAAGAAGAACCAGCAATATTTATTATTTCCGGTGGACCAAAAAAGTCAACTTGTGACCTACTTAAGCAGTTTGTCTTTACCAATACCATCAGAGATATTTGCGGAAATTGCTATGCGAAATATAGCGTCTTCTGGACATCACGAGATCTCTAATCAAACAAAGTCGCCGTCATTGCGAGGAATATGTGCATGTTGAGGGAAATCTTGCTATAACAAAGCTGCAACACAAATGCAGTTTGAGTGGGAACAGGAGTAAACAAATCTCGCTGAGCTTTTTTTAATACTAGATTTAGCGCATCTACTGTAGAGTTCAACGAATTTATCTTTCAGGAACTGGTACTGATGTACGCAGTGAAGAGGATGGCATCAATGGCTTTCCGAGTTCACCAAAGATAAAATTCAACAGGTTAACCGGATAACAATTTTCGGACTTGTATTCCTCCACGTAGCCTTTTTCACAAGTCCTGGTCGTGGACCGGGCCTCGGGGACGTTGATCCCCGGAATACCCTCCAGGTAGACTCCAGGTAAGTAATACATATGCAGCATTATTTTTTCGTTCATCTGCAGTCAGTACTCGCAAATTATTGTGAACTTAAGCAGCGATTTTTATGAAATCGTACCTTAAGGTGCTGTATATAATTTGTCCTATCATCGTTAAGGGCAATGTGATTTATGTTCGAGACTAAAGTCATCAACTGTATAAATATCGGTGAAATCCCAGAAAAATGAGGCTAACTCCAAGGTTTTCGCTTAAAATTCAGTTGAAAATAAAGTGCAGTCTAGGGGTTCATGCTTAAACTCGAGATATTTGGGAACTACAGTCTAGATTTAAGCCACTCGCGTTCTACCACTAAGATTTATCTAGTTCTGTGGGCCAGGTCGTGTCGTGTCGTGTGTGAGTGTGAGTGAATGTGAGAGTGTGTGAATGTGAGTGAATGAGTGTGTGAGTGTGAGTGTGTGTGTGTGTGTGTGTATTAAAATGAGATCCAAATTCTTCATCCTCCCCGTAATGAAGAACTTATATCGACTTGGGGATAAGATTGACCCCAGTATAGCTTCCAGACACTAACAATTTTTACAAGTGGGCAATTTGGTTTTCTTTCATTGTGGTGAAGAGAATTCTACCTGTTCTGGATGAGCACCAGACAGAGTAATGATCTTTCACAGAAGAGAACGCAGCCAAATCTTTCCACTCTGAGTATAACTGTAGATAAAATGAGTGAAAACGAGGTGCTGGCGACATTAGTGAAGAGAAGCACTTGGCTAAATAAGTTCGTATTGTGACAACGTTTCTCTGTGTAGAGCTTTATAAAGCCATGACCTGGTAAAATTCTACATGCAGAGGAAATGTTACCCCAATAAAAAACTGTTCCACGTTATGTGTCTGGTCTTCACAAATGAAGCTTATTTTCAAGTGTTGTGAGTGATTCTTCTATGGTTTCGTGTGTATGATGATATAGAGTAATGATCTGTTTGCCAAGCCTTCAGCAGCCTGACCGCTGTTGTCACAATACTCGGGCAATACCAGTTCATTCTCAAAAATACATGTCCGATGTCTCAACTAATTGCAATCCTGTAGCATAAATGCTGAATTTGGAAATTCAGGAACGACTAACTCTTGTATGTCCTTCTTGAGGGGGAGAGGGATGGGCGAGAGGACGACCAATGTTTGTGTTCCTCGTGCCAGCTCTGACCTGTTTGGCCAGTGAGAGGTGAGGTGGACATTGGGGTATGGTGGGCGAAGAGTGAATCGGAGAAATCGACCAAGCCAATCACGTCAAGGCTGTGAGGTAGACTTAAGCCCATGCCGGAGTGCTGAACGGGCGTCGACCGGGCGGTGCTACCATTGGACAAAATTTGACTGGAATCTGTAAAGAATTGGTGAAGTGAGCATGCACTCTGGTCCCTATAGGTTGATGTCACGTGAAGGGAAGCACGTGCAATGTTAGTCCTCTGGGCTGTGATGCACTTCTGCTTACCATACACCCGCTCTAGATATTTGAAGGTCATAATACCATAGATGGAACAACTCACAATTCATCCACAATTTGGAAATAAACATTGGACGACGTTTGCACCTTCTAGGGCCGACCCGAAACATCATTTAATATCAATTTCCAATATGTAGGTAAGTTGTGAGCATAGTCAAGATGGTAATAAAGTTGGTAGAATTACCGACAATATGTAAAGTAAAAGGACACAAATGCAACTAATGTGACTTTTTATTGTGGCAACGTTTCGCTTGATGAAGCTCCTCGAGAGCGAAACGTTGCCACAATAAAAAGTCACATTAGTTACATTTGTGTCCTTTTACTTTACATAGTCAAGATGGACAACCTATTGTGTTTCAACAAACTATGTGATAAGCAGTCCCATTTCGTTAAGGAGATAATTTAATAAATGATTAATATGAATAATTAGTTTTAAAATTATTAATATTAAAATAGTTAAATCAGAAAATTTAATGCTGAATTAAGTTGACTAATTACAGACGTGACACTATATGACCAAACACAGGTGTTGCCGCTTGCAAGTGTACATTGCAGCCCAAATATATGCATTTACAAACTTAATCAATGCTCGCCACAAGATAACAGTAACAGCACCCATCTCCTTACTCCTCAGTAAGCATTCAAACTTTCAGTGCATGAGTGTTCAAGCTATAACAGTGTTCACATGGCAGTGTTCACATGGCAGTGTTCACATGACAGATACCATCAGTCCCGTGCACATTTCAAAAAAAAAAAGTCGAAAGACAAAAATCAGCCTAAGATTTAAGGAAGGCATGTATAACCAACTGTATCCTTGGAAGCTAGTTTTTGCCTTGCGACGAAAAGATATATGGTTATTAATTTGTATTTAGGGTTCCTTCACGTTGCGGGTAAGAGCAAAGAGGAGATGTTAAGATAGTAACGAGGACAAGAGGCAGGAGGCTGAGGTAGATAATAGATGTTTTTGGTGTCGGCCAGGTCTAGTATAAGCGACCCTCAAGCATTTAGGATTGTAGCTGCTGCTGCTGCTGCTGCTGCTGCTGCTTCTGTAGCTGCTGCTGCAGTTTGTGCTGCTGTAGCTTGTGCTGCTATAGCTGCTACTACTGCTGCTGCTGTAGCTGCTGCTGCTACTATTGCTGCTGCAGCTAAAGTTGTAGCTGCTGCAGCTTGTGCTGCTGTAGCTGCTGCTGCTTCTGCTGCTATAGCTGCTGCTGCTGCTGCAGTGGCTGCTGTTGCTACGGCTGCTAATGCTGCTGGCACATGATCAACAGTCTCACACACTTACGCTAACATCAGTTTCATCAGTCCAGAACGTAAACACCATGGCTAAATGGGTCATTAGAGGTAAATAAAGATTACGAAGCACACATCTTGAGATATTTGAAGATCATTGAGTAACAAGATGGGGAATTACTTTGTTGCTGCAGTGTATAGCGTAGAAGAGCCTGCTTGTACAGAGACATGTCTGCCAGCACCCGGAAGAATGGGAAAGAAGTAAATAATGCCAGAATTAGATGTACAGGAGAGTGCAGGTCACACACAATACACAGCCAGAAGTAAAGCCAGAGAAAGAAATGTATATTTCTAGTGATGGGGATGTTTTACTAAGAAATGGAGGATCCCCCTCTTCCTTTGATGAGATATAATTACCTCGCATACCCTACATGCTGCGTGACTCCTATGGGATTAGCGCTTCTTCGTGAATTTAAAAATAAGATATTCGAATTCTATTGATATTGAGACCAACATCAAATGCTCTAACTTTCTATCTTACTATATACTGATAGCATCTAACCTTTTTTTTAATCTTTCAACATATCTCCTGTATTTAAGGGTATTTAATTCTCTAGCTTTCTAAACACAACCTTTGGTTACATTTTTATATTTGTCTCTCTTCTTGTGTTTACAAATATTACTTACTGTACTCTGTCTCGGAACTTCTCTGAGGCGTCGAAATTTGGAATAAAAACGTTATCGTGTTCTGTATATGCCTGTAATTTACCTATCTTTCTAACTTTCTACGTACTACCTACTTGATATCTAACTTCCTACGCACTACCTGCCAGCTTTTTTCTAATTTCCTACTCACTGCCTGTTGATATCTTTTTGACTCATTACACACTGCCTTTAGTATAATTTCATATATTCTACACACTGCTGGCAGTTAGATTCAGTAACATTTCCCTCATATTGCCGTAGTTGACACCGATGATTGTCTACATAAGCAATCGAATATAAATAAACCAAACTAATAGCAGAGGAAAGTGCATATAAATAATTTACATGTTTTAAGCAATATTATAAAACTTGAGAGCGAGAGAGAGTGTAGAAGATAGTTAAATAGTCCGAGATCACTGTCTCAAACTGTACTGATCTCACCTTGTATTCCCTTAACGTGGGCAGCTGTAAACAAATAAGTTTGCCTCCTATTCTTTGAATCAAATCTGTTTATCTCCTATTTCTCCATTCACCGTATGACTTAAAAGTTTCACACCTACTACTATTACTACTACTACTAATAATAATAATAATCCTTACCTCTCATTCTCTTGTTTGATCTCTATGGGTATTACACTCCAGCACTAGAATATTTCCAGAGGTCGTCACTTTTAATATTTCTAGAATGGAAATACTCCCAGATTTCATCTCTTCTATGTGTAACAATTTAGTGTAAATATTTCTTCTAGACTATCTATAAGCAAAAGTCTAAGATAATTACTAGATTCGTCCAATGCTAAAGAACTAGGGTCTAAATGATAACAATAGTGAAGGTAAAGGAGACATGAGAGACGAGGCTTTTATTGGGTCAACGTTTGCAGATGTGATAAACACAGAGCTAAACATTATCTCAATAAAAGCCTGTTCTGGAAACAACTAGGAAATGCAAACTATGTCCATTCTTTAAGGAACTAGGAAATACATGAAAATGTAAGTGTATCAGCTGAGAATACGATATAGATGATCAGTGTTGTATAATCATCTGGCGTATTAACAAAAGTATGGACAGGAAGAGAGACAGAGACAGGTTACAGATACGGAGATTTACTTTGTATAGAACTTTATCATAATATGATAAAAAGCTTTTCACGGAGCTGTTGAGTAATGAGCAACGATAGCAGTAAATGTAATTCTATATGACTAAAGACTAACCCCATGCATCATACTGGGGTTCTGTTTCATCATTTATACTTTGTGGGATCTATTAATAAGTTTATGGCGTCGGCTCATTACACTAAAAAGTGGGATACCTTGGCCTTTAATCCCTCTTCAACTATAATAATAACGAAGATTTATCCAAATACGTATAATCTTGCTCGCAACGTGTCTCTGGTTTCATACAACTGTATAAAAAAAGGTAACTAGAAGCAGAAAATGGAGAGGGAGTAATAATGAGGGAGAAATGAGAAGCAGAGGAGGGTGGGGAATAAAAATACTAATAAATCTGAAATTTTCTTTCTGCCATGTCGACAAGATTCATTTGATAGCAAGAATAATAGTCACAATACCACGGCTGGAACAAATCAGAAATTACCCACGTTTTTCAGAGGGAAACTAATCCAGATTTTGGCCCTTTTTGGACCATTATTAAGTTGCTCTTTTCTCTATCAAATCTTGGATGAATCAAACAATTTTTTTAAACTGTCTCCCCAAGTGCATTATTTATGTACTGTTAAAATGGCGTTTGTCTTCAATGAAAAATTTAAGGGATTAAATATTTTACATTAAAATGCACAGTTCTGCCTTGCAGTGTACTGTTATTCCTTCCAGAGATAAATTCTGGCATACAGTGCACTGTTATGCCTTACTGTGCTCAGTTTAGAGATGGACAGTGACTTACGGGGCAGCTAATACATTTGTGTACAGTACAAGCATGGCTAAATTGGTTGTACAGTTAGTTAATCGGTTCTACGTTCTTTTGTCTACGTCACTGCTGCTGCATAGAAACACAGTGTCGTGATAAACTAGTAACTTTTAGCTTAATGGATGTTAGACTGATGACTGCCAGATTAGCAAATGTAAGACTGTGAACTGTCATATTAAGTTCCAGAATAAGCTTTCATTAGGCTAACGTTTCACTAATTGTAGAGCTTTATCAAGTCTCGATAAAACACCACGTAAAGCAAAACGCAACGCATAAGTTATTGTTATTAAAATATAGAGAAGCGCTAAGCCCGTAGGGAGTTATACAGCATCTTTGCGAATCAGGTTTGATCTAAGGAAAAACAGAATTACATCTCCATTTTCTTAGATCAAAACACTCCACCAGCATTAAGGCAGAATATGAAACTTGCCGGAAATAAATCCTAAACATACACTACCAAATCATTTTAGGCTCCTGTCATGAAAAGTTTGTGGTGAGAGGCAAAGTTAGTGGCCCAAGGCTATACATTTTTCCCATGAAGCGCTAAACCCATGTGGATCATTCATTGTCAGTAGTAGTGGAGGCTCGATCCTGTTTTCTGACGAGACAGTGACTTGAGGTATAGCTGACATATAAATACAAAGGTACCCAAAAAAAAAAAGTTTAATTTACTGAAGAGGGCCCCATTAATGCTGAATAGCCCACAATGGTTTAGCACTATAAACATATACAAAATATATATAATACATAATTTACATAGGTGTTAACATGTACATCAATTTCATTTTAGCATTATTAGCTTCCCTGCTGGATCGAGCATATTTATTTCTCGCTGAGACGTTTAAACTTGATGGGGTATGAACCCTGAGAACAGTTGCCTAGCCTATCTTACCTGTGAGAATGACTAAGCACTCTGAAACGACAGTAAGGGAAAGGAATTAGACATTAAACTCGTAGTGATTTGAATTGACTGGCACACAAAAGGTATTAGGGATTGTTGGTGGAGAGGGTGGGTGTTGGAGAGGGCGGGTGTTGGAGTGGGCGGGTGTTGGAGAGGGCGGGTGTTGGAGAGGGCGGGTGTTGGAGAGGGCGGGTGTTGGAGAGGGCGGGTGTTGGAGAGGGCGGGTGTTGGAGAGTGGTGGTAGTGGAAAGAGTGGGTGTTTAAGAGTGTGGGTGTTGAAGTGTGTTGGTGGTGGAGTGTGTTTGAGACGGCTGTGGGTAGTGGCTACTATACAATTACAGAATCAATTACGCAGGGCACAACTCTCATCATTGAAATACTACATATCAAAACCCTTCATTTTTGTAGTTCAACATTTCAAAAAACCCTCCATGAAAACTTTACAAATATGAGGGTAATCTCTCTCATATCCTAACACGTAGCATCACTCAAACATGCTAAAGCCTATTCAGCGAGCCAACACCTTCCATTCTACCAGTTTGAGAACAGATCGAAAATGAATGCCTCTGTTTATGTAATTTGAGTTGTAATATGCTCACATGCCTTTCCCTGAAGTAAAAATTCAACATACCTTTCTTAGTTCCATTTATTACTATTGTCTAAAACTCAAAACTGCATTTCAGAGAAAGTTGGGCTTAAATTCTTGTTAGCATTCCATAAACAAAAGTGATTATTATATATATATATATATATATATATATATATATATATATATATTATATATATATATATATATATATATATATATATATCTCAAGAATAGAGGTATGTTACTCGTGCATGTGATAGATTGATAGACAATGGAGGCTTGGTGAAAAAGTATTTGAGAGAACTCCAAGAAGACAGTAGACAGGACTACCAAAATGTTATATGGCAAGCATACTAAGACGGTATATGAGAGGAATATAAAAAAAAATCTGATACGAATACCAAGGAGAACGTAGTGATGCATTTTAGAAAGAGTCATTATAGGTGTACCACAGGAGGGAGGGAGGGAGGGAGGGAGGGAGAGATTAAATATCTCTCACCTGGGGTAACATCTCCTGAATCAGGACTCTGGAGGTCAGCACTGAGAGATCTCGTCCAAGAGCTTTTCGATGAAGTTTGTGCCTTCTTCAGGCTTTGCATCTCCAGCAGAAGTTCTTCATGTCTGAGGTTCTGCACCTCGGCCTTCTTTTCTAACTCACGGATTTTTGACTGTTACAAAATGAGGAGAAAAATAGCAAAAATGGTTATTAAAAAAATGTGAAAAGGAAGAAAAAGTTTAAAATAGCGGAGAAACGGAATAATTTTTAATGACTAATAAATATTTGGAAGTAGAAAAGGGATAATATGGCTATTATATAAGTGGGAAAGGTAAAAAAAATGTATAAAATATGTGAAAAGGAATATTTAAAACTGAAAAAGATGAGGAAATGGATAATAAAAATTAAAAAAAAAATGAGTATTATTGAAAGTAAAGGAAAAAGAGAGAGAGAAAGGAATTAAAATTAGGGCAAAAGCACACAAGGGTTATTAACAAGGTAGTGAAATACAGAGATGAATTTTTGTATTTTAAGGTTCATATATTGTACAATTATGTATACCAGTAATAATAATAATAACAATAATTATAATACTATTAATTAAAATAAGTGTAAAATAGAAGTTGAATATTTAAATGGCTTCAGGGAGAAATCCAAATTTTTTTCCTAGAAGCCTTTTTATCAACTTATCCGAGACTATGGGTCCCCACAGTTTACCCTAGAGATGGACCCTAATTCACAGAATATATTACTTTTATTTTGAATACGATTATTTTTATTATTATTATACATTATTTATTCTTGAATTTAACACTCGTCTAACTTAGATAACAAAATACATAATATGTTTAATATCAGTGTCAAGGTCAGTGTCAGCGAGTAATCAAAAGGCCTTAGGCCTGTCAAAAATATTTTTTCATTTATTTTACTCTTAATAACGTTAAAAATATAAATCTTTAAAAAAAATTATGAATATAAATGCAGTGGGACAGGTAGTAGAAATTCAATTTATACATTGTTTTAAATGAAGTCTTTACAAAGCGATATTTCAAATATCGTGAGAGTAGCTAATCGCAACAATGACAGAAGTGTAAACGAAGCCTGTCACACATAGCAGGTACTTACGAGAGGAACCTTATGAAGGCGTTTCAGTCCGTCCTGGATTACTGACAAGCCACAAGTGTTAAGTCACAGTTATGATTTGATGGAGCGAAACGTCGACATAAGTTTCCTCTCCTTTCTACAGGTTAACTGAGAATTGTTTCAGCCACATTTAATTCCTCTTTGTCAGTGAAAACTCAAGGGTAACTCACGTAAAATAAATAATTCGATTTCACACAAATCACAGAACGGGAGGATTTGAACCCATGGCAAACGAGTGTTAGGTCTTGTTTACCATGGTTTCGAGACCCACTCTTCCTGTGATTTAGACAGCAACGTCAATAGGCATAAATCCAACAGTTTTTTCTTATGAAAAATGGTCGTGTCTTCCTTAGGCAACCATCCTTAGGCAACTATATACCAGGATATATCAAGAAAATAGACCAGGAGATTTATGCTGGGTTATACTGGAGAAAATATATCGTTAACACGAGATATATCAGAAATATGTTGAGGAATGCACTGATGAAAACATTTTTGTACTTACCTGACGAGTGCCAGTAAGTATAACACATAAGAACATGAAGGTATACCAAAAATCATCTCAGGGAAATAATGATGCCACTAAGATTGATACCAGTGCATAAATGTATATGATGAGCCATACCAAGACATCAAGATTCACATAAGCGTACGAAGGTATACCAAGGCTTCAAGATATGCCAAGATACGTACCAGAATATCAGGGTATACCAAGATTTATACATGTATATACTTATTGTAGATGAATTGGTTCAAAGAACATGTATATACTTACTCGGATCGTTGATTATATAAACCTTGAACTTGCATCTTAAAGACGAAGGAGTGAGGAAATTTAAGGTGTTTAAGTCTGAGGATAGCTACAATCACATGGAACAAGATCCCTTCACCGGCATCAACAGCTGAACTAGGATGTCGCGAGGCAGAAATATTCACATATAATTAAATTCGCCCTTTGAAGAGGGTTTTAATGCTGCTGAAAAGCTTTTGATCTGAGGAAGAGGATTTACCCTCCCTTTCCTTAGATCAAACCTGATTAATTTCAATCCCTAAGGCGCTGCTTGATCCCTAGAAACTTAGCTCTCACGTTTAAATACGTAAATATAAATATGGCTTTTCAATCTGAGAAAGGTGCTCCTCTATCTTATAAGCTCAGCCCCATATACTTCAGTGGTCTGAAAAAAAATGTCCCCTATATCTCATATGCCCTGGCCCGACAACCCAATGAAACAAATAACCAGGAGAGAAGAGCTTACGACGACGTTTCGGCCCCACTCTGACCATTTACAAACTCACAGTGAGGCTTTGTAAATGGTTCAAGTCAGACCAAACGCATTCATAAGCTTCTTTTTCCTATGTGTGGGTTATTTGTCCATTGTTCCAGTCACTGTATTGTGCATTTTTGTTCATTATTCTCAATGATCTTAGAAAGGTTTCTCCCTGTCTTTTAAGACCAGCCTCCTCTACCTCATTGCACTGAAAAGGAACAGTACAGAGCGAGGCATTAGTTTTTGGTGCAGTTCAATATCAGAGTTGAAAATATGAAGCCAATTAGTGGAGACACTCACGAGTTCCTAAATGAACACTAATGTTCTAATTCCTTCAGTAAAGATGACAAAATTGGCAGTTTCTCGACAACCCAAAACCAGGTCGAACCTTCAACAAAACTAGATACATCATCTTTGTCAATATAAGACAATCAGAAGTGGCATTCTATATTTCACAGACACCAATACCCTAAAATAGTTTATGATTGAAGCTCAGAAGTTGCAACTTCAGGTTATCGCACTGAGGCATTTGCAAATTATTGCATGAAAACAAGCATTTCGATTTCATAATTTTTTTTTTCAAAAAAACTGGTAAACTGGCACTTATACAGCCCAAGTCTTTCTCTAAGATACAACAGCGTTGCGTTTAAGGTTTGAAGTCGATCAGGAAATGCATTCTCCAACTTTGTGGTTTAATGAAGGGATGATCAAGCCTCCACCACATCTTATGCTGGGTTACCTACACCACCGACGGAAAATCGAGCTCCACTAGACCAGCATAACCAACACGAGAGTTGTAGATGTGTGGAGCAATCTTCCGAATAAGGTAACAGAGGGTAACTTTAAAGAGAGATTGGACAAATGAGTGAAAAAGGGAAGGGTTTGATTAGTACCTGAGGTACTGAAGCGAATTCCTAGGCGGCTTTGGAAGAAGACTAGACAAATATGTGGGCGGGTAGCTTCGGGAAAGGGTTGGACAGGCGTGTGGGTGGGAGTGGGTGGTTTTTGACAAGGACTTGCCTTGTATGGGCCAGTAGGCCTGGTGCAGTGTTCCTCCATTCTTATGTTCTTATGAATTAACCGCTTCACACCTAAGTAAAAATCAGAAAATGACGAAGCTGGACTCACCTGCAGAGCTTCGACTACCTCGACGGAAGCCTTGCGTTCCTTCTCGTTGGCCTTCGAAGGATCAGCAATGGACGCCTGTCTCTCGCGCAGCTGGGCCAGAGCCTCGGCATGTTGCCTCTCCAAGTCTCGCCGCTTGTCGGCAGCATCTTTCATTTGCTGGGGATGGAACACTGCTTGTTGAACACTTCTACTTGCACACCACCAGGATGCGTGCCTGCTATACGATGATGTGGTGCTTGCGTCAGAATGCGTGCACCTGCCACACACAGACTAACAGCTTACCAGTTCTGCCATGATTCCCCAAAACTATTCACTGGAAGCTTATCAGCGGGTAAAAGGTGATTTCGACTCGTTCAAAAGAGACTATTTTCTTAAAGACTATCCGAAGAAATACTTATATAACTAATCAGATGCTTGACGTGTCCTTAAATTAACTATTGCTGCATTGATGGAATTTGAGATATATTTGAAAGTCCTTAATTGACGTGTGTACTCACCTATATGCACTC
>NC_069405.1:29741506-29779006 GCF_026875155.1 Cherax quadricarinatus
AGGGCTCCCATTGACCTGATCCAGTGTCTAAGTGTGGATATCCAGAGGGGAAATGCCGGCTGCATCCTTGGCTCCCGTCCAGCCTCTGAAGGGATGGACGAGATAAATAATCTATGAAATGAATAACCCACTAGATATACATTCATACATTGTGTGTGTGTATTTTGTTAATATTTATGTTCTAGATAAATCTTCCTTAGGTTGAAAATTACAGCTGTACAAAAACAAAAAGAGGAACAAGGATCAGAAAGAGAAGATCATGAAAAGTTGAATAAGCATAACAATTAGTGAAGAAAAGATCAACAGCAATAAGAAAAAAGAGGAACAAAAACAACAGCAACAACAGTAGTAAGGGTGTGAGAGAGAGAGAGAGAGAGAGAGAGAGAAACATGAGACGCCGGTCAATAGTAGACAAGCGTTTTGGTAGTGGTGGTTTTGGTAGTTGTGGTGGTGATGGTAATGATTGTAGTAGTTGTAGTTGTGGTGGTGTTGGTAGTTGTGGTGGTGTTGGTGGTGATGGTAGTTGTGGTGGTGTTGGTGGTGATGGTAGTTGTGGTGGTGTTGGTGGTGATGGTAGTTGTGGAGGTGGTGATGGCTGTGGTGATAGTTTTGTTTGTGTTGCCCAGTTGTGGTGGTGGCGATGGTGGTGGAGGTGATAATGGTGGTAGTAGAAGTGTTGGTGGTGCTGCTAGTGGTGGTAATGATAGTTAACTAGTGGGAGCAAAGTAGGTACAAAAAACCCACACGAACCACTGGAAAGACGTCAAAAATAGCACGTTAGAAAACCAACCACGGTATTGATGGGGTTAGAACCCATGGCGAGTGAGTCTTTAACCATATCTGAACATTAAACCTTAAAGGCGCATAGCTATTACTTTCCGAACTGTAGAGAACCAGACGGGCTGAATAACGAGAACTTTCAAAATATGAGAAACCAAGATAATATTATGTTATTCGCCTGTACTAAGTCAGGGGTTCCTAACCTTTCATATATTACAAAAGTTATCACATTTGTAGATTAAATGCATAAAATACAAATCTAAACTGAGCAATTAGAAAAGTTTTTGGTAAAATAAATACGACTCTTTGTCGCATACCCTTCAAATTTTATCTACCACCCCCTGAATTGCCATCTTCCACCCCCTGAAATGCCATCTCCCCCCTGAAATGCCATTTCCCCCATGAAATGCCATCTCCCACCCCCTGAAATGCCATCTTCCCCTGAAATGCCATCTCCCACCCCTTGAAATGCTATCTCCCACCCTGATATGCCATCTCCAACCCCCGGGGGTCCGTGAACCCCCGGCTGGGAACCCCTGCTCTAAGCTATTCAACTGAATGCAGCAAGAACTACCTAAACGAGATGAAGAAATAGCTACTGATTGGTCTGAAGATCTCGTTTATTATATACTAGAAAGTAATGTAAATGAGGGATTTATATTACTACTGCATTACTTGCGATACAATTTATGTCTTAGATAAATATAATTACTCTAGAATGTTAAGATAATACTGATAATGAACACCATTTTCTTACCAAAACCCACAACGAAGGGGAACCTTAAAACCATGTTTCGGTCCCTGCTAGATCATTGTCATATCACATTAGTCCAGGAAAGTCTAAATATTGTCACAGAGTTTCGCTTTTAAGTGTGGGTTGTGTGCGAATTAATCCAACGAAAATATATTGGCTTATTATTTACAAGTGTTGCCAATACACGACCCACTAGACCTTACACTACATTATCCACTCTGTCCTATATCACAAAAAAAAATCCATCCACAAATCCATTCATACCGGAAATACCATTCAAAGACATTTAATTCTTTATCTATTTACCCCTTTCATTATCCATTTATTCCTTCATCCAATTATTGAGCAAACAAATTATTCCTAATAATTCTCCAATCGTTCAACCCAACTAATCAACCTAAATCCATCAATTTATGCAGTATACAGCCATTTATGCATCATCCAATTATCCACAAGACATCCACTGATTCATCCGCTTACCATCAACAAAGTCATTGAGATGTCACGCACTTAACAAGGCAGTTAGGCTCTACCTAACTGCCTTGTTGGGTCTGGTCGGTGAGTCACTATAATGAGGTGTGTGTCTGCTTCATAATAACGAGGTTGATGGGAAGTGAGGGGATGAGAGGGGGGGGGTGACTGAAGGAGAGGAAAATCAGGAAGTGGAGAGAGAGAGAGAGAGAGAGAGAAGAAAGAAAAGATAAGGAATACGTGGTGAGAGAATAAGGAGCAGGATTTTTTTTACTTAACATGTAATAAATAAATCCGGATTCTCACAAGAACAAAACAGTTCATGCATTTAATTCGGATTATTGACAAAAACGCCAGGCGTGATGTATTAGTAGCCATGTAGACATTGAATAACATATATTTGCGTACATCACATACACGCACTCACACACGCTAATACATAAAACACACTGATTTACACTCAAACACTCGTAACTCACAAGTTTCTTAACATATGTGCCAGCAAAATCATACAGGCAAACACACACACACATGCCAGTGCACAAATACACGCACACTCTCACGGCTCAAAGGATAGTGTGCACACAAGTTAAAGATAAAAGATAAGGAAAGGTGTGACAACAAAAGTTAAGAAATGTAAGAGACAAGTAAATGAGGAGGAAGACTGATCAAAAAGAACTATGGAGGTTGTGTCTGGGGCTCCAACACTGAGGACTTCCAAATAAAACTTGCTCCTTTGAGGTCCTCGAAATTCCTAAACGAGTTCATTGCCCAACCCTCTTAGAAACACTAATGCTTATTCTGCCAATAAACTGTGGGCAATGGAACGCACAGACGAGAGGACAGTGACAATAATAATTACCACCATCATTTTTAAAGGAATGGGACGGTAAGCCAGTGGAAGGCCTCGGTCAGATGGCCAAAATCTCCAGCTACGGGTCATCATATGACTAAGACCTTTTGTCTAACCCCTTCGTCTTGTTTCCTGATAAATCGTAGGTAACCTAACCTGCAGTGATGAATAGGGTTTTGTGTTTTCCTAGTTTATTTTCCAGACTATGAAGCTGAACACACCCTCGGCTCATTTACTATACCTGATATCAGCACTCACTCTTATGCACTAATACTATTATACATTTCCCCTAGATGAGTTTTATCAAGACATTTGGTGTGCTGGCTTCATCTCAGAACACCTTTATGCATAGGTATATATATAAAGAATAATCGCAAACAAGCGATCTCAGAAATGCGAAACAAGCCATGTGAGGATGGAAATCTTTAGCTCAAGATCTTTCTCACTCTCGCGCGTCGTTAAAAGCTGTACAATGTTGCAAGATCAGCAACACACAGGTAGCTGAATATATACCAATAATTTAATGTTCTCCTTTCACTTGTGTATCTGAAGAGGATACCAGATGGGGGTCGAAATATACAGATCAACCAACCTCCTGCGTTTTTGTCTCGGTGTGGGTTATTACTGAGAATTGATATATGTTCATTACACTTTATATATATATATATATATATATATATATATATATATATAATATATATATATATATATATATATATATAATGTGTGTGTGTGTGTGTGTGTGTGTGTGTGTGTGTGTCACTGTGAAAAAAATAGTGAAATTCCAAGCTCTTTCGTGACTTCTCACATTGATAATGTTAGAAGCCACACACACACACACACACACACACACACACACACACACAACGTTTAAAGATATATATTTTTTAATTTATGTTTATTTAAAAATTAATAAGTTTGTACGAAAAGAACCTTAGATAACCTACCTAACCTTATTAAAATAAGCGCAATTTAATTTAGCCAAATCCACGTTTAGATAAGCTTACAATAATATAATAATGAACAAACACAGTGAAATATATATTTTTTCGTTAGGTTCAGAATGATTTGTGCGGAATTATTGCATACACAAATTTTCGCTTTCCTTATACGGCAAGAAGAGCGTTGCTATTTAAGCCAAAATCACAAGTTTTACCATGAAACAGGGACCATATAGTCATTATATATACTAATTACCAATGATATAGAGATGGATAGATTCTGTATGGCCGCCCACAGGTCGTGCAGTATAGTTATGATGTCCACATTGATACTCTCCCGGAAGTAGCTGACGATGAGATCACTGGAGGTGTCAGAGGAAAGGGATCGGAAAGGTCTATGTCGAGCAGTTCTTTTTTCTTGAGATCCTGTGATGCTCGAATCGGCGAAGGATAAGGTACTTGTTGGAGCCTTGAAAACTGAAGGTAGAGGTTTGGGAGGTGTTGTCTCTCCCTGAGACCCAGGAAGACTCGAACTGGCGGAAGATAAGGGGCTGCTGGGGTCTGTGGAAACGGAATCTTCAGAAGCGGCAGTAGCATTTGGAAAGCAGTAGCCACTGTCCTCCGCGCTAGCAGCATTCGGTGTGAAACGCGTTGTTGCTGTCGTGACTGCCGTCGTGCAGCTCTTGGGGTTGAACCCATTTAGATTTACTTTTTCTGGTTCAAGACCGCTGACTTTCACAGAGTTTCTGTTTTGTGAATCACTAGTGAAATCTTCGTCGCTTCAGAGATGTCGAAATGAACAGCTTTCCGTCTCCTCAAGAAAGGTGGTCTGTGACGGTTTGAGAGGGAGAGAGAGCCCTCTGGTGCTTCTTCTTGGCTCTTTCCACAGCTTCCTCTTGTGTTTGGTGGTAGGAAGAGACCTTGGATGTAGCATAGAGGTTTCGTTAAGGTGTCACTCTCCTCGGTAGGATCACGTTCTACGTTGCCAGGAGCTCCAGACACTGAAACAGATCTTACAGAAGCTAGAGGTTTGTTGGGGTGTGAAATATATGGAGAGTAGTTTGAGGATGACGTGTATATGGGAGGTGAATCTACTGGGAATGTTGGGATATAATGGACTCTGGGTGAGAGTTTCGGATCTCCTTGAGAGTGACTTCAATAAAGGAATCCTTCGACGAACACTTTTCCTTTTCAGAGGCGTTCTTGCTCACCAAAATCTGCACCATTTTTCACAAGGCTACGTCTCAACAGGAAGCCTAGAGACGGAACCATATACCTTGGGCAATGTGATGTGCACTGAAGGAGACCCTTGGATGATAGCATCAGATGGGATTTATACAGACATAAAACCCAAAGAGCAATAGGTGTTCCCGTGTCCATATGATACTGTTCTTCTCAGCTCCATCACACGAGAGATGAAAAAACTATCTCTCTGATAGATTGTCTATTCACATGAGGGAAGAGAAAAATGTCGCTATCTGATAGAATGTATCACAGTCTATCCACCTTTTCACATGATCATGTGAATGTGTCATATTTGTATTCCATACGCTAAAAAAATATATCTGGAACGAATTGATATAGCGTGTTACACACAGTAACCTTTGATGCTGGCAAATGAAACGGTTTTGATCCAAGAAACTGGGGCTAACTTTTCCTCCTTGGATCAAACCTGATTACCTCCCATTCTGCAGATGCCGTATGGCCTACAATTTTGACGCTTCCCCATGACTTAATAATAATAATAATAATAATAATGATGATAATAATAATAATAATAATAATAATAATAATAATAATAATAATAATAATAATAATAATAATAATAATAATAATAATCAGAAACTAGACGAATACTTAAAATTATGACATAAGCGAACAGTTGACGTTTAAAGCACTGAGCATAATACAGGAATTCAGAAACCCACATAGATACAGTAAAGACAAATCTATATTGTGCATTTCGGCCAGCAACGAAGCGATCTTTGACACATTACAGTGTGCAGCACAACACACTACACTGTGCAGTACAACACAATACACTGTGCAGCTACAACACACTAACTGATGCATACAACACACATACAACGTGCAGTACAACACTACACTGTGCAGTACAACAATAACTGTGCAGTAAACACACTACATGTGCAGTACAACACAACTACACTTGTGCGCACAACACACTACACTGTGCAGTACAACACAATACACTGTGCAGTACAACACACTACACTGTGCAGTACAACACACTACACTGTGCAGTACAACACACTACACTGTGCAGTACAACATACTACACTGTGCAGTACAACATACTACACTGTGCAGTACAACATACTACACTGTGCAGTACAACATACTACACTGTGCAGTACAACACATACTACACTGTGCAGACAACATACTACACTGTGCAGTACAACATACTACACTGTGCAGTACAACACACTACACTGTGCAGTACAACACACTACACTGTGCAGTACAACACACTACACTGTGCAGTACAACACACAAACACTGTGCAGTACAACACAATACACTGTGCAGTACAACACAATACACTGTGCAGTACAACACACTACACTGTGCAGTACAACACACTACACTGTGCAGTACAACACACTACACTGTGCAGTACAACACACTACACTGTGCAGTACAACACACTACACTGTGCAGTACAACACACTACACTGTGCAGTACAACACTACACTGTGCAGTACAACACACTACACTGTGCAGTACAACACACTACACTGTGCAGTACAACACTACACTGTGCAGTACAACACTACACTGTGCAGTACAACACACTACACTGTGCAGTACAACACACTACACTGTGCAGTACAACACACTACACTGTGCAGTACAACACACTACACTGTGCAGTACAACACTACACTGTGCAGTACAACACACTACACTGTGCAGTACAACACACTACACTGTGCAGTACAACACTACACTGTGCAGTACAACACTACACTGTGCAGTACAACACTACACTGTGCAGTACAACACTACACTGTGCAGTACAACCACTACACTGTGCAGTACAACACTACACTGTGCAGTACAACACACTACACTGTGCAGTACAACATACTACACTGTGCAGTAAAACATACTACACTGTGCAGTACAACATACTACACTGTGCAGTACAACATACTACACTGTGCAGTACAACACACTACACTGTGCAATACAATACACTACACTGTGCAGTACAATACACTACACTGTGCAGTACAACACTACACTGTGCAGTACAACACTACACTGTGCAGTACACCACTACACTGTGCAGTACAACACACTACACTGTGCAATACAATACACTACACTGTGCAGTACAACACACTACACTGTGCAGTACAACACACTACACTGTGCAGTACAACACACTACACTGTGCAGTGCAACACTACACTGTGCAGTACAACACACTACACTGTGCAATACAATACACTACACTGTGCAGTACAACACACTACACTGTGCAGTACAATACACTACACTGTGCAGTACAACACACTACACTGTGCAGTACAACACACTACACTGTGCAGTACAACACACTACACTGTGCAGTACAACACTACACTGTGCAGTACATCACACTACACTGTGCAGTACAACACTACACTGTGCAGTACATCACACTACACTGTGCAGTACATCACACTACACTGTGCAGTACATACACTACACTGTGCAGTACAACACACTACACTGTGCAGTACATCACACTACACTGTGCAGTACAACACACTACACTGTGCAGTACAACACACTACACTGTGCAGTACAACACTACACTGTGCAGTACAACACTACACTGTGCAGTACAACACACTACACTGTGCAGTACAACACACACATGTGCAGTACAACACACTCTTGAACGAACAACACACATGTACATTTAATCCCCAATAAAGAATCTTCTTTCCCATTACAAAGTTAGGAATATTGTTCTTTTTTAATTCTGTCTTTCTTGCCCGAGGCAATTATTATTTGCTTATTTGCACAAGTGAAACAAATACACATCAACCAAATTAAATAAATCCTCAAGAATGTCTTGGCAGAAACCTACTCACGAGATCTAGAAATAAAAATATTTCTCACGTTCCGCAGGAGGAAGTCTGAGCTGTCATAATGAATCATGGATAGTGCGCGTGACGGAAGCCGCGGGCGCCGCTCACGGCCTAGTCAATACACACACACACACAACTCTACGGACAACGTTTGCCACGTTTCACTATGACCGAGTCAGTCGTTACCAATAAAATTCTACAAAGAATCCTTGCCATGCTTCACTGTTTAAATGTGTTGTGAAAAAGAAATGCATGTATGGTACTTATATTACCAAGACTGTAAAATCACAAAAAAAAGATATTGAGCGTCGGACTCCCATTTTACTTACCATCCATGTTTTATATATATATATATATATATATATATATATATATATATATATATATATATATAATATAAATATATAAATATTATAATATATATATATATATATATATATATTAATATAGTAATATATATATATATATATTATATATATATATCTATATATATAATATATAAATATAATCAGCTTTTATTTCTAGGATACTGCACATCTAAGCATCAGTGAGCTATCAGTATTAGGCATTCATTAATGGCCTATCTTTTGAAAATGACTATATTAGTACAATATCTATATGCACCTAGTATATGAAGAACATAAATGCACTCATCCTGGAATGTACTATCTATATCAATAGCTTTTGTTGTGACGTTGAAACAAAAATAATTGAGCTATATTATTAATTAATTAAAAACACTTATTTTTTGCAGAAAACTATGTGCAGTGATGCTTTGAACTGTATTGTATAAATACATTTTCGTGAATTGTGAGTGAAAAAACAACATTAGACTATGTGAATGTCTAATGATTATGTATACTGAAAAATATATCAATTCTTGTATGTTATTGATTTATTGATATAAATATCTGTAAGCAGTTTACTGTTGGACTATGCACAATAAAAGGCTTCTAGCATGAAAGAATATTGATTTCCAAATCTTTGTATAGGAATAAGATACAAGTGTAACACTAAGCTATGTATATTACCGAACCGTTTGGCCTGCATAACAGGCTTTTTCGGTCGTATGCAATCTAATATATGACTGGGGACAGGAGAACAAGTAGGTTTCAGGTGATCAGACATTTAGCTTTGATAGCAGGGGGTCAGTCCCTCAGGTGCGGCATTTGTGTCTTATTCATCAAGTTGATGATGGTATATATCAGTAAAAGGATAATCTCGGGATGCAACACACGGGTGCTAGTTACTGCTAGTAATATTTTACCACTGGCTATATTATTCTCTGTGTTACTATGTCCCTTCCTTGCGTCCAGTCTTAGTACCCTTCATCTTTCTCTCTTAGTAGGTCTAACAAGAAATTCCTCCTTTCTGCACTTTTCAGTACCACTGCATTTCTCCACTTTCTATTGGTTCCTCTGGGCACCAATACACTTGCCTTCACTCTTGGGAATTCCTACCGTCACACATCCATGCTTGAATTGACAGGTGTCAGAGAGCATAACAAATGTACTGAATAAAATAGGTGACACATTCCAGCTTCATCGTTCCAGCTTATCAATATCAAGATTCAAGCTTTCATTTAGCAATGGTTTTCTTACACTCTCGTACAACACCAGCTGGAAACAGAGCAAAGAGCTAGAGCTTTCATTTACTCAGCAGACATGAATTCTCTAATGTCTGTAAGCCCAGTCTCTTGTGGAATGAATAATGGCTGATGGAGTGATGTCCTTGAGAATGACGTAACAAGAATACAACTGATGATGTCCGTCCGTCTTGTGACATAATTACTGTATTCTATCCTTCCTCTAACCTCACCCCTGAGTGTGCTGCAGTAACAGCTTTAAAACATGGTCATAAATTCGCTAATTGCTTCCTCTAACCCGAGGTATTATGAACAGCATTCTCTGTGTAACTAAAGACTATGTAACTAAAGGATATGTAACAAAAGGAATAGCTTTACCCTGCTGGCAATATTAACGCACATTGGTTATCAGGAGTCTATTTTGCAAGCTAGTGACCTGCCTTGTAAATGCTATTTTGCGATATATTGTGGGTTGATTCTTTACTAGTATCAAGAGAAGCATTTAAATATCTGCAAGAGTTAAAATATATTTTGACTGATATATAATGTGTGTGTGTGTGTGTGTGTGTCGTACCGTATAGGTAAAACTGGTCAATTAGCAAGAATTTTTTTTTTTGTAAATTATGTTAATGAAAAATTAATAATTTTGTACCAAAAGAACTTTAGAAACTTACCTAACCTTATTATAACAAGCGCAATTCAATTTAGCCTAATCCAACTGAATATATTTTAGATAAGTTTACAACAATTTAATAATGAACAACACAATGAAATATATTTTTTCCTTAGGTTCAGATTGATTTTTACGAAATTATTGCATACATAAATTTTTGCTTGCCTTATACAGCAGGAAGAGCTCTGCTATTTAAGCCAAAAATCTTAAGTTTTACCTATTCAGCACGACATATTTATGTATAATTTTCTTTATTATATTTAGCATTTCTATATATTATCCGAATAATTGTGCTTTGACTGATAAATAATTCGATTATTTTTCAATCTTCTTTTATGTAAAAATTATCATGCTACTGTCTAACGTAAATTTTCTTGGCGTGTTTACTTCCTTCTGGGATTTTCGTCTTTATAAAAGACATGTGATTTGTATCTTAAATAACACGTGGGTTTTATATCTTCATAGAGAGACATTTGTGATTTGTCATCATAAAATGTATTTGGGAACTGTCTTCATAATAGACAATTGGAATTTATTTTTTGACACGCCCAACACCCGCCGTGATTGTCTACTAGCCAGAGGGTCAAACAAAATTCTCATTTTCTTGTTATCATTACTAGTTTACCTGCTAGATGTTCCTTCCTAGTTCATCTCCTAGATACTCTTTCCCATACTGCTTTTCGATCCCCTTTACCCAGTTGTGTCTTTTTTTCCCCCTCTGTCCCATCGTCCTGTTTCTCTTCCTTTCTCCTTACCCTCTATTCACTATAGTTTTCTTTATTACCTGATTTATCGTATTTACTCTTATTGCCTGTTTCTATCCCTTTTCTCTCTCTTTGCTTACGGCTTTGTTTCATTCATTACCTTTCCTCTCTCATTATTATTTCTCCCTCTCAGTCTTTGACTCATACGCTTGGATAATACACGATGATTCCTAATCTAGATAGTCGTAGATACTTCTCGGCAGATACTCTTGGTGTGGACTTAATTTCTCGGCTGTCTACCGTACCCATGTACTCCACTGTACTCCACTGTATACTTCATTATCACTGCCTTCATCTTCCACAGTTCCTTTCCAGTTACCATCTTCTTTTCCCTTCTTCCCTCTTTCCCTTCCCTTCCTTTCCCCCTCGTTTACTACTCCTTCCTCCTAACCTTTAATTCCCTACAAACAAAAAATAGACGATTATACATGTTAGTGAAAAAATTTCCAACTGAGTGCCACAAATTTACTCACGTTTCCTTAACTTCTTCCCAATGACTCCGGCTGCGTCTCTTCCAAATTTATTCTTAAATATATTCTCCACGTTTATTGTCCTTTATTCCTAGAAAAAATATATTTGTATACCGTAATATATTTTTTTGTATTTGTTGAATATCTTTTTTATTCCGGAATAAATTTTCAAGATTTATTTGTTAACGTTTGTGTATTTTTTTTTTATGGACGAATTAATTTTTCAATCATACGAATGCTTTAAACCCGTATGGACATCATTGAAATTTTTTAATCCTTGAATTTCAATAAAGATTTTTACGAAATCGTTTTTATAACGACTGAGAAATGTGTAATTTAAGGTTTATTTTTTAATAGTTTTCTGATTTATTTTTGCAATTATTTAATTTGCTATTCTATAAATGTTTTGTTTTTATATGTCTTTTTTTTACTAAGTTTTGAGATGGAATTCGATTTTACTATTTTTGAGGTGGACTTTTTTTTTTTTTTGAAAAAAAAAAATGGAAGTTTTCTTAATATTTACTAGTTCTCTCTCTCTCTCTCTCTCTCTCTCTCTCTCTCTCTCTCTCTCTCTCTCTCTCTCTCTCTCTCTCTCTCTCTCTCTCTCTGCTTTACCAACACTTCTCGCTCTCTGCCACCTCCTTCCCACCCGATCCAATTCCCTCCCACCTCCTTCCCACCCTCTCTCCTTCCCTCCCACCTTCTCTCCTTCCCTCCCACCTTCTCTCTCCTCCCTCCCACCTTCCTCTCCCTCCCTCCCTCCCTCCCACCTCCCTCCCTTCCTCCCACCTCCCTCCCTCCCTCCACAAACGACTCACTAGCGACCCCCGTGAATAGATTTGCCGCCAGAGGTCACCAGTTCCCGGACCATTCCTCAACAACTTTGGAATCAATGACTCAGCCAAGCATTGCTTCCCTCCCACCCTCCTTCCTCCCTCCCTCCTTCCTTCCCCGTGTACATTCCTCTATAACAACCACATTCCTCATGTGAGGTAAGCTCATGTTATCGTCACCTAAATTTGGTGTGGGATTCTGTTTATAGATCTGAAATAGTTATTCCTGTTACTTCTGTCAGCCTGACTGCTTATTTATGTGTCTACGTGTTTTTCTGTGTGTGTGTGTGTGTGTGTGTGTGTGTGTGTGTGTGTGTGTGTGTGTGTGGTGTGTGTGTGTTGTGTGAGCAGTTAAGCTGATCTATCTTGTGTTTATGTGCACTGAAGTATTCTGCTGAAGAGGACCCCAGCTGGAGGGCCAAATACACCGACTACTATTCCTTCTCGTTCTTTGCCGCACGTGTAGAGTCCCATCTTACTGATCAGTGTTCATTACACTTCCTTGAACGAACGTTTTAGAGCATGTATAATCCAGAAATATCACTAAATTTGAAAAAAAAAAAAAAAACTTTGCATTTTTCTTCTCAGGTCACCTTGTCTCGGTGGGATGCAGCCCATGCGTTAAAAAAAATAATCCCGGAATGTGCCAATGGTAGGTACCTCTGAATATTTTCTGATCTGTTAAAATATTCCAATGCATAATTGCGATTTAATATATATGGCATAGAAAAGTACTTCGAAATTCTCACCAAGGCTATCTGCTGAGAACTATCTATATTTATCTTCAGAACTAGCATGTATAATCTATGCGTTTGAATCAAGAACAAACATTTATAAGTCAAGTTTCAGACAGCTTGTAGATCACAAGCGAAAGATTTCTGATTCCTGGGCTAGGCGAGAGGTATGGACAATTCCCCGCACTCTTGTTGCCTCTCTTCATCCTCCAGTAAACAGGTATCTGGATATTAGTCAGCTGTTTGAAAGGGATAGACAGGTCTTCTTACACTTGTTGCCATGTTCACCTAGCAGTAAATAGATTCCTGGGTATTACTCTCTTACACCTATTTTCCTAGTCACCTAGTAGTAACTAGTTTCCTGAGTGTCAGTAGTCTTGTGAACTGCATCCTTGGATATCTCAACTCCAAATTTTTAAGACATTTATTTCAGCTACGTTTTGCTTAGCAGGGGAGCTCACTAAGGGGATTAATAGAACTCTTGGAGGGCGAAACAGCTCTAATAAATGCCCCAATAGTTGCTCTTGTTTCATTTTACTGAACACAGTGTCGGAAATTTGACCAGTGTCTACACAGTGGTAATTATGAAGATAGAACAACACGAGCCTTGTTCTGCTCTTGTAACTACAAATTAACAATTACACACACAGCCAGAGTTTCGGAGAACACTTATAAACAATGTATTCATACGTTACAAGAAATTTCCAGCGTATTTAAAAGCACTTGCAGCGAATGTAAAAACACCTGAAGTTTATATAAGAACACTTTAGCGTAAGCAAGAACATTTAAAGTGTAAATAAACTTTTGAATATGAAAACACTTTCAGCTTATATGAGAACTGTGTAGCGTTTTTAACAACACTTGTAACAAAAACACATTTATGAAGAATTGAACAACACTTGTAGTGTATTAATTTTTTCTTGATTGTTAGTACTGTTTAAAAGAACAGTTGTAAGTGCATTAAGTAACACTTGTGCGTTTTAAAGATCACAATTACCATATCTTCAACTGCTTATGTTGCATTTATTGCACTTTTAGATCATATCAACAGACTCCTGCAGCGCATCAACGAGGCATCCTAACGTATTAAGAGAGAGGGGACACTGTCATCTAACACTTATACTGTATGAACAGTCGTGCAGCGTATGAAGGAACGCCTGTAGCCAGGCAGGTGTCGCTGGCAGTGTGGAGCAAGACCAGCGACGAACAAGAGCGAACAGGACAATGAGTAAGCAGCGACTGACCCTCCCTGCCAGCAATACTGGTCCAACTGCTGCTCACGTGTCACTAATGGTTTCTACCTGTACCTTTCTCTAGCTCTGATCTCTCTCTATGTAAATCACACACACAGAGCTATGAATCGACCCCTGCAACCACAAATAGGCGAGTACACACACACACACATATATATATATATACACACCTTTGGTTCTAGCTTAAACCTATTCATTTCCTTGTTCTTTCTTATCTTTAATTGTACGTCTCTTTTTCTACCTCAAAATCTCTATTCTACCACATATGCCTCTACCTTTCTACCCCTGAGCATGTACTGTGCTATCAGCGGTCCCAGCTAGTGAGGCGTGTGGTAAATAATTCAGCTAGTGAAGAAACTTGTCTTTGGCATTGAAATGGGACAAATTATAACGAAACCCGAGTACACTCTCGGGGCGGATCCAGGGAGTGTCCCGTGGGAGAAGAGGGTTGAAGATTGAGACACTTATGCAGCATATGGGAATCTTTATTCAGGAAACGTTTCGCCACACAGTGGCTTCATCAGTCCAATACAAAGAGGAAGGCGTAAGGAGAGGAGGAGTATGAGGTAATCAGTCCCTCAACCTGGAGTCGATGTGTTCAGTCCATCAATCTTGTAGAATGTACAGCATAGGGCCGTAGACGTGGCTTATATACTGTAGTGAGGTGAGGTGAATAGTATATAAGCCACGTCTACGGCCCTATGCTGTACATTCTACAAGATTGATGGACTGAACACATCGACTCCAGGTTGAGGGACTGATTACCTCATACTCCTCCTCTCCTTACGCCTTCCTCTTTGTATTGGACTGATGAAGCCACTGTGTGGCGAAACGTTTCCTGAATAAAGATTCCCATATGCTGCATAAGTGTCTCAATCTTCAACTTGTCGGTTTTTCAAACCATTCATCACAACCGAGAAGAGGGTTATAAGCCTTCAGGCTAAATTTGTCTTCTATTGCTTATAGTTTTGGTTAGATTGATTTGAAAATGAATAACAGTGAATAACAACTAATTACAGTGACTAAGGGTGAATAAGAGTGAATTCTACCTCATAGCGATTACATACACCAGTTACATTACTATGGTTTTCTTAGATGTTTGCATCAAACCTTATCATTTCCACATTAAACCCTACCTTAACAAATCCACATTAAACCTTACTTTAGTAATTCCACACTAATCTTTACCCCTAGCATATCACATTAAAACTTAGCATGCTATATACAAATTAAACCCTAGCTTACTATACACACACATTAAACCTTTCCTTGGTATATGACATTAACGCTTACCTTGGTATATCGCATTAAGCTTACCTTTGATATATCCACACCAATCCTTACACTAGCATATCACATTACACCGTAGCTAAATATATACATATTAAACTTTTCTTAGGTATATCGTATTAAACCATGCCTAAGCATACCAATATCTTAGCTTAACATACCCCCATTAATCCTTACCTAAGCATACCCTTTAAACATCTCCAATAACATAATTCTTCTCACCAGCATATTTGCTACAAGTTTTTCTAAGCATTCTCATTGTCTTCTACTTTCTCGTTCATAAATTCCTCAACCACCTCATTCCATGGACACCTTCACTTCCACTACCCCAACATTTAAGGCTCTCTGTCGTCCACTACCCCAACATTCAGGGCTCTCTACCCTCCACTACCCCAACATTCAGGGCTCTCTACCCTCCACTACCCCAACAATCACGCCGTCACGGTTTACATGGTTATTATGCGCTTATGCATACACGCACATATGTTAACACGATAATGTACACACACACAGATTTAATATATATATATATATATATATTATATATATATATATATATATATATATATATAATATATATATATATATATATATATATATAGCTACGTCTTTTTTGTATATGTAGTACACAACAAATAACTCTAGACGTGCCCATGCATAAAATATAGCCACTTGAATGCAGTTTTTTTTAATGAAAGCATTTTATAAAATTTATTTTAATATTACGTAAAGATTTTTCTTCTTTTTAGAGAGAAAATTAAAATTTACAGTATTTCTTTGGTTAATGGCATTCACGTGTTATTAACTACACGAGTGTCATTGAGGTTGCATGTCACTTGATGTGTACACCACCAGTCAAGAATACTTTAATACCTAAAGTTTACATATACTGAGAGACTTACACTCGAAAGTGTATTTATTATTTTATGAAGAAAAATATTTTGGAATGTCTTAGAAAAAAATTAAATCTGGAGTTTTAATTTAAAAAAAAATATATAGACGAAACAACACGAAATCGATGCCATAATTATTTCACTTTTCATTCAATTTTCTCGAAATTTTTAGCATTTCATGCTGTTGCCATTACAAACTCACACATTTTTTTTAAAGGCAGGCCTACCACAAACCATTGGTGAAAGAAAATTATGCCTTGCATCGATCAAGTTAGATCCAAAGAAAGATAGATTCAATGAAAGATAGATGGGCAGTTCTCACAACTCATGATAGACTGCCTCATGAGAAGGGTTGGGAACCACCGTCATCAATATCAGGAAGAAGAAAGAAAAGGTGGAAGGAGGGAAAGTGGAAAGGAAGAAAAAGAATAAAAAAATAGAAGGAATAAAATGAAGAAATGAAATAGGTAAGAAGGGGTAAATAAATGATAAATTAGCAATAATATGAACGTTGGTAAATCCAGAAGTTCACACGTCAAAAAACGTAGCAAAATTTACGAAACATTTGATGGAAACGTTCGGGAGAAACGTTTTTTGACGCTTCCACTTATTACACATTTATGTTGTGTGTACACGTACCCCAGCCACGCACCCTACCAGCCTCGAACACTCCCAGCCACGCACCCTTCTAGCAACGTCCCCCAGGCACGTACCCAGGAGGAGGGTACTTTGAGGTCAATACTCCCCTGGAGGGAGGCATTAGTGGGTGGGGGAACATGGAGCGTGAGGGGGGTGGGGGGAAGGTGGAGTAACATGGAGTGTGGGAGGAAGTGTAACCAGACTATGTCACAGAGTGGGAAAACCCCACAGTGTGCTGCCTCCTTCCTCCCTCTATTCTCTCCCTCCTTCTCTCCCTCCTTCTCTCCCTCCTTCTCTCCCTCCTTCTCTCCTCCTCCCCTCTCTCTCCCTCCTTCTCTCCCTCCTTCTCTCCCTCCTTCTCTCCCTCCTTCTTCCTCCTTCTCTCCCTCCTTCTCTCCCTCCTTCTCTCCCTCCTTCTCTCCCTCCTTCTCTCCCTCCTTCTCTCCCTCCTTCTCTCCCTCCTTCTCTCCCTCCATAATTACACTCAGCTGTCATGTAGTGCTCACCCTCACTTTTTTCCCAAGGATAGAGTTCATAAATCATTCTTATCATCTAGTTAATCCTGGCTTACAAAACCAACCGTTACTTCATAGACAGCAGTATTGCAACCTGCAGTTACGTTATAGACAGCAGTATTACAATCCTGGAGTTACGTTATAGACATAAATACTATAACCTGGCGTAAGGCAAACTTCAGTATTGCTCTTTATCTCTCTCTCTCTCTCTCTCTCTCTCTCTCTCTCTCTCTCTCTCTCATTTTTTGAAAGCGGATCGAGCCTTCACGTATTGTTTCACCTAAGAAGTTCTGGCTACCGAATTTAAAGAACAAAGATGTCCCAGCAAACTGTGCCAGTGTCTGAAAAAATATCCGTTAAAGAAAGTTAAATTAGGGTTGTTTAGGTCACAGTAGGTTATGGTAGGTTAGGTCGTAGTGGGTTAGGTCATAGCAGTTTAGGTCATAGTAGGTTAGGTTATGGTAGGTTAGGTTACCCAAAGCTACGTTAGGTTCACTATCCCACAGATGAAAGATGGACGACATTTCGAATAATTTTGGGCCACTATCAACGTCCTCTCAACGTGATAATGGCCGAATATGGATCGAAACATCGTCCAATTTAACTTTCAATTTGAGGAATTCTTGTGAAATGTTTCGGCCACGAGACTGACGCTACATTTCACCTCACACTGAAGGTTTTACTCATAACAAAATACTAAACACTAGGCGAACTAAACACTAGGCAAACTAAACACTAGGCAAACACCACATACTAGGCAAACGCTATATACTAGACAAACACCATATACTAGACAAACACCATATACTAGACAAACAAACACAACACACTAGACAAATACAACACACTAGACAAACACCATATACTAGACAAACACCATATACTAGACAAACACCACACACACTAGACAAACACCAAACTAGACAAACACCACACTAGTACTAGAACAACACACACACTAGACAAACACCACACACTAGACAAACACCACACACTAGACAAACACCACACACTAGACAAACACAACACACTAGACAAACACCACACTAGACAAACACCACACACTAGACAAACACCAAACCCTAAACACTTCTCCGAACATTTAGTCACGGTGTGTAGTTGAGATTTCGTCCCAGCGCCACGCCCCTCTCAGAAAATAAATCTAAAAATACACGGTGTAGAGCTAGCTCTACTCTCCCCTCTCATTCTCGTACGAGCGAGGCATGTTACTCTCACCAGCTTAAAGCCGACCACCCACTCCTACCACAAGCAATTCCTGGCTCTCTCTCTCTCTCTCTCTCTCTCTCTCTCTCTCTCATTTACCATTCTCTTCCAAAAACTGACTTGAAAAATCTTTGGGTAATTTATCCTCTTTTGTGTATGCGTGTGCGTGTAATCACCTAAATATAGTTGCAAGAGTCGAATCTCGGCTCCTGCATCCGCCTCTCTGTCAGCTGCTATTAGATTCACTTTCGTAGCTGCATGCGAATTATGTAACCTGTTCTTATAGTTAGGTTTGCATTCTGTCTATCACTTCGCCGTCCATGTTGGTCTTCTTCCTGACCAATTTAAGTCTGAAGAAGTATTTCCTAACATCTCTTCCAACTGTGATATGTACCTGAGACTCGTCTCTCAAAATGGCTCTCCCTGTCCGCCTCTCCTCACAGGTGTGTGTGTGTGTGTGTGTGTGTGTGTGTGTGTGTGTGTGTGTGTGTGTGTGTGTGTGTGTGTGTGTACTCACCTAATTGTACTCACCTAATTATGGTTGCAGGGGTCGAGACTTAGCTCCTGGCCCCGCCTCTTCACTGAGTGTTACTAGGTCTTCTCTCCCTACTCTATGAGCTTTATCATACCTCCTCATAAAGCTATGTATGGTTCCTGCCTGTGTGTATGTGTGCATGTGTCTGTGCATGTGTATGCATGTGTGTGCGCGTGTGTAAAAGAGCAATAACGTAGAATAAATGGAGAATAATGTAACATGGGAAATAATTTAGAATGTGGTATCGGAAAAGAGAAACAGATTTTCCATGACTCCTGACCTAAGATGGTAGGAAATAACGAGGTGGAAGATGAAAAAAAATGATAAAAGAGGGAGATAAAGACAAAAACCGATGACTTTTGTGGGTGAGTGGTCAATACTGTGTTAACCTTACACCTTTCTCTTCCTCCTCCTCCACCTCCTCTTCTTCCTTCTCTTCCTCATTTTCTTCATCTTTCCATCTTCATCTTTCCATCTTCATCTTTCCATCTTCATCCTTCCATCTTCATCCTTCCAGCTTCATCCTTCCATCTTCATCCTTCCATCTTCATCCTTCCATCTTCATCCTTCCATCTTCATCCTTCCATCTCATCCTTCCATCTTCATCCTTCCATCTTCATCCTTCCATCTTCATCCTTCCATCTTCATCCTTCCATCTTCATCCTTCCATCTTCATCCTTCCATCTTCATCCTTCCATCTTCATCCTTCCATCTTCATCCTTCCATCTCCATCTTTGCATCTCCATCTTTTCTTAATACTCATCTTCCTGCTCCTTCTGTGTCTCATACCAACTCTCTCGGAGATGAGGACGAAAGTGAGAATGAGACTGAAGCAGAATAAGAGCAAGAATGGGAGTGAAAATAAATAAAAGTGAGATTGGAAGCGAATGGGATAATTTTGAAGTGATAAGCGTTTGAGGGGATAGGAGAGACGGTAGAAAGGAGGAGTAGAGGGGAAAAAACATGAAAAAAAGACAGCAAAAGAAAGGAGAGATCGAGAGAGTTGTAGCGAGATGTGGGAAGAAAAGAAACAGTATCAGTGAGAAGGGAGGAGTAAGAAGAGACAAGAGAGGTAGAGGAGAAATAAAAGAAAGGAGAGTATATATAATGTACCTTCCCTCTTTCTATCTCCTTACCTCCTTCCCTACCTCCTTTTCCTCCCTCCTTTCCTTCCTCTTCCTCCCATCATACCTCCCCATTCCTCCCTTACAACCTCTCCCTTCGTAACTCTCCCTCCCTCCCTTCCTTCCTTCCTCCCTCCCTCTGAACATTCACTCACATATCCCAAGACTTGTACAGATCACATCTAAGCCCAGTGCCTTTTGCAACCGCTCAAGCCTTCGTTTCATGCAGCCCCTTCAGTGTGTACCCAAATCTTGGCCTCGGAGATGTGTGTGTGTGTGTATGTGTGTGTGTGTGTGTGTAAGTTACTTTCAGAGAATGTTGATCATTAGCAGTGTGGGTCATTAACTGAGTGTTTGGGCTATGAGTAGTGTGTGTGGGTTATCAGTAGCGCGTGTGGGTTATTAGTAGTGTGTGGTGGGTTATTAGTAGTGTGTGTGGGTTATTAGTAGTGTGTGTGGGTTATTAGTAGTGTGTGTGGGTTCTTAGTAGTGTGTGTGTGGGTTATGAGTAGCGTGTGTGGGTCATGAGTAGTGTGTGTGGGTTATGAGTAGTGTGTGGGGGTTATGAGTAGTGTGTGTGGGTTATGAGTAGTGTGTGTGGGGGTTTATGAGTAGTGTGTGTGTGTGGGTTATGAGTAGTGTGTGTGTGTGGGGGGTTATGAGTAGTGTGTGTGTGGGTTATGAGTATGTGTGTGTGGGTTATGAGTAGTGTGTGTGTGTGGGTCATGAGTATGTGTGTGGGTCATGAGTAGTGTGTGTGTGGGTTATGAGTAGTGTGTGTGGGTTATCAGTAGTGTGTGTGGGTTATAGTAGTGTGTGTGGGTTTATTAGTAGTGTGTGTGGGTTATGAGTAGTGTGTGTGGGTTATGAGTAGTGTGTGTGGGTTATGATAGTTAGTAGTGTGTGTGGGTTACTAATAGTGTGTGTGGGTTACTAATAGTGTGTGTGGGTTTTTAGTAGAGTGTTGGTTATTAGTAGGGTGTGGGTTATTAGTGTATGGATTATTAGTAAGTGTGCGGATTATTATTAGAGTGTGTGGATTATTAATTAGAGTGTGTGGATTATTATTAGAGTGTGTGGGTGATTAGGAGGAGTGAGCTGATATTCTGAGGGAGAGAGAAAATAAAGTATGTTACTTTTACTCCTTAGGATATCTGAGGCCCAGAAACAGCTGAGAGAGAGAGAGAGAGAGAGAGAGAGAGAGAGAGAGAGAGAGAGAGAGAGAGAGAAGAAAGAGAGAAAGAAAGAAAGAGAGAGAAAGAGAGAGAGAAAGAAAGAGAGAGAAAGAAAGAAAGAGAAGAGAAAGAAAGAGAGAGAAAGAAAGAGAGAGAAAGAAAGAGAGAGAGAAAGAGAGAAAGATAGAAAGAGAGAAAGAAAGAAAGAGAAAGAGAGAAAGAAAGAAAGAGAAAGAGAGAAAGAGAAAGAAAGAGAGAAAGAGAGAAAGCATCAGGTAGGGTAGGCTCCAAAACCTGGTGGTCCTTGGTCAAGGACAGACAAGGTTATCTACCTGATGAACTTATTCCACCTCTAAATCGACAGGATGGGACCACCTCTACTAGTAGTCAAGAGAAGGCGGACCTCTTTGCTGAACACTTTGCTACCAAAATGCAAGTTCCTGATCCAGCAAAGGACCCTCCTTGGCTAGCTGCAAGAACTGTGTCAAAACTGTCAGTGGTGACAATAAGGCAGGAGGAGGTGCATCTCCTACTTAAATCGCTTGACCAAGAAAAGGCTGTGGGCCCAGACAAGTTGAGCCCAAGATTGTTGAGAAGATGTGCAGATCAGCTAGCAGCACCTCTAACTCGCATCTTTCAGCACTGCCTAGTACAGTGTAAATGGCCCTCTCTATGGAAAGAGGCGAATGTAGTCCCTGTTCACAAAAAGAAGAGCAGAGCAGAAATCAGCAACTACAGACCAGTGTCACTCCTGTCAATCACTGGTAAGATCCTTGAAACAATAATCTCAAGACAAATGACAGAGTTTTTTGACTACCACTCACTACTTTGTGATCGTCAATATGGCTTCAGGAAAGGTTACTCTGCTGCTGATCTGTTGTTAAACCTCTCCACTAAGTGGCACCAGTCACTGGATGAATCCAAAGTCAGCTGTGTGGTAGCACTGGACATTGCTGGCTCTTTCGACCGGGTGTGGCACCAGGGCCTCTTAGCAAAACTTCAAGCACTGGGAATTGCAGGCTCTACGCTATGTCTCCTCAGTGACTACCTTCATGGTAGATCTCTAAGTGTAGTTCTCAATGGAACGGAATCAGCAAGACATCCTATTGGGGCAAGTGTTCCACAAGGAAGCGTGCTGGGTCCATTGTTATGGAATGTCTACTTCAACGACCTTCTTCATCTCATCCCAGAATCACATGCATATGCAGACGACTGTACACTGACATTCAATTATCCAAGAGAAAGAAATGCAGCTGCTCTAAGCTACATCAATCACCAGCTGAGAGCTATATCAGCTTGGGGAAATAGATGGCAAGTAACATTTGCACCTGAGAAAACGCAAATGATGATCGTCTCTAGGCACCATGATGGTAATGCTGGTGCAGTAGTAAGGATGAATGGGAGGATGTTGGCACCTGGAGAAGAAGTTGATATCCTTGGGGTGAAATTTGACTCCAAACTAACCATGAAGAACCATGTTGTAAATCTTGCAAACAAGGCAGCCAGGAAGCTTACAGCACTTCGCCGTATCTCCCATCTGCTTGACAGTAGGGGTTGCAAGATCCTGTACGAGGCACAAGTACGCTCGCACCTTGAGTATGCTCCACTTTCTTGGTTTGCCTGCCCCCCCCTCTCATCTGCGACTGCTTGACAGAGTAGAGAACAGAGCAAGACGTCTCATCTCTCGCCTGGACCCATCCTGGATAGATCTGTCATTTCAGCAGAGCCTTCAACATAGGAGGGATGTGGGTGGCCTTACTGTTATGTACAAGGCCAATATTGTCAAAATACCACACTTGGATCCACTTCGAGGACAGCGTGAAACAAGCTTTTATGCCACAAGACGGGCAGAAAGCAGCAACTTCACTCTGGCTGTACCCTTCTCCAGAACATCACTCCATCTGAGATCATACATACCCAGGATGACTAGAGTATGGAACACATTCGTACAGCATAATGATGTCAACGAGATAAAGTCAGTTGATCAAATGAAAACGCTGGCCCACAGATGGCTCCAACTTCATCCTGTTTCCTACTTGTATGTCTCATAACAATAAAAATGCTTTCAAATGAGCTGATGTAGGTAACAGCTCTTAGCTTGCCAATAAAGTTAGGAATCCTTAACCTGTAAATAGCTGTCAATAAAGCTAGGGATCCTTAACCTTGTCAAACCCTGTGTAAAAAAAAAAAAAAAAGAGAGAGAAAGAAGAAAGAAAGAAAGAAGAGAGAGAAGAGAGAGAGAGAGAGAGAGAGAGAGAGAGAGAGAGAGAGAGAGAGGGGAGAGAGGAGAGAGAGAGAGAGAGTTAAATGAAGGTGTCTGCATGTTTACATTTTTGGAGTGAGACTGACTTAAGTGCGTCGAGATATGATGATTGGGAAAGTGGTTGTGTGTGTATGTGTGTGTATGTGTGTGTTTTGTGTTGTATGTGTGTATGTGTGTGTGTTATGTGTTATGTGTGTGTGTATGTGTGTGTGTATGTGTGTGTATGTGTATGTGTGTATGTGTGTATGTGTGTGTGTCAGTGTATGTGTGTGTGTGTTGTGTGGTAGTGTATGTGTGTGTCAGTGTATGTGTCTGTCAGTGTGTGTGTGTCAGTGTGTGTGTGTGTGTGTGTGTTGTGTGTGGTGTGTGTGTGTGTGTGTGTGTGTGTGTGTGTGTGTGTCAGTGTGTCAGTGTGTGTGTGTCAGTGTGTGTGTGTCCAGTGTGGTGTGTTGGTGTGTGAGTGTGTGTCAGTGTCTCTGCCTGTGTCTCTGCCAGTGTCTCTGCCAGTGTCTCTGCCAGTGTCTCTGCCAGTGTCTCTGCCAGTGTCTCTGCCAGTGTCTCTGCCAGTGTCTCTGCCAGTGTCTCTGCCTGTGTCTCTGCCTGTGTCTCTGCCTGTGTCTCTGCCTGTGTCTCTGCCTGTGTCTCTGCCTGTGTCTCTGCCTGTGTCTCTGCCTGTGTCTCTGCCTGTGTCTCTGCCTCGCTCAGGAAACGTAACTTTTCAAATTCGTAAGGAACAGAATTTCTTTCCATACACAAATGACCATCACATAGAACACTGAATCCTATGCCAACTTTTCGGTCCTACTTGGGTTAATTGTGTACTGATCCAGTCACATTATTGTGCCCCTATATTATTCCCGAGATGCTTTTCCAAAGATTGGTTTTCAATGTGTGTTCACTAATCAACATGATTTTGGTATTTTTTAAAGAGTGTGGATACTCTTAATTGAAACCCAAGGTCCCGTGTTGTTCATTTAAGTGATGGAACTGTAATTCTTGAATCGTGGGAAGTACCTCACGGAACTTGGGTGGTACCTCACAAAACTTGGGCAACACCTCAGGAAACTTGAGTAGTACCTCATCGAAATTTTAACCACCACCTTCCTAAACACAAGCAATTTCTTTCCCTTCTGGCCTATACCCATTTAAGCTCTCTCAGTCTACTGTCAGAGTTCACTGCCATGTAACCAGCCACCTCTTACCTCTGACGGTTTCACAGCTCTGACTTCGGCACAATAGAAACTCTTCTCTGAATCTCTGTATATAGCGAGCACAAAGCCTCAGCCGAAAAGCTCCATTACAGCTATACTTCTCTACACACTCTAGGAAAACTATGTGGAGGCTTAGTTTTTCTTAGTAGACTAATTGCTTAGTTCCTATAATAAATGTTAGGTTAGAGTCTTTGTATCAGTTATATTTTAATTTTGCTGCTTTGTATTGAATAGAACTTTATTGATTTTATGGAGACCAGATATTATCCTTGGCAACTTGTTAAAGTATTTTTTAGCACTGATGACGGCCTTCTATACTCCGAAACTTTTGGAAAAACGGCACTGGTATTTGCGAATTATGAATGCCGAACAGTGAGTCTGGTACCTTATATACATATACATACATCATAGCGTAAGAATAACGTTCTGTAATGCAGCAAGTCCTCTGGTTCACACTTGGCAGATCCCCAACACCCAGTCCTTCCTACTCTAGAACCTGTGTAATATCATTTTTAAACCTACCCAAGGAGTACTCGATTCAATGAAGCTACCTGATAACTTGTTCCAGTCATCTACAAATCTATTGCCAAACCAATGCTTTCTTATGTTCTCTCTAAATCTAGATTTACCCAAATGACCTCCTGGCGAGGTCATTGTTTACAAGCATTAACCAGATATAAAAAATAAAGAAAATAATTTACGAGTTGCCCATGAAGCCTGGTTAGAATGAAAAGAATATATAAGAACGAATATATAATATACAAGAACGAATATATAAGAACGTGAAATTTTTTAAATCATTACCAATTCTTCCAAGATAACGTACACCGAGTGATGCACATATCTAAGCGTTAATCTAGCGAGAGATACACCTCTCTCTACAGCTACCAGATATACACACCTTAGTAAATACTCATTAGTTATACACGCATTATATATACACAGAGTGATGTTCACGGTTTATGCACACAAAGATATATACATCTTAGTTTATATACATAATTAGTACATAACTCAGTGCATGTATGCTGAGAGATATACACAACATTTTTTTTTTTTAAAACATCAGCCGTCTCCCCTAGATTCAGGGTGACCTGAAAAAGAAGAAACACTTTCACTGTCACTCACTCACCGTCTTACCAGAGGCACACCTACACCACACCTCAGATGCCCTTCCCATAAAATGAAATTATATTATTAATTTCGATTAAAAGTGTGATAATTTATGTATTTTAGCTATAAAAAATTCTATCAAAAAACTTGAAACCGCTCTAAATCGTCGATATATATGCAATAACATTTCAGAAATTTTTCTTAATTTTTTAATGGTCCAGCTAATCACTTTCGCTGAATTCCTTCAAGGATATTACCTTGCTCACACTCCAACAGCACATTAAAGTCATAGAAATCACTTGTTTCCACTAGCTCCAATCTAGCATGCTTACATAAGCCTGATGGATGTCCAAGCCCCTCGCATACAAAACCTTTTTTTACCCCTTCCCTCCCTGTCCTAGGACGACCCCTGTCCCTCCTTCCCTCCACTACAGATTTATACGGTCTCCAAGTCATTCTACTTTGTTCCATTCTCTCTAAATGGCCAAACCACCTCAATAGCCCCTCCTGAGGCCTCTGGGAAACTCTTAGTAATCCCGCACCTCCTATTAATCTCCAAACCACGAATTCTCTGCATAATATTCGCCCTTAGACATGATATCTCCACTGCCTCCAGCCTCTTCCTCGCTACAACGTTCAAAACCCATGCTTCACATCCATATATTACATTCACAGCCACACTATCTTTTTTTTTTTTGCATTACACTAAAATAGATGCTCATTTTTCAGTGTATTTACGGTGAGAAATACATTGTGTATTTTCAATGACAGATACCTCTCTTTCAGAATATAAACACATAGTTTACACTGACATCAAGCATTCTTGACTGGTGTTGTACAGGTGTCATGCAGCCTTAATGACCGAAATATATTTGAAAACTATAAAACGAATAATATAAGGCGATAAGGAAAATAAAACAGCGAAATGACACTGATAGCCATAAAATACAGAGGAATATACAATACCAAGAAAAATAAAACACCTTGGATAAAACAATAAGATAAACCAAAAATGACCTATACTTACATGTTGCAGTTCTTGTAACTGTTTCTGAAGGTCAGAGTTCTGGATCGTTAGTTCTGTGTTCTTCTCGATAACACGAGCCAACTGGGATTCCTTCAAGAAGAACAACTATGTTAGTGTGAGCAGAATAGAAGAACACTTCATTATGCTTAGTAATAACCAACATGGAGACAAACTCAGGAGAATAATTGATCTTAATATTTCGATCTTCTTCTGGGATCCTCTTCAACAGAATCCCAGAAGGGGGGTCGAAGTGGGTTATTACTGAGAACTGACAAGTGTTAGTTACTTTTTATTTTGATATATATATATATATTATATATATATATATATATATTTTATATATATATATATATATATATATATATATATATATATATATTTAGCATGCAAACACACACACAAAAAAAGCTGCGGTCACAGCTTGAAGCTTTTATTCAACAATATATGTAGCGAGGAATATATCACTGGCAGGGAAAATAATATTTGCGGTATGGGAGGAAAAAATATCCTTGGCCTGTTAAATAATACTTGTGGCCTAGAAAATTATTCTCCATGTCTAAGAGAAAAAAATCCAGTAGACAAAAAAAAATAGTCGATTCCTTGAAATTTACTAAAAAAAAGTGAAAGTAAAAAAAAAATGCTGGATGTCTGGATGAGGAAACAGACAGGGAAGGTGAGGAAATAGACGGGGAAGGTGAGGAAATAGACGGGGAAGGTGAGGAAATAGACGGGGAAGGTGAGGAAATAGACGGGGAAGGTGAGGAAATAGACGGGAAGGTGAGGAAATAGACGGGGAAGGTGAGGAAATAGACGGGGAAGGTGAGGAAATAGACGGGGAAGGTGAGGAAATAGACGGGGGAGTTGGGTAGACAGATAGGGAAAGTGGGGAAATAGATATGAAAGACCGGGAAATATATAGGCGGGAATGAGAAATAGATTGTGACGTTGGGAAGACAGAAAAAATGACAAGGCAAATGAGACGTAGAGAAGGAGACTTGGAAAAACTGATAAAAACGTATGAAGATACATAAATATGTTGATAAAAATAGAGATAAGCAGATAAAGAACTAAAGAAAAAATAACGCAAACTAAACAAGGATAGTAAAAACAAACATGCAAAACAAGAGAAAATAAAACAAAAGCCAGTCAATACATCTCAAACAAACGTGGGCGGCATGAGGTCACCTTATGTGGGTGGTGGTGGGTGGCATCCTGGGCGGCAACGAAGAGAGAGAGTTCAGAGGTCAGCACTTAGGCAATTGATTTTAAGTATAAACAGTTTTGAGACACTTTTATTATTATGAATCATTGCTACATATGTATCACAAGTTGTGGATACAGTGTATCTCACAAAGAATGTATCACGCATGAGCTGTATAGAGTCGTGTTTCACTGTGTTGAGTTTTTTGATGTTTCACTCTGAAGAGTTTTATCATGTTTTGGGTTCAGTACAACTTTATCACTCTGGGAAGAGCTTTATCAAGTCATAATTCCCAGAGTGAAGCTTTATCATGTTTCACTCTGTGTATAACTTTACTATGTTATCCTTCACTGTGAATAGATTTACTAGCCAGGTTTCACTCTGTAATGGTTTACAAGCGATGTTTCGCTGCGTAGAGGTTTACCAAGTAATGACAAAGCTCTACGCAGAGCGAAACGTTATTCCAATAAATGCTTGTCCTAAATCCTACATCTTCTCTTCAGATTTCAAATCTTTCAATCCAAAAAAAAAATTTCACATTTTGTCATCTGATTTTTAGTACTCACAAATATGCTATTACAAACAGCCCACCTAGAACAATAGTTGTAAATATATATATATATATATATATATATATATATTATATATATATATAATATATATATATATATTATATATATATATATATATATATATATGTCGTGCCGAATATGTAAAACTGGTCAATTAGCAAGAACTCATTTAAAATTAAGTCCTTTCTAAAATTTTCTCTTATACGTTTAAAGATATTTTTTTTTCATTAATGATCATGTAAAAATTTTTAATTTTGCACCAAAAGAATCTTAGAAAACTTACCTAACTTTATTATAACAAGAACAATTTATTTTAGCCTAACCCAACTAAATATATTTTAGATTTGTTTACAATAATTTAATACTAAACAGTGAAATATATTTTTTCCGTTAGGTTCAGAATGATTTTGGCGAAATTATTGCATACACAAATTTTCACTTGTCCTATATGGCAATGGCAAGATGAACGTTGCTATTTAAGCCAAGATCGCAAGTTCTACCTATTCGGCACGACAATTATATATATAATATATATAATATATAATATATATATATATATATATATATATATATATATATAAATCTCGAATCATCTGATAACTCAACAATAATAATGCATATTTTTACAGACAAATCGAATCATTGTCATTCCGAGTCTATAATCGAATAGTCCAATAATTCCCAAACTTTAATCAAATAATTAAAAACGCTTCAAATCATCAAATAACGATCACTAATCATATCACTCACTAAAACACCTCCAGTCATTCAGTACCTTCTTCAGTACATTCTTCTAATCATTCACAGACATGCGAGGAGACCAACACATCATTCCGTTACGATCAAAATCTCTTTGATAATTGAGTCATTATTGTGTTAGCAATTATCGTGAGAGGTGATTAGAGGGCAATTACCCGTCCCCCCTCCGTCCCCACTGCTCGTTTGTCCTCGCTGAGTGCAGCTAATCACCCTAACTGCGCCTGATTAATATTTCTCATAATTGTATTGCCTACAGTCTATTTACTCCCTTAAATTATGACTAAGGGAACGGTGTTTTGATGCCGGTGAAGAGATCTTGATCTAAGTGAATGAGCCTAGTCTCATTCCTCACATTCCACAGGCTCTATATGATCCATGCGGGTTAACTGCTTCCCCACAATAATAATGCTAATGGAAATAATTAATGTTACTAATAATCCTAATACTAATTCTTCCATAGTACTATTACTACCACAATTACTATTGCCAGTACTTCTACCTTTGCTACCATTACTATTGTTACTACCTCTATTATTACTACTACTAGTAATAATTATTATAATAACCCAATATTTTGTCTTTAAACTTAATGATTCGCTAATATTACTAATACTGACACTACTCATTCTTCTACAGTACTTCTACTATTTTTACTACCACTACTACTGCAATTACCACAATTACTACTGTCCTACCACTACTACTGTCATTCCATTCTGTTACTATCTCTGTTACTATTATTAATATTAATATATTAACCCAGAAATTTGTATTTGAAGTTAATGATTTACTTGCAGTATTTAGCTCATTAAACAAGAGGCATTTACTGCCCTAATCTGTAAATAGAAAATTGATTTCGAGACATTTACTTAAACTCTTAATTACCTTAATTACCCATTAGAGTCGACACCAACGAGCTGTCTGCCAACGTAACGAGGAAAGCAGACAGGCAGTGAATGAATACCTAATCTGCTAGGAGAATGACTTGGTTGAGCTGGATTGTGGTAACATAATCAGCAGCTTTCGTTTATTTGTGGTAGATCGCATGATTAGTGTAATTGTGGTTCATTGCAAGATTAACTGATGACGTACAGTCACCTGTTGGGTTTGGTTTCCACTTTTTTTTCCTCTAATAGTCATTTCTTTCACTTGTAGCTAAAAGGTGTGAGTGCAAGTTATTATTGAGCTTATTTATTGATTTGCAAGGATAGCATACTGGGCTACATGTTCACTTCATTAGCTTGCAAACTCGCCTGATTGACTAACACCTTATTGACCTTACAACGTAACCTTATTAGCTTTCAGAGTAACTTGCTGACCTAAAATGGCACACTATTGAGTATGATAGACACCTTATTGACAGAAAAGATAATCTTATTGGCCTACATAGCCATAATGGACTTCAAGGTAACCTTATTGAACTAGAAAGACAATGTACTGATCTACAATGAGACCTTATGGATCTACACCCACACCTTATTAGCCAATACAATTAGCCAAACAATTTGGAAGACTCACCAGATCGTGGCAGAGTTCGTTCTTAAGTTTGAGTTTCTCCTTGAGGGTGACACACTCCAGGTCCTTCTCCTGAACGTGGCGCTGAAGGGTGTGGTGCTGGCGTGTTAATATCTCAAGCTCCTCCAGTTGTTGTCTCAGGGTACTGTTCGTTTCCTCCAGTGCCGCCAACCGCACCACGTCTGCCTCACCCGACCTTCCCCGGGACAGACCCTGTGAAAGACATAAAAAAAAGTTCTTAGACCCTGAAGGATACGGAAAAAGTTCGTCTTAGACCCTGAAGAAAACGAAAATCATCTCAGACCCTGAAGAAAACGAAGAACAAGCTTTTATTTTGAAGTTTCGCTCTTTGCAGCGAAACATCCTCACAGCAAAAGCTTTACTTTTAGTTATGTACTTTGCTGAAAGATTTGCATACGAAACAATTTTTTCCCAATAGGCAAATTGACTTATACGCATTCAAAATTCAAGAGAAAAATAATTGAGTTGTACACACACCAGCGTTTATGATCTGAAGCCGATTAAAAGAACCATTCTTTATAACATGCTTAAATATGCGGAAAGAATGACATTGAAAGAGAATAATTTCAAGGATTATGTATTAACAGTGTTATTATTACGTAGAAGTTCTGGCTAAACAGCTTTAAAAGAATGATAGTGAATGTTTTCTTCGGATCAGCCAACCTAGGCGGGAGACGGCCGATGTTGTAAAAACAATAGCAAGAATTTATTGTTCACTGTTTTCCAAAACATTTTACGACTATTAGACAAATTTTTGGATCGATATTTTCCAGATGATTATTAAATAGATGGAAGGAATTTCACTTTTTTTATTATTTTCGCCTCTTTCATAAATCGTCGGTGACGACAATCAAGGAATTCCAGAGAGACGCGTGTCTGGAAGACATTCCAGGGAGAAGAGGAATGACAGGCCGCCCGCACAAAAGGATCAGAGGAGACCACAGGCCAGACTGTTAATTGCTAGACGTCCAGCTCAATCCTCTGGTCTCTCTCAGACATGTGTTTATTGTACCATATACACCCACACATGCCTACACTCCACAGTATACATCCACATACACATCCAAATTTCCCAGATACACTGACTCCCCCCTCACATGCGATTACACTACCACAATTCTACCACAATTCTACCACACTCCAACCACACACACACACACACACACACACACACACACACACACACACACACACACACACACACACACACACACACACACACACACACACACTCACACTTACACGACAGGAACTTTGTGATGAGTTGAAGAAACGATTTTAATAATTCTCAGTGAGAACAGGGGCAGCACGAGTCGAAGAGAAAGTGCTCACCAACATGTACTCGATACAAACCATACCACGGGCGGTGATTAAACTCGTGGTGAATCGTAAAACTCCAGGCCAGAGTATAAGCCACTGATTTCGTGAGACATGTACTCGATACTATCAAATGCTACGAGTCGTGACCAATTATCATCTTGGATTCTATTAGAGGGAACAAAAACACTGTCTGAACCACTAGCTAAAATCTACTATCAACCAAATAATATGTGCCTCAAAACCTATGAAAGGAAACAGACATGTATTCTACGTAAAATAACTGAGAAGATAATCAGGAGGGTGTAGGAGTAACTAAAGAATGAAGTACTTTCAAAAACAATAACCAGGAGAAGGCAAATCTTACCTCGCACACCAATTGGACTTCTGATATAAAGTAATTGAGAAAGATGGGTTGACCGCATATTCCTGATCTGCAAGAAGTCATTTAATACTGTCTCCACAAGATACTGGGACAAAACCTTAACAAGGTAGGCAGGTATAAAAATGAATAGACTTCGGTGGACCACAGTTCCTTATCGAGAAAGAAGAGACTGTACAAGGAGAGGTGACACAGTGGTGAAGAGCAACAAGTGAAGTTATGCCACGATCAACATTAGGACCAATACTGTTTGTAGTATATGCTAACGACATACTTGAAGAGATAACGTCAGATGTATTTATGTTTGCAGATGCAAAAATACTGAGGAAAATATAAAACGGTGAGGGCAAGAAAAATCTACTAATGTACCTTGGGAAGCTAGTCAGATAAGTGGATTATGGAACTCAGCCTCGACAAATGTAAAATTATGAAAACTGAGGAAGAAGCAGGACAATCGGAAAATGAGTAGATTCATGGGGCAGAGACTGTAATCCTAATCAGTGAGAAATACCTTTGAGTGAGCATGATGCCGAGCATATCGCCAGAGGAGTGCATCAACAGAATAACTTCTGCAGCCAATTACCATCCTGTAACTTTGAAAACAGCTTTGAGGACTAACAGGGTCATTCACTGCCCTATATAAGACATCAACCTCAGCATGGAATCTCTCACTTGATTAAGTATGTTAAGAAACAGGGAAACGTACAGAGGTATGCAACGAAACTAGTCCCAGAGCTATGGGAAATGAGCTATGATGAAAAGCTAAAAGAAATGAATATGGTAGGGCTCCCTGACTGCTCTGAGTCCCTGAGGAGGGAGAGATGAGGGCAACGAGGACAAGAAAATCAGCGAAGTCATGATAACGACAAACAAAATGCACAGAGGACTTCGGAAGTTAGACAACAATACACTGTTCGAGAGGCAGGACACGGTTATACTAAGCCTCATAGTCGAAAGCTAAAGGAATACACGAGTCACCGAAATGTCACGAAGTACTTCTTCAGCCTCAGGGTAATCAGGAAGTGGAAAATACTGGACAAAGAAGGTGGGTTCCATACATAGTTTTAAGTGTGAATCTCTGAATATATAGACTCAGAGGTACGTGTTTGTGTGTATATGAAGAGTGATTCGTATCTCTAAATATATACGTATACACAGAAAGGCATCTCTCAGTATATATACACAAAAAACTGAGTATTTATTATCGTATATACAATGAGTATTTATCATAGTATATACACAGTCCTGGAGTAGATCTTTCTTTCATACTATCAGCAAACAAAATAAAAAATGACAACTAAAAAATCTTAAAAACAGAAAACTTGCTTTAATACTCGAAAAGGAGAAAATGTCAGACAACAAAGGACACGACAGTTAAGGAAATGGAAGAGACTTTGATAAAAAAAGAAAATAGAAAAGTTTAAGGAAGCCAAGAGGTGTGGAAGATAGGCAGCAGCAGCACCAGTTTATAATCAATAGAGGCAGAATTTCAGTGTGATGCTCACGTTAAAAGAATGGTGGTGGTTGTTGTGGTGGTTGTTGTGGTTGTGGTGGTTGTGGTGGTGGTAGTGGTGGTGGTAGTGGTTGTGGTGGTGGTGGTTGTTGTTGTGGTGGTGGTTGTTGTGGTGGTGGTTGTTGTTGTGGTGGTTGTTGTGGTGGTTGTTGTGGTGGTGGTTGTTGTGGTGGTGGTTGTTGTGGTGGTTGTTGTGGTGGTGGTTGTTGTGGTGGTGGTTGTTGTGGTGGTGGTTGTTGTGGTGGTGGTTGTTGTGGTGGTGGTTGTTGTGGTGGTGGTGTGGTTGTTGTGTGGTGGTGTTGTTGTGGTGGTGGGTGGTGGTTGTTGTGGTGGTGGTTGTTGGGTGGTGGTTGTTGTGGTGGTGGTTGTTGTTGTGGTTGTGGTGTGTTGTGGTGGTGGGGGTTGTGGTGGTGGTGGTTGTTGTGGTGGTGGTTGTTGTGGTGGGTGGTTGTTGTGGTGGTGGTTGTTGTGGGTGGTGGTGGTTGTTGTGGTGGTGGTTGTTGTGTGTGGTGGGTGTTGTGTGGTGGTGGTTGTTGTGGTGGTGGTGGTGGTTGTGGTTGTTGTTGTGGTGGTTGTTGTTGTTGTGGTGGTGGCTGTGTGGTGTGTTGCTGTGGTGGTAGTGGTTGTTTAGTGATGGTAGTGGTTGTTGTAGTGATGGTAGTGGTTGTTGTAGTGATGGTAGTGGTTGTTGTAGTGATGGTAGTGGTTGTTGTAGTGATGGTAGTGGTTGTTGTAGTGATGGCAGTGGTTGTTGTAGTGATGGTGGTGGTTATGAAGGCAGTGATAGGCCCTCTACCTCGGTGTTAGTTGACTGTTGTAGGTCGCGTCTTGGAAGACCTAAGGACTTCAATAGAAACTAGCCACACTGCTTGACAATGGAAGATTCATTTGTTCTATTTGGTGTATACAAGCAAATGACAGTGTGTGTGGATGTTCGTCTCGTTTGTATAGTTTCCTTCACCGGTACTCTGGTGGAACCGGGATGTCTGCGCCACCTATGATTCAGTTTCCTAACCTCACTTGGGTGATGTGAAGGATTTAATTTCCTCTTTTCTCCTTTACCTTGTGACCTGACCAAGAAAGGAGCATTAGTTTACTCAACTTTCTGCTCCTCTCACACCTGAGTTGGCTCTCCTCTGGGATATAGTTTTTATTGGAGTGAATCTTACAAATGTTAAATTTCCGTAACAATAACATGCCGTTGGTTACCAGGACTGACTTCACAATTCTTGAGTTAGCAAAGACATGGATTTACCCATTTCTTTCACCCGTCTTTAGCCTTGACATGTCTTATTTCATGTCTCTGTTAAGATCCATAACTTTTTAACCCAACACACTGGATTTGGCTTTGGTCAACCATTCCGCGAAGGATTAAGGAAGCAGTATATTTAGGAGCAACAACTAAAAGGGATGAGAGTAACCCAGATTCTCCTGGACTGTGAAAACTTCCTACCGACCTATTTTCTGCACTGCCTTCAAGGGAGCGAGCACCACCACCTTCACTCGGGTTCCTCTTAAAGAGACAATATCAGTAGCAATGACCCCTTAAAGACCATAGAGACTAAGATAAACCTTTACGAGGTGAGCTTTCTAAGTCACGCAAATGAGGACAGTTAAAGTATATGAAGTCTATTCCAAGATAGATCATTTTCAAGCTATACGAAAGAGGTCCGACCAAAGATATTAAAATGAGGTAATGACCAAATCAGGAAGATCTCTGGTCCAGAAGTAAGGAAGAGGTTTGTCTCCCCCCCCTCCCCCCCTTCAAAAAAAAAAATAAGAAACATGTCTGTCCAAAGATACAAGAGGTCTGGACCAAGAAATAAGAGATCTACCCCAAGATATAAGGAAGAGGTCTACCCCAAGATATAAGTTGTCTATCCCATAAGATAAGAATGCTTATCAATATTATTATGTACCGAGAAGTATGTTAGCAATTCACAATATGAGGATAATGGCATTTTATAGAGAAGACTTTTCGCCCATCAGATATAGGAATTGATGCAGTCCGTAATGGACGAAACGTTTCAATAATATGTCATAAATCTCTCACATCTTATTAAGGCCATGAGACATGGCCTTAGTACGGTAATACACTTCAGCTATGTCTGGCGTGTTCCACCAAGGTAGGATGACCCAAAAACGAAACACATTCACCATCGTTCTTTCAATAGAGGTTTTACACACTAAGAACCTGACACGGAAACCCTTATGCGATAGACCTGACCTTGTATATAACGAACGTTAGGTCCCTGACCGAAAAATCAACATCACAGACCTGATCCCGTTGCCAGAACGAAAGACCTGACTCCCTTATCCATGGGAGTACATAAATACATATGAGTACATGGAACTGACAGATTCCTGAGGACTTTTAGAGTCCAAACTGAGGCTGAGAACTATTTCTATCTACATTAAGAACTATTCTGTACTATCTAGGTGTATCAGGTAGAATAGTAATCTATCTGAGCCACATAAACTTCAAAGCTCAAAGAGCTGGAAAAATATTTTGAATTTGTAAAACTAATTTTCAGAATCAATTACAGCTGATTTATAGACACTTTCTAAATCTAAATTATACAGACCTCGCTCCTGGAGCTTAGAAGTCTGGGGAGAAAAAAACGAAGAAAAGTCTAACTTATAAAGTTTAATAAAATGTTGATAACTTGAAAATAACTAAACAATAAGAAATTTTCAAAAGCCACGAGGGTCTAATGAAAATTTTAGAAAGAAAATGCAGAGATATGATTAAGCAAGACATCGTTAAGCGAGACATCGTTAAGCGAGACGATTACTTGGAAGTCAGCATTTCTTCCCAATGTCTGGGTAGTTGGGAATTGTTCCAACCACAGTACTGGGACTTGTAAGTTGGGAATTGTTCCAACTAAAGTACTAGGAATCTTAAGTTAATTGTTCCATCCACGGTACTGGGACTTGTGGGTAAGTTGGGAACTGTTCCAGCCTTGATATTGTGCCTTATTCATCCTAGC
>NC_069405.1:29784006-29797036 GCF_026875155.1 Cherax quadricarinatus
GTAAGGAAACGTGTCGAAATGTTTCCACCAAAAAAAATATGAATAAGAGAGTTAAGGATGGGGATGTTGAGGAGGTTTGGATATTTAGAGAAGCTGGAGCAAAATAGGGCGTTTAAAAGTTGGAGTGTGGAGGGAAGGCGGGGCTGGGGGTCGCCCTCTGAAACGTTGGAGGGAAGAGGTAAAGAAGGTTTTGAGTGCTAAAAGACTTTGACATCCATAAGGCAGTGTTAGATAGGAGTGAAGGCAATTGTTTTTCATGAATTGACGTGCTGTTGGAGTGTAAGCATTTGAACTGAGAAATCCGCGCCCTTCCGTCAAAACAGCGACTGTCAGTGAATTTTTTTTTTTTTTAGTCACTACCTCGGAAGGAGACAGCCAGAGTATGAATAATAATAATAATAATAATAATAATAATAATAATAATAATAATAATAATAATAATAAAATTTGTTAGTTATATTACCAATATTAGAGTCCATCACCAAGATATTTAAGACTGAGTCTTAAAGACTCACTTTATGAGACTGATTCCGATCTCTCAATTTCTTTACGAAGTCAGAACGACCATAGATCAAAAACGTCTTATCTTCCTAAATCCAAGATATTCATGATAATCTCTGGTGATGATTGGAACTGGGAAGATGAAGAGGGAGATTGGGGATTGGTTGGAGGCTGAGGATCATCAGACTACTCCCTGAGCATCCATAGGGAGGCAGGGAACTAATCAGGGAGGAAAAATGATCTGTCAGAATGATAAGCAAATTTGACTGACTGGAAACTGAAACAAAAATGTTGATGGTTTCTCTGTTATTCTCCATCACAATGGATGGTTTCTGTGTCATTCTCCATCACAATGGATGGTTTCTGTGTCATTCTCCATCACAATGGATGGTTTCTGTGTCATTCTCCATCACAATGGATGGTTTCTGTGTCATTCTCCATCACAATGGATGGTTCCTGTGTCATTTCTCCATCACAATGGATGGTTCCTGTGTCATTCTCCATCACAATGGATGGTTCCTGTGTCATTCTCCATCACAATGGATGGTTCCTGTGTCATTCTCCATCACAATGGATGGTTTCTGTGTCATTCTCCACAATCGATGGTTTATGTGTCATTCTCCACAATCGATGGTTTCTGTGTCATTCTCCATCACAATCGATGGTTTCTGTGTCATTCTCCATCACAATCGATGGTTTCTGTTATTCTCCATCACAATGGATGGTTTTCCCTGTCATACTCCATCACAGATAATGCGTTCTCAAACCAGTCAGTCAAATCTGTCAGTCTCTCAACTATGTCAGCCTGGACTTGGAGGGTTCGGTAATTCTCTGTAGAGTCAGTAATTCTCTGTAGAGTGAGCAACAACGACATCATTTTTAACACTGAATATATGAGAGAAGTGCTGAGCGTCAGCCTAGTGCTTGTTCCTGATACCAGAACTGATATATCGCTGTTTATTGTGTCACAGCTGATGCTGTGTAAGAAAGATGTGAACTTTACAGGAAGGAAGCTTGAAGCATCATTGGAAGGAAGCTGTGAGCTTCCTGAAAGCAGTGACTTTCTCAACTTTCATCTTGACCTTTCCTTGATGACAATTACGTTAAGGTCAATTCTCAGTGCTTCTTCCCAAGGACCTGGGAGTATGTCTGGAAGTTTGACTAACTGACTAGTTGGCTGACAGTCTGACAGACTGGCTAACTGGCTGATAGTCTGACAGTGACAGATTGGCTGCCTGTAAGGTTGAAACACAATATTATATTATAATAAATTATTATATATTATATAATTATAATATAAAATGTAATAAAATATAATACATATAATAATTATATAATATATTATTAAATATAGTATTAAAAATATAGTATAATAATATAATATAGTATTAAAAACCATTTGTCTCTATTCACTCCTATCAAATACACTCACGCATGCCTGCTGGAAGTCCAAGCCCCTCGCACACAAAACCTCCTTTACCCCCTCCCTCCAAGCATTCCTAGGCCGACCCCTACCCCGCCTTCCCTCCTCTACAGATTTATACACTCTCGAAGTCAATCTAGTTCCTTCGATTCTCTCTACATGTCCGAACCACCTCAACAACCCCTCCTCAGCCCTCTGCATAATAGTTTTGGTAATCCCGCACCTTCTCCTAATTTCCAAACTACGAATTCTCTGCGTTATATTTACACTACACATTGCCCACACATTATATAATAGTAATATAATATAATAATAATATATATTATATTATTCCCAGCCCCATTACTTATAAAACCTTGAAATCTCCCTTCCTCCATTACCCTTCCCTGCTGTTTCTTCACCTCTACCTCTACCTCCCTCTTTCTCTCCCTCCCAAACTCCCCACCACCCAAAGGCAGCATGTCTTACCCTAGGGAATATTTGCTTTAGGGATAAAAATACCTAAAAATTCAATATTCCGGCAGACAAAATCCTTATGGAACCCACCACTACCCACCCTGGCTGCGTCTGACTCCATCCCAGCCTCCTTCATCTCTCCCTCTCTCTCCCTTTCTGTCTTACATCCTCTATTCCCTCCTTCCCTCCTGCAGGTTAAAAGGATGGCAAATCTTTGTTGCAGGAGTTAACTTCTCCAGGAAGGGAGAGAGGGTGGGAAGGAGGGAGGGAAGGAAGGGAGATTCTGTAGGTTAGATAGGAAGGTCTGTCCATATTGGTAATGTTGGATAGATCTCCTATCATCATGGTATTGTATGATGAAGCTCTGGCCATCATGGTATTGTGTAATGGAGCTCTGATCATCATGGTATTGAATGATGGAACTTTTACCATCATAGTACTCTGTGATAGTTGTGCTAGCCTCGACTATCGTGATACTGTGCGAGCTGCACCCATCATGGTATTGTGTCATGGTAGTGCTAGCCTCGACCATCCTTGCATGGTGTGTGGTGGGAAGGATTAAGCTGGATTACTGTCTCAGTTGACACAATCATTGAGGTAAATCCCTTAAAGCAAGCATCAAATACCTTTCTTTTACAAGGTATTCTGCGCCCGGCGATTAATGTAAAGAAAAAAAAAAAGCAAATTGGTTAAACATGTTGTTATTGACAACAAAAACATCAATATTATTTTTATATTTTCATCAGGAATAAAATTTTGTTACATGTTTATTATTGTTTTGACTGAAATATTCAGTCTTTTATCTGGTCACGTACAATGCAAACTGCACTTTAAATACACTTGGCAGTAGTAGGATACAGCTTTCATCACTCCTTGTGCAGTATGACCCACACGGGTTTGTTAATTGTACTTGTATGGCAGTTGGGGGACGGAAGATCGAGCCTTTACCACTCACAGCATGTCGTTTCGCTGTTCTTAAAGTTTTCCTGAGTAATTCTGGCATCAGCAGCTTGCAAAGAGCTTGTGACAGATCCACCGAAGCATTTCGTTGTTTGGCATACACTGATGTTGCTTGAAGACGAGGTGTGCGTTATTAAATAACGTTGGCGGTGTGTGTACACTCGCCTAATTGTGGTAGCAGGGGTCGAGACTCGGCTCCTGGCCCCACCTCTTCACTGACCGCTGCTAGGTCCTCCCTCTCCCTGCTCCATGAGCTTTATCATACCTCGTCTTAAAACTATGTATAGTTCCTGCCTCCACTACATCGCTTGTCAGACTATTCCACTTCCTAACTACTCTATGACTGTGTGTGTGTGTGTGTATGTGTGTGTGTGTGTGTGTGTGTGTGTGTGTGTGTGTGTGTGTGTGTGTGTGTGTGTGTGTGTGTGTGTGTGTGTGTCGTTAGTAGTACCGTGTATCTAATTTGTAATCAGTATGCGAGGCCATGCTCGGAGGTAAGGAGTGAGGAGAATGGAGGGAGAGAAAGAGGGAGATAAAAAAAAGGGGGGTTAAAACCCTAGAGGGAGTGGAGACTAAGAGCATAAAAGGATAGGAGGGGAGAAAGGAGGAAGCGAGGGAGGAGAAAGAGGAAGTTAAGAAAATAAAACTAGACAGGAAATTTATTTTTCTGACAATTGACTCAGTACTGTAGTTTAGCGTATGTTGTTTATGTTGATTTGGTCAATTCAGGTGACAAGATTTTGGCAAATGATTACCGTGAAGCTCGTCTCTTACTCTTTATGCTCTCTCGCCTCTCATTCCCTCTCTATATCAGTGAAAGGAAGCCGGTTGTTCGAGTCTTGAGGTCAAGAGCCTGAAGGAGTAGTTTGAGGTAGCCGGATGCAGTTGCTACCAGCTGGAAATCACTTGGAGCAAAGATCTTGGAGGAGCCAGCAGCTGGATCAGACGCTCTTACCTGCCAGCTGGGAAGGCAGCTTCCCTCAGCCAACAGGCATTGCTGATCCACCTGCCAGTCAGTTCCAGTTAGTCGACAGAGAACTCCATCAGCAGCCAAAGAATGGTTTCAGCTACAAGGTCACTTCAGTTAGAATGCGAGGTATCGACATCACAGCGAAAGAGCGAAGTTCTGTCTCAAATTACAGGGCACAAAACCATTGCTGGAACAACTATCCTTTAATTCACAAGTCATAGTACAGTTCCTGGAACAATTCACAACCCAATCTACAATACCGTGGATGGAACAATTCATAACAAACCCACAAGTTACAGTTCCCTGCCTGTACATAAGAACATAAGAAAGGAGGAGCACTGCAGCAGACCTAATGGCCCATACTAGGCAGGTCCTTCTCAGACCCAAACCCACTAACAACTAAGAGACGCTAACGAGACTATCAGAGCAAAGTAACAAGTGAAACACCAAAAAAAAAAAAAAACATTCAAGTGAACAAGACAGAAAGCAAGAGGAAAAAAAATACCCACTTAGATACAGACAGCTTACTTTCAGTGACCTGTCTTTTCCCAGCAATTAATAATTATAGAAAGCCTGAAGAAAACTACCATATTTTCCGGCATACAAGGCGCTCCTTCCCCCCCCCCCCCCACACACACAAAAAAAAATCTTGGGAACTCACCCTGTGCCTTATATACTGAAGGTCAGGGTTAGGAGTAACCTTCGGGTTACGCTTTAGCGTAGAGTAAAAGGGTAAGTGATCCTTGAATATTATTACTGATTTACTGTTATACTTCTGTCCTGCGTCTTATATACCTGGAGAGGGTTTCAGGGGGGTCAACGCCCCCGCGGCCAGGTCTGAGACCAGGCCTCGTGGTGGATCAGGGTCTGATCAATCAGGCTGTTACTGCTGGCAGCATAGAAAATACGGTACATAAGTAATGTAACAGTTTCTAGGAACATATTAATCCAACAAATAGATGGAGAGAAGCAAAGTCAATGTCCCCCGGGTCAGACGGACTGTTTCTAAGGGGCCTTAGAGAGTACACAAATAACCCGCACGTTTCGGCCCATTGACTAGTTAATGATCCAAATCGGATCATTATTTGTGTATTGTTCTAGTCGAGAGTGCAATGGACAACTTGGTGATCCGTTCTTAGCCTGTTTCCTACAAGACTGAGTGTAGAAAGTGCGCCATATGCATTATCAATCGTGGTACTACACAAATAACCCGCACATAGGACCGAAACGACATTTCGGTCCGACTTGGGCCATTAACGATCACCAAATACACAGTATCTTCTGTCAGCAATGTGGTCGACAGCATTTTCTGAATTCTCAGAGATGGAAACGTGAGATCAGTAACTAGTTTTGTGGTCACCATCATGAAACTTATCAAGCAGAGGCCACCAGCAACAGTAGTAACAGCAGTAACAGTAACAGCAATAACAGCAACAGAGTAACAGTAACAGAAACAGCAGTAGCAGCATCTGGACAGTGATGGACGGCTGGAAAAAATATTTCTACAGTTTACTTTTTATAGTTAAAAATAGAATGACGCTCAACCTAGCATTGAAAACCCAGTTAAAGTGCTGACGTGGCACTCGGCACTGTGGCACTCGGCACTGTGACACTCGACACTGTGGCACTCGGCACTGTGACACTCGACACTGTGGCACTCGGCACTGTGACACTTGGCACTGTGACACTCGGCAGGTGTTAACCCCCCCCCTATGGATAATACAGCACCGGGTTAATTAGAGGCACTTGAGTTTGATCCGAGGAAGGAGAAAGTGAGGCTAATTCCTCTTAAAGAACTTTAACGATAGATTTTGAATTTAGGCCGTGAAGGCAAAAATATTTATTTGCTAAAATGCTAAAGAATTCGGGGCGAGTTGATTTTGCAATACAACTGGAGAATGCATCTTCCGATTGACTTCAAACCTTTAGTGCATTTGTGTTTATTATTCTCAAAGGAAACTTAGTTTTTATTTTGGATTGTGTAAAAAATAAAAAAGAAAGTGACAATACCTCGGCTACAACAATCCACAACCCAGAATATCGTAGCTACAACAATCCACAACCCAGAACATCGTAGCTACAACAATCCACAACCCAGAACATCGTAGCTGCAACAATCCACAACCCAGAACATCGTAGCTACAACATTCCACAACCCAGAACATCGTAGCTACAACAATCCACAACCCAGAACATCGTAGCTACAACAATCCACAACCCAGAACATCGTAGCTACAACAATCCACAACCCAGAACATCGTAGCTACAACAATCCACAACCCAGAACATCGTAGCTACAACAATCCACAACCCAGAACATCGTAGCTACAACAATCCACAACCCAGAACACCGTAGCTGCAACAATCTACAACCCATAACACCGTAGCTACAACAATCCAGAACACCGTAGCTACAACAATTCACAACCCAGAACACCGTAGCTACAACAATTCACAACCCAGAACACCGTAGCTACAACAATCCACAACCCAGAACACCGTAGCTGCAACAATCCACAACCCAGAACACCGTAGCTGCAACAATCCACAACCCAGAACACCGTAGCTGCAACAATCCACAACCCAGAACACGGTAGCTACAACAATTCACAACCCAGAACACGGTAGCTACAACAATTCACAACCCAGAACTCGGTAGCTACAACAATTCACAACCCAGAACACGGTAGCTACAACAATTCACAACCCAGAACACGGTAGCTACAACAATTCACAACCCAGAACACGGTAGCTACAATCCACAACTAATCCACAACTCACAATCAACACCGCGGTTGCAACAATCCTCAACCCAGAACACCGTAGCTACAACAATCCACAGCTAACCCACAACCCAGAACACCGTAGCTGCAACAATCCACAGCTAACCCACAACAAACCCACAACTAACCACAACACCACAGCTACAACCCACAACTAACTCACAACAAACCCACAAACCCGCAGCACGGTAGCTACAACAATCCACAACGCCGTAGCTACAACCCACAACTAACCCACAACACCGAAGCTACAACTAACCCACAACTAATGCACAGCACCTTAGCAACAACCCACAACTAACCCACAACACCGTAGCTACAACAATTCACGACCCACAACTAACCACAACTCCGTAGCTACAACTAACCCTCAACACCGTAGCTACAACCCACAACACCGTAGCTACAACCACAACTCCGTAGCTACAACCACAACTCCGTAGCTACAACCACAACTCCGTAGCTACAACTAACCCTCAACACCGTAGCTACAACCCACAACACCGTAGCTACAACCACAACTCCGTAGCTACAACCACAACTCCGTAGCTACAACCACAACTCCGTAGCTACAACTAACCCACAACACCGTAGCTACAACCCACAACACCGTAGCTACAACTAACCCTCAACACCGTAGCTACAACCCACAACACCGTAGCTACAACCCACAACACCGTAGCTACAACTAACCCACAACCCACAACACCGTAGCTACAACCACAACACCGTAGCTACAACCCACAACTCCGTAGCTACAACCCTCAACACCGTAGCTACAACTAACCCACAACTAACCCACAACACCGTAGCTACAACTAACCCACAACACCGTAGCTACAACCCACAACACCGTAGCTACAACCCACAACACCGTAGCTACAACCCACAACACCGTAGCTACAACCCACAACACCGTAGCTACAACCCACAACACCGTAGCTACAACCCACAACACCGTAGCTACAACCCACAACACCGTAGCTACAACCCACAACACCGTAGCTACAACCCACGACACCGTAGCTACAACTAACCCACGACTAACTCACAACATCTTGCTAACAGTACACAAACTTTACCATCACTTATTTCATATTTATATTTTTCCTAAACAGATTTGATAAACCTTGCAAACAGTGAATAACGTCAACATCGGATGAAAACTGTTTTGCACTTGTACGGAACAATATGACTGATAAGGAAGTTAATAGTGACAGTATTGTTATTAGCAGTAGTAGTAGTAGTAATAGTAGTAGTAATAGTAATAGTAGCAATAGTATTAGTAGTACTATTGGTAGTAGTATTACTTGTAGTAGTAGTAGTTTTCGTAGTAGTAATAATACTTCTAGTAGTAATAGTAGTAAGTCTACTTGTGGTAGTGTAAGTAGTAGCACTACTGGTAGTAGTACTGGTAGTAGTACTATTATATTATTGTGGATGTTATTACTATTATTACTGTGGTTATTACTATAATTGTTATTGATATTACTATTATTAGTAGTAGTACTATTGTAGTTGCTATTACCACTTATTATTTTTTTGATTACTGTTCTTATTTTGGTTTCGATTACTCTTATTGTTATATACATAAAGATTCTCTAAACCCTAAAGGTTTTTTCGGCCTCTTTGGAATGGGCAATAACCACACAATAAAGGGAAGGAGAGCGGTAGCATCGGTTCCTGGGATCAAGAACACCAGTATTAACGTTAAGTCTAATATTTTTCAGTACTTGTTTTGCGTAGTCTCGGAGAAAGAGGTATTCTTAATTGTAAGATTGTTTTTGAGGGGAGGGGGGGGCAAGGATGGGGGTGTGCCATTGTAAGGTGCCCTACTGGAAAGGTTCCAAAAGTGTGTTGAAAACAGGAAAGGTAGCAAGGCACTGTGAAGAGTGGTACGAAATCATTATGAAGCGTATGACTTAGGAACTGATAGGAGAAAAAAAGGTATGTATGGTGGAAATTAAAATTAAAGAAATACTCAGTGCTTTTTTGAGAGTGTTCTCTCTCACGCGCACACAGGGACACACGGACACGCACGCACGCACGCACGCACGCACACACCACACACACACACACACACACACACACACACACATGTACGTCCCTCTTTCCCCGACACATCCCATTTGCAAGTCTTGTGTTCTTACACTAACATCGAAGATGTCAATGTCAGATCACGAGAGCACTCAGATGTATTTCTCTCAGCGTAAGTGGTACCTGAGACAGTACCCAGTTCAGTCAGTAGGTCAATACCATGGACATGTGGGTCAATACGAAGCCAGGTGGGCAGGATAAGCAAGGTACAAACTAAAGCCGGGATGTTCTAAGCAGCTTCCAGCAGTACTCAGAGTAAGAGTGAATGATGGGCGTATGAATGTGTGAGCATCACATTTGTTTAGTGAACTTTCACATCTGTTGAACAATCATTCTCCTGTGCTTCACGTCTACTGCTCCTCCCGCCTCTCTTACCTCCTGTGCAAGATGCTAGTCATGCTAGTAATGCAAGAAGGGGATATTGATTGTCATCGTCTCAAAAACACACCACAGAAATTTTTAATGACAAATTTTCTCTACTATGATGCAAAGTTCCCCTATCGAAATACTGTTCCTTCTTTACGTTAACTGGAGATGAAGTAAAGAGGAGACTGAGAGGCTGGTGTGAGCCTGTGAGTGGGGAGGAGAGAGGTAAGAGTTTCCCCTGAGATGTCCTGGATCTGAAAATCGAATGGCTGGGTGAGTTATAGAAAGCGTATAATGACCTCATCACGGGCAGGTGGAGGTATGGTGCGTACCTGTGTGTCAGGGTTCATCTCTCACCTCTGTGACGGTGCCACCTGACATTATAAATTGATCCTCTTCCATCTGGGATCAGCTGGAAGTGAATCAGCTTATAATGTATGTATGCATGCATTTATGTATGTATACATAAATGCGTACATACATATATACACAAGTACACACAGGATTTATACACAGTTTTAAGTGATACGATAGGGTTATCGAAGTCAGAAGAGAGAATGAACCCAGTAGCGGCTAGCGATGAGGCAGGTTCAATAGCTGAGACTATTCGTGCAATCACATACTGGTGAATACATATAGGCAAGAACGAACACACACACACACACACACACACACACACACACACACACACACACACACACAGATCGTTTTGTTTACATCTAAGTCCCACGATGGAGCCTGCCATACTCATGCAAAATCCCCTCTCATATTTTTAAAGTAATAACCAGGTCACTTCGAATTAATCAGATGATTTGAAAAGACCTCAAAGGAAGCTTCAAGTACCACCGTTGCCACTGGAAGCTAAAGTATGTTAGGTAGCTGCTTCTCAGCTACAGCAAATACTTACATCAAGCAAGGGAGGGGCTCCAAGTTGCTACTTGAGAATCTCCTCGCTCCATCAGGTAGACTCCTGCTCAGGGATACGTATCATAAGGGGTTAAACAACGCACTGAGCTCTAAGATCGCTTACTAACTCACAGCCATTGGCAATGAATAAACTAAAGGCACTGCAAGCCTGTCCAAGCTTACGGCGGTGGTAGCTACTGAGGCTCCAGACTCGGGAAGCGGAGATACGTGCTATCACACCGCCTGGTGCTGTTTCATTTCGTTTAGTGTACGTTGGAACATCAACCCTTTTGACCCAATATTGGGCAATTATTAGTTCTTTTAAACTACTTCACGTACTGGAGGCCATTTGTGGTTACTGCAAGAGTTTTCGAAAGCCAAAACAAATTATTACCTCTATTGAGTAAATATTTATTAAGATCCGAGCGAAAATATCGGCAATTCCTCTCGAATTCCCGCCAAATTTTCCGACACCCCCAGTGAGCGCATGCAGGCGAACCGACCAATCAGAGACGGCTAGACATGAGAATAGCGAATCAGGAGAGGGCTTTCAGAGCGCCTAGAGGACCCCGTGGAGATCAATACAGAGGGGCCGCGCGCAACCTTCCACCCAAGACCGCGCCAACCATTTGATTAACATTGATTATTCGAGAATAAATATACATGGAGTAAATAAAATTTGTGGCACGAAAGAATAATTGAAGTAACCCTGAGATAACTGGGGGGTTATTACGCATTTATTTCGTCCTTGGATGAGAAAGAAGACTGAATCGGAGGAAAAAAAGAAGGATCTTTAAGGACGATTCTGAACTTACACACTCACAAAATATCAAATGTTAGATTACTAACAAAAAAGTCGCCAATTACTCAGCCGATCAAAGGGCGGCCGGCCACAAGTGGGGAGTGGCCACATCACCACTGTTGTCGGAAATTGGGTCATTTTGACAATAAAATCATCAATGTGGTACACTTGAGCAGCGACCAGAGAAGAGAGACACTAGGACATAAACCTGCCGTCATGTGTGACCTTTGAGACCTGTACTCTGACCTCTTGGACTGATACCCGCTGGGAGACGCCCGTACCCGACTTCATAGACCCATGTATGATGAGTGGGACCCGTACCCGAGCTGTGGGTTTCTTTCATGCTTCATGGAAACTCGTTCTTTACCGTGGGAATTCGTACGCAAGACACAGGGACACTATCAATAAGACTGAAAAACAAAGCCCATGTTAATCTAACCCAGTCCATGTTAATCGAACCCAACCTAGGTTAATCGAACTCTGCCCATGTTAATCGACCCCAGCTCATGTTAATTGACCACAGTCCATTTTAATTGAATCTAACCCATGCAAATTGAACCCAGCCTTTGGAAATATTTAGGTAATATGAAAATAAGCTAAGATCCTGGGAATCAAATCCAGACCATTGTACGCATATGTCCCATTGGCCGAATGATATATACACTGAGAAAGATACGTCTCATTGTATATGCGTTGAGACCATACTTTAGCCCTATTGTTAGGTATCAATACTTGATCCATTAAATCCAGCACCCACTCGTAAGAGATTTAAATCCAAACATAGGGTGACTACTGCACACAGGTTGGGTGTGCAGCGGTTACCCTAGCACTCAGTGAAGAGGCGGTGCCAGGAGCCGAGTCTCGACCCCTTCAACCACAATTAGGTAAGTACAATTAGGGGAGTCCCCTTCCTGTTGGCAATATTGATAAAATTACCGATAATGAGTACAAGGACTGGATCCAGACATTACTCAGAACTCGGCAAGTTAGTGATAATGAACCGTTTACAAATTATGAAATTGTTAGGAAAAGAAATGGGCTGTTTACAGGGTCACTGATTCAGTCACAACATTACTGTGTAAGTGATACGTGCTTACGTAGTTGTGGTTATGAGAAAACCTGTTTTCCGACAAGTCAGAGTTATTTCGGGATTATTATTATACTTGTAATAATAATTTTATTAATATTATTATTGTTACCCTCTTGATATTTGCGCATGAGACAGAGGCAACTAGCAACGAGTCGACCAACATTCGTACCCTATTAACAGTTATCTGTGTTAGAAATATTACCATTACATTCCTTTGGGAGAATTAAACTGGCTGGAGTCATGAGGCGGTAATCATCAGGTTTCATCTAAGGGAATCTATTTTCTCGAATCAAATGCCCGTAACAGTGTCAATATTAAACATTCAATGGTTTTATCTGTGAAATGGGTTTATCTGTGAAGCCCCTTTTTTTCCATTAACGTGAAACGCTAGATATGTATGGGTCATTCAGGATAAGGAACGGTGGAGGCTCAATCCTCCGTTTGTTACCCTTTAGTTTGCACTCAAAACATTCAAAGTAAATGAAGACTTTCGTGCCTGGCAGTGCTGAACGGTTTACACACACATACACACACACTTGTGATGTAGTGGATGCAGGATCCATACATAGCTTTAAGAAGAGGTATGATGAAGCTCATGGAGCAGGGAGAGACTAGTGAAGAGGCAGAGCCAGGAGCTATGAATCTACCCCGGTAACAACATTTAGACGAGTACACA
>NC_069405.1:29797536-29813554 GCF_026875155.1 Cherax quadricarinatus
CAACGGTTTTACCAAGCCCCCCCCCCCAAACGGCTTGATAAACTCCTGGAGAGCAAAACGTTGCCCAAAAAAATTTCCCCACATTATTTTGGCATTTGTTTTCCTTTTTACCTAACAGAAAAAAACATTTTTGATACTGTGGGCAACGAAAGACTGGATAATATCCGAGGCGCAGGCAAGAACAACGGGAAATGGACTACAGTGGATTAAAATAGCCCCTTTTTGGGGATGGAAATAATAAAGTGATTAAAAAAGAGAGGGAGTCAAAAGGGAAAAATTTGGGACAAATAGAGTTCGGGAAAGGGATCGTGGGGGGAAACCACTGTTTCTTTTTTAAATGTAAATGACTTTCCCAGAAGAGAGAATGAGTAGGGGAGGGAAGAATAAAGAGGAAAAAAAAAAAAATTTTGAAGAGAAGCAAAGACTAAAAATGGACTAGAAGAACTACAGGATTGGCCCATCTAAATGGCTATCAAAATTTCCTTTCCCCCAAGAAAAAGAAATTATGAAATTTGGGGAAGGGAAAATTTTTAAAGCCTTGAAACCAAATAACTCAGGTGACAGGGGTTTAAAATCCTACCAAGAAAAAAAAACCTGGGGGTTGAGCAAAAGTGTTGACGAACAACAGAGGCAAACAACCAAAAAAGCTATGGGGAAAATATTCTTTTGTTAAACCTAATACAACTAGCTTTCAGGAATCTAAACCGACTCATGAATATTAAGGCCTTTGAGAAAGAATATAAAGAAAAAAGAAAAAATGCATATGAATTTTTTAAAATACAACTTTTTTCCAGGGATAAGCAGAGGAGCTTTGAGAGTAAACGAATTTAAAACTGGGAAACCAGAGGACCAGCCCGGGAAATACATGATACCCCAGCAATACTCAATTTAAGGGGAGTGTACAGTGAAAGACTGCTCGAGAGGCAATTTGTAAAGAAAACACCGATGCCCAGGAAGAATTTTTTTTGGGCCCAGGGTGGAAAGGGAAAAGGGAAATAAAAGCCCTTTGAAAAATAGTATTGAAAGCGGGTTTTTTGCATAATAGTTTTAAGAAGAGGAATGACAGGACCCATGAGGAAAAACCCCCAGTAAGTGGAAAGAGGCGGGAGAAAGACATGTCCCCTTAATCACAAACAGCGAGCAAAAAAGCGAGTACAAAATACTAAAAAGAGAGGACAGCTAAATGTTGACGTCCTTAGAAAAAACTGAATGATTTTTTTCTAAATTTTTTAATAAATTTTTTTAACTTAAAATCCTATTTTTAAAAACTCCCAAAATATTTAGGCGGAAAAATGTCAATAAATGTTTTTTTTTGGGTTGATGAAATTTAAAACTGAGTGCAGGATTAATCGCTTTCTCTAGAAGAGAATATTTCGTACCCCCCCAAACCCCAAAATTTCCTCTAGAAGAAAAAATTTTTCGTATCGAAAACACTTTCTCAAAAAGAATTTTTTCGTACGCCAACATTTTCTCTAGAAAGAAAAATTTCGTATCCCAAACACTTTCTCTAGAAAAAATTTTTCCGTATCGCCAACACTTTCCTCAAAAGGAAAAATTTGGGTATCCCCAAACATTTTTCCCCTGAAAAAATTTTTCGATCCCCAAACACTTTCCTAGAAAGAATATTTCGTATCCCAAACACTTTCTCTAAAAATTTATTTCGTATCGCCAACACTTTCTCTAAAAATTTTTCGAAACCCCCAACACTTTAAAAATATTTCAAAAATTTCCTAAAAAAAATAAAAATTTAAAAGAAAAGCTTTTTCTATATACACGTTTAAAAAATTTTTCCCAAAATTTTTTTCACCTTTAATTATGAAAAACTCACGCAAATGTTGATTAGAAACCCGCCACGGCTCCCAAATATAAGCTTTTTTTTAAAATTTTTGTTTTTTTTGTATGCTGTGGGTGTGTGTGTGTGGGGTTGGGTGGGGGGTGTGTGTGTGTGTGTGTGTGTGCGTGTGCGTGTCCTGTGTGTGTGCGTGTTGGGGCCCGCGAATGTGTGCGTATGTGTGCGGTGTGCGCAGGGTTTTGCTGCATGTGCTCGGGGCTGTGCACGCGCGCGAGCGTGGTGTGTGTGTGGGGTGTGGGGTGTTGTGTGTGTGTGTGCGCGCGGGGCGCCCGCTGTGAGTGTGCGCGCCCCGCGTGTGTGCGTGTGAGTGCGTGCCACAAGCTTTTGGGGTTTTTTTTTTATTGCACGGCGCGCGCGCTGGGAAATTTTTTTAAAAGTCGTGAACGAAATTTTGCTTTGGGTGTTTGTGCATTTTTAATCATTTGTTGGTGTCCCCACTTAACCCGGGGAGGGGTTTCACCTCGGGCTGACTCACTGCCCCAGCGGGAATTCCACACCAACTTGCCCCCTTATTTAAAAAACTCAAACGGGGAGAAGTGAAAATTGGCCCGCAGCTGCCACGGTGAATTTGGGACTCCATGACTTGCGTTCCCCGCTGTTTTAAAGTTCAGCGGGTTCACCCCCACCGGGGTTTGTTTTAACCAACCCCACACAAAACACAAAAACCCACACACACACACACACAACACACACAACACACACACACACACACACAACCCACACCCCCACAGTGACACCCCCCGGAAATGGGTAATGACACCGATTCCCAAAAAAACCCCCTTTAACCAAAGGGGGGGATTTAAACCCCGCGGTCAACAGCCCTCTGCCAGGGGGTTCAAACCCCCCCCATGGTGGGCTTTTTTTACAGGGGACACTAATGAAAAAAAACTTAATTTTTTTTTATGGTTTATTAAAAAAAATTTTTTCTCAAGTTAAAAGAAAATAAATTTAACTTGTGTTTCATGAAATAATTTGAAAATTTTTTGGGTTTTAACTTTTTTTAAAAAAATTTCATTCTCCGTTTTTTCCTTTTCCTTTTATTTCCACATAAACAATTGACACAGCTGTCAGGGAACAACGACACAGCTTTCAGGGAGAAAATCTGAACATCTTTTAAACGAGACAACTGACACAGCTGTCACGAGACAACTGAAAACACCCTGTCACGAGACAACGACACAGCTGAACGAGACAACTGACACAGCTGCACGAGAAAACGACACAGTTTGCACGAGAAAAACTGACACAGCTGTCACAAAACAACTGACACAGCTGTCACGAGACAACTGACACAGCTTTTCACAACAACTGACACAGCGTCACGAGACAACTGACAAAAGCTTCACGAGACAACTGACACAGCTTCACGAACAACTGACACACTGTCACAAACCCAACTGACACAGCTTCACGAGACAACGCAAAAGCGCACGAGACAACTGACACAGCGCCCACGAGACAACTGACACAGCGTCACGAGACAACTGACCCCAGCTTTCACAGAAAATACACAGCTGTCCGAACAACTCCCCCAGCTGTCACGAGACAACTGACACAGCTGTCACGAGACAACTGACACAGCTGTCACGAGACAACTGACACAGCTGTCACGAGACAACTGACACAGCTGTCACGAGACAACTGACACAGCTGTCAGAGACAACGACACAGCTGCACGAAAAACAACTGAAAACAGCTGTCCAAAAACCCTGACACAGCTTCACGAGACAACTGACCCCAGCTGTCACGGAAAACCCTGACACAGTTTGCCGAGCCAACTGACACAGCTGTCACGAACAACTGACACAGCTGTCACGAGACAACGACCAGCGTCACGAGAAAAACAACACGCTGCACGAGACAACTGACAAAAGCTTTTCACGAAAACAACTAAACCCCAGCTGTAAACGAAACAACTGACACAGCTGTCACGAGACAACTGACACAGCGCACGGGGACAACTGCCACACCCTGTCACGAGACAACGGGAAACAGCTGTCACAACAACTGACAAAAAGCTGTCCCGAGACAACTGCCCAAGCGGGTCACGAGCAACGACACAGCGTCACGAGACAACTGACACAGCTGCACGAGACAACTGACCAGCTGTCATGAACAGATAAAAAGAGACAACTGACCCCACCCCTGCCATGAACAACTGACAGACCAAACCGACGTGATACAACTGACACAGACCTAGCTGACATGCACTATATAAAATCTATTTTATGCAGAGCATTTTCGGGCAACTTAATGTGACCCACAACAGTCTTCTGACACCCCCGGTTTCGAGTTGGGGGAACAATAGCCAAGACACAATGCACTAAGTAGCCCCATAAAAAGCGAAGCCACGAAGACGTTTCAGTCAATCTTGGACCATTTACAAAGTGACATTTAAAAAAGCCCCAGTGTGACCTGTAATTTTTTTTTTTAAGAAGGTTTTTTTTTGGAAAAAAAAATGTAGTTCGTTCTTCGTTCAAGAACTCAAATTTCAAAAAAAATTTGTATGCATTCCCTTTTAAAAAATGTATGAAAATAAAGAACATTTAAAAACATAAGAAAAAGAAGGAACACTGCAGAAGGCCACTGGGGCCCCTGCGAGCAGGGCCAAATCCCCCTACCGGCTTAAAGGGCCAAAGCACCCAACCTAGACAGGGCAGGGCACATTTACTTTAAAGGGGGGAACAAAGGGGAAACCCACCCTTTTTTGAAAATACAGGTCTAACTCACACCCACCCACATCTACTCATGTATTTTTTCCAACCTATTTTTAAAAACTACAAACGTTCGGGGCCCCTATAACGGTACTTGGGGGTTGTTTCCCCTCATCCCCAAATCTATTACCAAAACCCTTTCTTTCCCATATCCTTCCTGAATCTGAAAATTTTTTCCCAACCTTTAAAACCCTTGGGTGCGAGTCCCGTCTAGGCTAAAATTTTCAGGGACAAATAATTTTCAACCCCCTTTTTTTATTCCTTTTTTTCCCCCTTAACACCTCAATCATATCCCCCCCCAAATTTTACGTCTTTCTAGAAGTGCAGTTTTTAGGGCCCCCCCAGTCTACCTCAAGGGAAGGTTTTTTGATACATGGGGTCATCTTTTTCAACCTCCTTTGTAAAATTTTCCAGAGAAATTTTTTCCATTCTGAATACGGGACCAAAACTGTGGGAGCATAATCAAAAAGAGGCCCCAACCAAGGGTGTATAAAAGTTGAAAAAACAACCTGAGGACTCCTATTATTTTTCTTCTTGAAATGAAGCCAAAGGGTTCTTAGCTTATTGCGAACACTTATGCCTGTTTTTCTTGGTTTTTTAGATTACTGCTAAACCCGAACTCCCCAAATCAATTTTTCCCCCCCCGTAATTTAAGACTACAATTTTTTAGTTTTTTATTGGGATGGGTTTTTGTCCTTCCAACATTTGAACCCTTTGCATTTGTCTAAATTAAACTGCATCTGCCACTTCCCCGACCACTGCATCATTCCCATTCAAATCTTCCTGGAGTGCCGGGAAAGTCCTCGTCAGAATGAAACGACGGCCCCATTTTTTGGGTCCCTCGGCAAACTTTTCCGATGTCGCTCTTTTTTGCCCTCAACTAGTCGTTTATGTAGATTGTGAACAGCAGGGGGCCCAACACTGACCCCTGTGGGAAAAACCCCTCGTGACGCTACCCCACTCTGATTTTTTTCCCATTTATGCAAAACCCCTCTGCCCCATTTTTCAACCATGCCTCCCATCCCGGGAAAAAAATTTTTCCCCCCCTATTCCCTGTGCTTTAATTTTTCCCCAATATCTCTGATGGGGGCCCTTCAAAAGCCTTAAATGAAGTCCATATACACAAAAATTTATATTTATTTCATGATCTACCTCCCCCAAATACCTTTTTAAAAAAGGAAAACGATTAACCTTTTAAAACATTTTTTAAAAATTTTTTTTAAAAGATAATCGTACACTTGATTTTTGTTGGGAATAAAAAAAGCCCCTTCAAAATTTTCCCTTTTGGTTTTGCAGTGTTTTTAGTAACCCCCTTCAAGAGAACCATCCGTCGGATTTCCCGCTGGGACAACAATTATAAAACAAAAGGGGGGGGAAATTACCCCTTTGGATTTTTACGGCTCCTGGGGGGTGGGGGGAAGGGATTAAGGGGTTAATTCAGGGAACTGAAGCACAGATCCAATTTTCCCTTTGATCAAGAACCCATCCCCCAGCGTCAAAGGGAAATTAAACCCCTCTTTAGGGGGATGGACCCAAAAAAAATTAAATTCTGTTTTTTAAAACACCGACCTTCTCCACCAAGGTAGGGGACCCAGAAAGAGTTTTTAGTACCAAAATCAACACGTCTTTCCAAAACCCCCCGAAACCCAGCTCAGAAGCCCCTCCAAACTGAAAATCCCCCACACCTTCAAAAATGCAGGGACTGTACCTCCCACCTCCATGACAAGTCCGGGCTAATCCTTTTTTCCGGGAAACCCCTTTGTAAAAATTTCCTTGGGTCCGCCCAAAACCCCCCAAGTCTTAAATAGCACTTCACACCCTTGTTGCGTGTCCATGCCGCTCCCTACAAAAACCCTTTTTTTAAAGCACAATACACGCACTAACCCATCTGTTTTTGGGCCCCGGGGCCCCTTCGGGGTCTAAGGATCATCTAAAATTTTAGAGGGGGTTAATGCCTTACATCAAAAATTTAATTTTACACAACAAAGATTTAGAAGTGTAAAAAACGTCGGGGGACGCCCGGATTAACACTCGCCCTTTATTAAATTTTTCTCAAATTTTAAAAGTGCTTTTTGACGGTTTTTCCCCCATAAAAATTACATACACGTGACAAAAAAAAAACAGACCTTCGTTTTTCTTAAAACTATTTTTTTCTGAGCATTTTTTTTATTATGATTTATGTTCCAGTTACCACGTCGCTTAAATTTACAGACTTCCCCGAAATAGATGTGTTTTTCAAAATAGAATATATTTAAAAAATTTTAAAAATTTTTTTTAATTTTTTTCTCTTACAAATTTTGGGTTTAAAAAACCTTAAATTTATTGAATTATTATCAATATTCATGTTCGAAAATTTAATTACCTTTTGCATGTTGCTACTGAGCTTCATAACCGGTTTTTACTTTTGCTTTGGGGGTCGTAGTCAAAATTTCCCCCCTTAAAAATCCCCTAGCATAGAGGCCCCCAATTGCTGTGAAGAATTTTATTTAAAAATATTAAAACTTACCTGTAGGGGAATTCCTAGATCTGGGGCTCAAACCCTTTTTCCCCCACACAGTGGGTTTCCCAATAACAAAAAAGTAGAGCATATTATTTTAACAATAACTCGCCATTTTCTTCGTGACACAAGAAGAAGTGCTCTTTAGTAGCCAATTACTTCCATTTTAAAAGGGTTTTTTTCCCCCAGTACCACAAATTAAAATAGTTTCATTAACACAAAAGTTCATTTCAACGCAAATGATCTATGTTCAATGATACAAACTATTTATGTTCTTCGTAACTAATGGCCCAATTCGACAAAAGATTCATGTTTTTTAAAAACACAAGTAGTTTTTTTTGTACCACTGATGCTAATACAAAATTTCCTAATTATTTAGGGTTTAAAAACGTGACAATTAAATTTTAACACTGTTCTAAAAAAACCTAGATATCCATATTGTTAAATTCCGTTAAACTTTTAAAGATGTTCTTTTATGATTTGCACAGATTGTGCACATGCTGCACATGCACTGTAGGCCAAAGGGTTTTTTGGGGGATTAACTTACAGCTAATCGATTTCACAGGGTGTTTTTTACGCCGTAAAGGAAACCTCGTCAAGGATATATTAATTCCTACAATAGGTAATGAGGTACACTCACAGCATAATATACACTGGAAGACACACACTTCTCTGGGTACATAACCATGGTGGGACAGGTACTCCTCCACGGCCTGCTGGAGTTGGGCACACTGGAGGGAGTTGTTTAGTAACAAGGAAATTTGGGTGCTGACAATCTCCCGGCGCATTTTACCTAATTATTCTCATCCTTATATTTAGTAAATAACAATATTTGTTACTTAATATCTCTTATTAACATTTCTAATATTTCTATTGTGTCATTCCAACTAAATACTTTGATATTATGATTTAACCTTAAAATTAAGCCTAGCCAGCGGTTCGCTAAGTCACCTGAGCGCTGTTGACATTCTGTACGTCAGGTTAAACTGCATTTTGATTGGTGGACGTAAGAATGCCACTCGTCACTACTAAAAACAATTATGGCTCAAGCCTACATTTATTTGATCATAATATGTCTACGTTCTAATATTTTTTTTTTGAAAAAAAAAAAAAATACGTGCTCCTACATTTATATACACAGCAATTGTTCAGGTTTATTGACGTTAAATAATTTAAATTTGTAATTATTCCAGTTGACATTGTTCGTCCAGTGCTAAAATTTTGCTAAAATATTATTTAAAATATAAACATACGAATATTTTAACTATTAATTTATTAATCAACAAAAATAAAACTCTAGAGTGTATTCATACAACAAAATTAAGTTGATAGTGTGCTAGCAAGCGCATTTGTATCATCACGTCATATACACGAGAATGCCATGAGACTTCCCGTTGTACGTACACACAGACTTGTACATGAATGGTGTACAATACTGACAAGATGAAAATTAGACACATGCAACATCTGGGAATCTTTTATCATACAATACATAATTTGAAGACAATAAAATTATATACAAAAGAATGAGGTAATCACTTCGCCTCAAACCTTGAGAGTCGGTAAGAAGAGCACCGTAGTCACGGGTGTGTAGAGCACCGTAGTTTACGGTGCTCTCCAACACCAACTCCAAGGCTGAGGGACTGATTACCTCATATTTTGCATATAGCTCTACTGTCTTCAATTTTTTTTTATTTTTTTTTTATTATCACACCTGGCCGATTCCCACCAGGCATGGGCTCCGAAAAAGAAAAAACTTCACCATCATTTACTCCATCACTGTCCTTGCCGATAGGGAGCTTTACACTAGTTTTTTAAAATACAACATTAACACCCTTCCTTCAGAGTGCAGGCACTGTACTTCCCATCTCCAGGACTCAAGTCGCCTGCCGGTTTCCCTGAACCCCTCATAAATGTTACTTTGCTCACACTCCAACAGCACGTCAAGTATTACATTTGTCGTCCATTCACTCCTACAAAACACGCTCACGCATGCCTGCTGGAAGTCCAAGCCCCCCGCACACAAAGAAATAAACGAATACAAGATAAAAAATTAATAAATAAAAAGAAAAACAAGAAAATAAAGAATTCAAAGTCACGAAGAAGGTATTGGAAAAAGAAAAGGAAAAAGCAGTTTGAAAGAAAAAACACCGAACCAAAAAGATAAGTGAAAAGAAAGACCAACCACCCCGCTGCCCCGAGGCATCAGCCGTCCCCCACCAAAACCCCCACCGTTGCACCAACCAATACCTAGGCCGACCCCTACCCCGCCATCCTTCCACTACAGACTGATACACTCTGTTTCGCGTCCAGTCCTCTCTACATGTCCGAACCATACCTCAAACAATCCTTCCCCTCATCCCTCTGGACAACAGTTTTGGTAATCCCGCACCTCCTCCTAACTTCCAAACTACGAATCCTGCATATATTCACACCTCACATTGCCCTAGTAGTCATGACAACTCCACTGCCTCCAGCCTTCTTCCTCGCTACAACATTCATCACCCATGCTTTCACACCATTATAAGAGCGTTGGTAAAACTATACTCTCATACATTCACCTTCATTTGCCCTCCAAGGACAAGTTCTTTGTTTCCACAGACTCCTAAGTGGCACCACTCAACCCTTTTCTCTCCTCATCAATTCTACTGATTCACGCTCATCTTTCATAGACCCATCTGCTGACACGTCCCACGTCCCAAAATATCTGAATACATTCACCTCCTCCATGACTCTCGTCCCTCCAATCTGATATCCAATCTTTCATCACGTAATCTTGTGTGTTTATCATCATAACCTTACTCTACCGTGTATTCACTTTTTATTTGCTACTTTTGCCCACCCTACCAAATTCATCCACCAATCTCTGCAACTTCTCTTCAGAATCTCCCAAGAGCACAGTGTCCTCAGCAAAGAGCAACTGAACAACTCCCACTTTAAGTGGGATCTTCATCATTAACTCCGAGGGGAGGGGGGGGGCGCCTCTTGCCAAGACCCTCGCATTTACTTCTCTTACAAACCCCATCATAAAAATATTAAACAACCCTGGTGACATCACACAACCTTGTCCTAAGGCCACCTTATAGTACTGGAAATATAGTTTCCCTCATTCCTAGCATAACTCTAACTTGACCTCACTATCCACGGTAAAAACCTTCACTGCATTCAGTAACCTACCTCCTACACCATACCCTGCAACACCGCCACATTGCCCCCCTATCCATCCCTGTCATAAGCCTTTTTCCAAATCCATAAATGGATCCCATGTGCTTCAAATTATGCCCAAGATTTGTTACTTATAAATCCAGATGGCGAACGTCTACAGTAGATTTACCCAGATGTTGCTTGTGTCGTAATTTTTCATACACCGAGAGAGTTGCTTTATTCATTTTTCTAATGGATAAAAGTATTCTGCCTGGTGTGAAGAGGTTACGTGCAGCAGAATGCCCACGAGTAGTCGAAGGACTTTTAACGCCATTTATCAATCATGTATAATTAGTGGAGAGCGAAAAACCTCTCTCTACTGCATTGGTACTTTTTAACATGTGGCAGGACAGGCGTGAAATTTAGCTTCTATAAAAAGAAACCCCGGCTCCATAATCCCACCTCAAACCGTATAGTCTTCCCACGCCGCAACCCGTTACATGGGTGGTGTTCAAGGCCGACCAAGCAGGAGCTGGCTCTTGCTCAAAGGCTAAAGCGTCCCCCCCACCACGAATCACAGCAACACCCCACCATCCACACCATAACACACCCACATATCCCCAACCGTAAAAGCGCCCTTCAAAACCCGATCCCCTCCTCCCGCACTAAATGTACATCTAACACTGAGCTATACCACCCAACATATAACAACCCCTCAAAATTGATTCCTATTTTACGTACTTACCCCTAAACATTCCCCTTCACCACTCATTAATCAATCCGACTTCTGCCCCACCCCGCCGACTCGACGTGCATTGAACTCTTCCTCCTCAAACACTACCCACCAACAATCCTCACCATATCTTTCGACCAGCCGACCCCCACCCACACCGACGCACCCTCAATAAAACCTACAGATCCAAACCCTCCACATCCCCACCCTACCAACACACGTCCCTGTAACCCACATCCACCCTGGCACAAGCTGAAACCTCAACCCCTACTTATTCCGTCTCGCCGATCAATATATATATATATATAATATATAATATATCTATATATTATATATATATATATATATATATATATATATATATATATTATCTTATAGATAATAGAGTCTAGTATATTAGATAATATTATATTATATATTAAATAGTACGATCACGCGCTCCGCGCACACCCCCCCCCCTATGTATCTCAGATAGAGACAGCAAATGACCAAAACAGCCCCTGCTACACCCCCCACCACCATTGCATACATTGGTCTCTGGCTGTTACAGAAATTAAGTCTAGATTCCGCTTGGAATCATTGAAGATCCAAATCGCATAAGAACCCGGCGACTGCCAGACAGATTCAGTGACAGGATAACTACATACCAGGATCGAAGCCAGATTACCAGGTTAAAAACCGGTCATCACGCAAACGACATCTCGCCACCAATCTCCCCCAGGATCCACCACTCTACATTCACACCAACCAAAAACACACAACAGGCAGACCCTCCCACCCTGATCTGTATCCACCGAGACGGGCACAATTGACCACCCCCTCCAATTCGACACCCACGCCAGTACACCCCCCACCCAAACTTTCCCTTCGCCCATTCGGACTCACCACCCTACGTGGAAACAGGCCCCGGGGCCGTTCCAATGATATACCACAAACATTTTTGTGAAATAAAGAGCAACAACAACGTAAGCAAAAACTTCTTCATCCTCATTAAAACCTAAATTGCAAGAACCAATTTCATGTATATTAACTAAAAGGCTAAATTCTTCTTTTGCGCAACGCGGCCCACACACCAGCCTACGTAGAACAAGAGTCAATACGAAGACACCTACCCAATCCAGCCCCCCCACACAATACCCCGCCCACTAAAAAAACCCCCACCGCTGCAATAAACGCAAAACTATGATTAGAAACAAAAGCGATGAATGACTGGATTCTTGCCATGTTTTATTTTAACTAACAGAAAGTTGCTTGGTTTCAATCAAGAAATATGACAAGCTTCTCAGCGTAGTTTATTCAACGAATGGGAGAGCTGTGAGTTCGGAGCAACGGTTGCCGAGTGCATGGCAGTGACTGGCTGCGTGAGTGCATGACAGTGACTGGCTGCCTGAGTGCATGACAGTGACTGGCTGCGTGGCCGAGACTCCTTCGACTAATAAAGCTTGTGGAAAAATGGTACAAGTCACTGATAAGTTGAACTGTTTTTTTATGAATTAATTGACACGTGATGTGTGCTCTTTCAGTCACTCAATATAGCAGCAGTCGTTGCGTATTTCAGAGTGTGTGCACCTGACCTTATCATTCCTCGCGCACCACAACACATCCAGGAGTGTGAGTACATTCCACTCCCAGGTAGGTGGTTCCAACATCATAATGCACACTGGCGCCTGATAAAATAGAGATCATTCAAGATATGTGAATGTTGGCAATGGGGATAATATCAAAAGTATTCTTTTTTTGTTGTGGACTAATAGATAATGTTTGTAAATAGTTTCGCCTGTTTTGCAAAGTGTTGTGTGTGTGTGTGGTGTTGTGTGTGTGTGTGTGTGTATTTGTGTGTGTGTGGTACTCACCTAAAGTTTATACCCACCTAGTAGAGGCTGCAGGGTGTCGAGTCCAAGCTCCCTGGCCCCGCCTCTTACAGCTGGCGCTACTAGGTCACTCTCCCTGAACTGTGAGCTTTAAATTCCATACCTCTGCTTAAAGCATTGTATGGGATCCTGCCTCCACTACATCGCTTCCCAAACTATCTACTTCCTACTACTCTGTGGCTCAAGAAATACTTCCTAACATCCGTGTGATTCATCTGTGTCTTCAACTTCCAACTGTGTCCCCTTGTTGCTGTGTCCATCTCTGGAACACCCTGTCTTTGTCCCCCTTGTAATTCCTCTCAGTATTTTGTATGTCGTTATCTTTTCCCCCCTATCTTCCTGCCCTCCAGTGTCGTCAGGTTGTTTCCCCTTAAACCTCTCTCGTAGGACTACCTCTTAGTCTGAGACTAGTCTTTTTGAAAACCTTTGCCTTTCTTATTTTTTTAGTGTTGGGGGGGGGGGGTTTAAAAACGGGTGCCGCTACCCCAAATTTGGGGCCTAATGTACACGGTGTCAGGGTCCTGAACGTTCCCTTATTAAAAATGTGGGATTGTGTTTGGGGGTTTTGCTAGGCGCCCTATCTGCAGCATTATTTTTTTGACGTCGCTTCGGAATGTCCCTGGGTTATACTCCCCAAGTCTTTTTCCTTTAGCAAAGGGTTTGTAGTCTCTGGCCCCTAGATGTACTCCCTCGCGGGCTTTTTTCCCTTCCCCCTCTTCATGATTTTTCATTGGGGGGGTTGAGCTCAAAGGGGCCAATTGCTGACCAGGTCGCAGCCTGTCAGATCCCCTTTTTTTGTTTGCCCTTTTTCTTCGATCGTATGAATTTTTTCTCATCTTCACGTCATCTCAAACAGGGATACTTTGGGGTGTGTGTGTGTGTGTGTGTGTGTGGTGGTGTACTCACCTAGTTGAGGTTTCGGGGGGTAGAGTCATGTGTGTGTGTGTGGTAATATATATAAAATAAATATATATATATATATATATATATAAATTAAAATATATTTATATTATTTAAAAATGTATATTATATATATTATATATATATAATTTATAATATATATATATATATATTTTTAAATTAAATATTTAAAAAATATAAAAAATATAATTTAAAAAATTGTCTGCCAATTGTAAAACGGTCAATTAGCAAGAACTCATTTAAATTTTAATCCCTTTTTAAAAAGTATCTTTACGTTTAAAGATTATTTTTTTCATTAATGTTCATGTAAAAAATTTATAATTTTGCACCAAAAGGAAATTTTGAAAACTTACCTAACCTTATTTAACAAGCGCAATTTTTTTTAGCTAACCCCAAATATAAATTTTTTGATTTTTTTACAATAATTTTTAATTACTAAAAAAACAAAAGTAAAATTTATTTTTTTTTCTTTAAGGTTCGGAATGATTTTAGCAAAAATTTTAATTGCAACAAAATTTTTTTCACTTTTTCCTTTTTGGGGGAAAGATGAGCTTTTTGCTATTTAACCCAAGATCGAAAAGTTTTGCCTTTTTCGGCCACGGCCCATATATATATATATTTATAAAATTTATATATATATTATTTTTATATATAAATTTTATATATTATTTTTAAAAATATATATATAAAAGAGAGAGAGGAGGGTTTTTGGGATTGATTAAGAAAAAGGGGTGTTAAAAAGAAAAAGGGTTTGTTTTACGAGGGGTTTTTTAAAAGCAAGGAAGGGTGTTATAAAAAGGGGCAGAGTTTATGGAGATTTTGGGCAACCCTGAAGGGGGTTACAAGGGATTTTTATTTTTTAAAATTTGTTTTTATTTTTTTCATTAATTTTAAAAATTGCTTATTTTTGCGATAATAGCTAAATCGTAAATATTTTGCTTTTATTTTTTTTGGGACTTTTTTTTAAGGTTGAAAATTTAATTTGTTGAAAAAATTAAAGACAATGTACAACTCTTGGTATCTTTTTTGGGGAAAACTTTTTCGCCAAAAAGTGGTTTCCTTTCAGTCCATACAAGGGGAATCTTAAAGGGAAACAGGAGGAGAATTTGAGGTAACAGTCCCTCAACCTTAGTCGATGGGGTCAGTCCATAAATCTTGAATAAAATACGGCATACGTGCTGAGAAGGAGCTTATAAAACCGTTGGCAGGGGGAGGTGCAGAGTCATAGGGGCGTGTAACAAATTTTTTTCAATGTTGAAGGGAGGTCGTGCCCCAAAAATTTGGGGAAGCGAAGAATTCCCAAGTTTAAGATCCAAAAAAAGTTTTCGTGTCTGGGCAGGTTTTTTAGTTGTTGGGTTAGAGAAACCCACATGTTGGGTAAATTAGACTTTTTTTCCTTTCCCGTTCTTCAAAAATTTTTCCTTTGTATGGAAATGATGAAACCACTGTGTTTTGGGGAAACGTTTCCTCATTAAAGATAACCCCAAAAGGGTTTTACATGTGTTAATTTTTTCAAAAATGTTTGGTTCTCTTTAACCATTCCCTTTTTCAAAAACCCGTAGACCTGCAAATTCTTGGGATCTTTAAAACTTGGGAAAATTTTTCGCTTGCCAATTCTTGGGCCCCCGACCTACTTCAAATTGAAAAAAGTTTTCCCGACCTATGCTGCTTTCCCCCTCTCCGGGCCCAAAGGTTTATAAGTCCCTTTCAGCACGTATGCCCTATTTTTATTTAAGTTGATGGCTGCCACATCGGGCCCCAAGGGGTTTAAAGGGGCTGATTACCTATTTCCTCCCGTTTTTTCAAAATTCTCCTTTGTAGGGGCTGATGAAACCCCTGTGTGGCGGAAAAAAGTTTCCTCAATAAGTTTCCCCAAAAGTTGTACTGTGTCTTAAATTTTTCAACATGTCGGTTCTCTGAAAAACCCCTTTTATTTTACAAATACTTAATATGTGCCCCAGTTCAAGCTTGATTTTCAAAATACTGTAATTTTTCGCTTGTCGCTCGTTATACTGCCGGCTTCTGAGGGGTGTGCTGTTTCCCCGGGGGATCACGTGGGTCCCGGGGGGGGGGTCCTAAACCCCTTTTTGAAAATATTCAGTCTGCCTTGAATCACTTGGTGGTTGGACAGGAAATTTTCTGTCTTTTATTTTTGTTAGTTCTGTAGAACTTGTTACAGAACATTGTATTGACTTAGTGATTTTTTTGACGTTGTTTCTGAGGGGTTTTGTGGGAAAATAGACACTCTGAGCATTTTTCAGGTCTGGCTATAGCTTTCTGACCCAA
>NC_069405.1:29816554-29830393 GCF_026875155.1 Cherax quadricarinatus
ACACACACCACAACAACACACACACACACACACACCCACACAACACACACACAAACACACACACAACACACACACACACACAAATCACTAAATGTCCCTCATATTGGAACTAAAAAAACGATGAGCATAGGGGGTTAAGAAAGTATTTTTCAGAGTTGAAAGGAAGGGAAAAAACTGAAGTGAGTAGGGGGGCAGATCCAACGTACTTCAAGAAGAGGTACGATAAAGGCTTGAACAGGCAGAGTGGGCCCAGTAGCAACCACCGAGGAGGCGGGGCCAGAAACTGTGACTCGACCCCTGCCACCATAAGTTGGTGATAACACATAAGGTAGTACACTATACAAACTAGCTTGCTACGTTCACGGAAAGCGTTAAACCCGTAAGTGTCACAGTGGATAGAACATGAGAGGCAGTCAGGTATAATCAGAGAAAGAGGTGGTTGCTCAAACTCCTTAGAACAAGAGCCCTTCACCAGCATTGAGGCCAAATTTCCCCCCCCCCCCTACCCGTGAATGCTACATCACACCGGAAGCTGATTAAACATAGCGGTTAAAAAATATAGAGCTATTTCACGCCTGTCTGCCACAGTTAAAAAGTACCAATGCACGTGAGAGAGGTTTTTTTGCTCTCCTAATTATACATGATTGATAAATGGCGTTTAAAGTCCTTCGACTACTCGTGGGCATTACTGCTGCACGTAACCTCTTCACCACCAGTCAAGAATACTTTAATCCATTAGAAAATGAATAAAGCAACTCTCTCGGTGTATGAAAATTAGACACAAGCAACATCTGGGTAAATCTACTGTAGACGTTTCGCCATCCAGTGGCTTTATCAGTACAAATTCTTGGGCATAATTTGAAGACATTTATGGCATTTATGGATTTGGAAAAGGCGTATGACAGGATGGATAGGGGGGCAATGTGGCAGATGTTGCAGGTGTATGGTGTAGGAGGTAGGTTACTGAAAGCAGTGAAGAGTTTTTACGAGGATAGTGAGGCTCAAGTTAGAGTATGTAGGAAAGAGGGAAATTATTTCCCAGTAAAAGTAGGCCTTAGACAAGGATGTGTGATGTCACCATGGTTGTTTAATATATTTATAGATGGGGTTGTAAGAGAAGTAAATGCGAGGTCTTGGCAAAGGCGTGGGGTTAAAAGAAAAAAGAATCCCACATAAAGTGGGAGTTGTCACAGTTGCTCTTTGCTGATGAAAACTGTGCTCTGGGGGAATTCTGAAGAAAGCTGCAGATTGGTGGATGAATTTGGTAGGGGGTGCAAAAGAAGAAAATTAAAAGTGAATACAGGAAAGAGTAAGGTTTTGATGATAACAAAAAGATTACGTGATGAAAGATTGGATATCAGATTGGAGGGAGAGAGTATGGAGGAGGTGAATGTATTCAGATATTTGGGAGTGGACGTGTCAGCAGATGGGTCTATGAAAGATGAGGTGAATCATAGAATTGATGAGGGGAAAAGGGTGAGTGGTGCACTTAGAAGTCTGTGGAAACAAAGAACTTTGTCCTTGGAGGCAAAGAGGGGAATGTATGAGAGTAGTTTTACCAACGCTCTTATATGGGTGTGAAGCATGGGTGATGAATGTTGTAGCGAGGAGAAGGCTGGAGGCAGTGGAGATGTCATGTCTTAGGGCAATGTGTGGTGTGAATATAATGCAGAGAATTCGTAGTTTGGAAGTTAGGAGGAGGTGCGGGATTACCAAAACTGTTGTCCAGAGGGCTGAGGAAGGGTTGTTGAGGTGGTTCGGACATGTAGAGAGACTGGAGCGAAACAGAGTGTATCAGTCTGTAGTGGAAGGAAGGCGGGGTAGGGGTCGGCCTTGGAAAGGTTGGAGGGAGGAGGTAAAGGAGGTTTTGTGTGCGGGGGGCTTGGACTTCCAGCAGGCATGCGTGAGCGTGTTTGATAGGAGTGAATGGAGACAAATGTAATACTTGACGTGCTGTTGGAGTGTGAGCAAAGTAACATTTATGAAGGGGTTCAGGGAAACCGGCAGGCCGGACTTGAGTCCTGGAGATGGGAAGTACAGTGCCTGCACTCTGAAGGAAGGGTGTTAATGTTGCAGTTTAAAAACTAGTGTAAAGCACCCTTCCGGCAAGACAGTGATGGAGTAAATGATGGTGAAAGTTTTTCTTTTTCGGGCCACCCTGCCTTGGTGGGAATTGGCCAGTGTGATAATAAAAAAATAAAAAAAAAATTGAAGACAGTAGAGCTATATGCAAAATATGAGGTAATCAGTCCCTCAGCCTTGGAGTTGGTGTTGAGAGCACCGTAACTACGGTGCTCTTCACACCGTGACTACGGTGCTCTTCTTACCGACTCCAAGGATGAGGGAGTGATTACCTCATCTTTTGTATATAATTTTATTGTCTTCAAATTATGTATTTGTACTGATAAAAGATTCCCAGATGTTGCATGTGTCTAATTTTCATCTTGTCTGTATTGTACACCATTCATGTACAAGTCTGTGTGTACGTACACCGGGAAGCATGCATCTCCGTGTATATGATCGTGATGATACAAATGCGCTTGCTAGCACACTATCAACTTAATTTTGTTGTATGAATACACTCTAGAGTTTTATTTTTGTTGATTAATAAATTAATAGTTAAAATATTCGTATGTTTATATTTTAAATAATATTTTAGCAAAATTTTAGCACTGGACGAACAATGTCAACTGGAATAATTACAAATTTAAATTATTTAACGTCAATAAACCTGAACAATTGCTGTGTATATAAATGTAGGAGCACGTATTTTTTTTTTTTTTCAAAAAAAAAAATTAGAACGTAGACATATTATGATCAAATAAATGTAGGCTTGAGCCATAATTGTTTTTAGTAGTGACGATGGCTTTTCTTACGGCCCCACCAATCAAAATCAGTTTAACCTGACGTACAAGAATGTTCAACAGCGCTCAGGTGACTTAGCAAACCGCTGGCTAGGCTTAATTTTAAGGGTTAAATCATAATATAAAAAGTATTTATTTGGGAATGAACAATAGAAATATTAAAATGTTAATAAGAGATATTAAGTAACAAATATTGTTATTTACTAAATATAAGGATGAGAATAATTAGGTAAAATGCGCCGGGAGATTGTCAGCACCCAAATTTCCTTGTTACTAAACAACTCCCTCCAGTGTGCCCAACTCCAGCAGGCCGTGGAGGAGTACCTGTCCCACCATGGTTATGTACCCAGAGAAGTGTGTGTCTTCCAGTGTATATTATGCTGTGAGTGTACCTCATTACCTATTGTAGGAATTAATATATCCTTGACGAGGTTTACATACGGCGTGAAAACACCCTCGTGTAATCGATTAGCTGTAAGTCTAATCACCCAAACAACCTTGCCCTACAGTGCATGTGCAGCATGTGCACAGATCTGTGCAAATCATAAAAGTAACATCTTTAAGAAAGTTCTAACGGAACTGACAATATGGATATCTAGTGTTTTATGAGAAACAGTGTTGAAATAATTGTCACGAAATTAATCCTAAATAATTAGGAACTTGTATTAGCATCAGTGGTACTAAAAAAACTACTTGTGTTATTGAAGAACATGAATCATTTGTCGAACATAAGCCATTAGTTACAGAAGAACATAAATAGTTTGTATCATTGAACATAGATCATTTGCGTTGAACATGAACTGCTAGTGTTAATGTACATATATAATTTGTGGTACTGAGGGACAAAACATTTATAATGGAACGTAACTTGTGCTACTGAAGAGCACAATCTTCTTGTGTCACTGAAGAACATGAGCGAGTTATTGTTCAATAATATGCTCTACTTGTGTTATTGAGGAAATCACTGTGTGGGAGGACAAGGTTGAGCCCCAGATCTCAGGAATTCTCCTACAGGTAAGTTTTAATATTCTTACTAAACATTCATCACAGACAATTGTGGCCTCTATGCTAGGGGATGTTAGGAGGGGAATTTTGACTACGACCACCGAAGCAACAAGTACACCGGTTATGAAGCTCAGTAGCAACATAGCAACTAAAGTAATTAAATTTTCGAACATGAAATATTGATAATTCAATCAATAAGGTTTATAAACCTAAATTGTAAGAGTAAAATATAAAGAAAATTTTAAATTTTAAATATATTCTATATTTGACAACACATCTATTTCAGTAAGATCTGTCACTCTTAAGCAGACGCTGGTAACATGGAACATAAATCATAATAAAATAAATGCTCAGTAAAACAGATTTAAGAGAACGTAAGGTCTGATTTTTTTGTCACGTGTATGTAATTTCTATCATGGAAAACTCTACATAAAGCAACATTACAATGAGAGAAATAATGAAGCGAGTGTTACTCCTGGCGTCACCCGACGTGTTTACACTTCTAAATCATTGTTGTTGTGAATAAATTATAGATGTAAGGCATTAATCCCCTCTATAATTTTAGATGATCCTTAGAGCCGAAGTGGAGCACCTGGGCCACAACAGATAGGTAGTGCGTGTATTGTGCTTTAAAAGAAGGTTTTGTATGCGAGCGGCATGGACACGCAACAAGTGTGTGAACGTGCTATTTAAGACTTGACGTGCTGTTGGAGCGTGAGCAAGGAAATATTTACGAAGGGATTCCGGAAGAAAGATTAGCCCGGACTTGTCATGGAGGTGGGAGGTACAGTGCCTGCATTCTGAAGGTGTGGGGGGATTTTCAGTTTGGAGGGGCATCTGAGCTGTGGTATCGGCGGCTCTGGAAAGACAGTGATTGAGTGGTACTGAAACTCTTTCTCGGGTCACCCTACCTTGGTGGGAGAAGGTCGGTGTGTTAAAAAACAGACATTAATTTTGTTTGTCCATCACTCAAGAGAGGTAAGTTCCTTGACGCTGGTGATGGGTTCTTGATCTAAGGAATTGGATCTGTGCTTCAGTTCCCTGAATTAAGCCTTAATACCTTCCACCCCACCCCCCACAGGAGCCGTATAATCCTACAGGGTTATTTCCACCCCCATGATTATAATTGCTTGTCCCAGCTGGATCCGACGGATGGTTCTCTTGAATGGGTTACTAGAACACTGCTAACCCATAAGGAAATTTGAAGGGCTTTTATATTCACCAACAAAAATCAAGTGTACGATTATCATTTAGAAAATTTAAAAATGCTTTAAAGAGTTACATCGTATACATTTTGAATCAAATAAGGTATTTGAGGGTTGAACAAGGAAGATAATATTTTTTTAAAACATTCTTAATTTTACAGGGTCCACATCAAAGACTTTGGAAATTAAACACTGGGAAAGGCGGAGTTTTCCTGGATAGGCATGGTTTGCAAAACCCAGCCGAGGGTGCATAAATTGTGGGGAAATTCAGAGTGGTAGCCGCAAACGGGGTTTTAAGGGGTCAGTTTGGCCTCCCTTGGTTTCCAATTTACATTAAAAACTGTTGAGGCTTGAGCCACACCGGCAAATTTTCCGTGACACCATTGGCCGTGAATTCATTCCCCGACAGGTTTATTCGGCACTCCCGAGTTTGAAAGCTGTGCGTTGTCCGGAAAGTGGCAATGGTTTAAGCTTTTCAAAATTTCTTGTTGGGCAGGCAATTGCCCAATAAACATATGTAGTCTTAATTTCGGTTGCCCAAGTTTGGAGTTTCTGTTTGCAGTTTCCTGAAAAAAGCAGTGCATAGTGTTCGATAAAGCTTGTCATTGTCCTTTGGGAAACTTTTAGGTCTCTCAGGTGTGTTCTTCCCCTTTTCATCCGGTTAGGGTTGTTCATTTGTTATGCTGCCCGTTTTGGTCACCGTTTCAGGTTTGGTATTAAATTTCTGGGTCCAAAAGGTGCAAAAATTGCTCCTGCATTTCAGTTTCCCTAAGGTGCAGGCCCTGAAACTGCATTCTCTGAAAGCTGAATTTAGGGTGTTTGATTTTTGGGTATGTGTAAGCAGGTAAATTTAAAAGGGGATTTTAATTTTGTGTGCGTGATTTTCTAGCTTGCAGGCTCGGGGAGCTGGTATTGTTGGAAAATTCAGATTCATGGAAATAAGGGAGAGGTGGAATGAATTGTATAGTTAACAAAAATACAGTTATAAGGCAAAGTTTTTACTTTTTAAAAATTTATAAAACCCTAAAAAAAATTGGGGGTTTTGTTAGTGTACTTGTGTAACAGCCATTCCGTGGTTTAACCCCTTAAGAATGTTTACCGCCTTCTAGGTTGGGTGCAAATTGCTTAAGCCGAGTGGAAATTGGTGTGTGGGTTGGTTTGGTGTTTTGTTTTTGGGTTTTATGTTTTATTTTAAAAAAACATCTAAAGTGCATACCAAGGGGAAGAAATGAGCTTAAACAAGGGGGCGAACCAATTTTTTTCCAAAAATTTAAAAAATTCAAGTTGTGTTTTTAAATATTCCTTGGGAATGGTCCAAAATTTACCCAAGTTCTCGTGAACCCCTTTTAAAAATAGTCCCAGGGGCCCCTTGGCCCATTGACACCAACCTCGTAAAACCCGGTGCCCAAAAAATGTTTGGGGACACCAAAAATTAAGTGGGGCCCGAAGTGCTTGCAAACTAAACTTTGTGGGAGCCCACAGGCGCCCCTTTTACACGCGGTTAGGGCGCGGACACAACCTAACAGACACAACCCCTCCCAGAAAAACCAAACGTGTCAGGGGCCCCTGGGCGCTTGTCAGGGACCGGACATGGTCTCAGTTGGGCCCGTGACCAGCGGGGGCAGGGGGTCTGGACCAGGGTGTTCGTTTTGTGAAAACTGAGGAAGTTCTCAGTGCCGCTGTTTCAGTTTCCCTGAAGTGTGTAGGTCCCCGTGGACCCGCGTCAGGTCTGGACAGCTGGGAAGGGCCGCAATGGTCCTAGTTCTCCCACCGTGAAAAAATTTGGTTGGGGGAAAGGGGAAAAAAGGGCCCCGACGGTCAGTTGGGTCGGACACCCCTCCCCCGGAAAAAAAACTGGGGTAGTTCCCGGACCCCTGGGCCCCCCCTAAAAGCTGCCCAAGGGCGCCCGAACCCCGGCATTTTCCCACACTTTAGTTGTTCGGACCCGTCCCCCTTCTGGCCCAATTTAGTTTCGGACCCTTTTGAAACCCCCCCCCAAACCGTAAAAAAACTGGAAAGTGCAAAATTTTTCGTTTTTTTCTTAGTTTTTTTCTTTTTTTGTGCTACTAGTATTTTGTTTTTGGTTTAAAAAAAATAAAACCAAAAAACCTCAAAAAAAAATTTCAGAGACAGTTTTGTTTTTTTTCTTTTTTAAATGGCCAAGTGCTGAAACTTTGGGAATTCTTATGTGCTTTTTGTGCAGTTTTTTGGGGCATTTTTCCCCCAATCGTAGGGTGTCAGTTGTTTGGGGGCACTTAAAGTTGCCCAATCTCTCATAACTGTTTTAAAATTGCTGTACGGGGCTTTTTCAGGTTGTCTTGGCGCATTGTTATTTCCGTGCAGTTGTCATTTTTTCTCTGACAGCTGTCAGTTGTCTCGTGACAGCTTGTCAGTGCTCGGACAGCTGTTTTATTTGTCTCGTGACAGCTGTGTCATTGCTCGTGACAGCTTGTCAGTTGTCTCGTAACTGGTCAGTTGTCCGTGACAGCTGTGCAGTTGTCCCGTGACGCTGTTCATTGTCTCGTGACAGCTGTTCATTTGTCTCGGACAGCTGTGTCAGTTGTCTCTGACAGCTGGTCATTTCCGTGACAGCTGTGTCAGTTTCTCGTGACAGCTTGTCATTGTCTCGTGACAGCTGTTCAGTTGTCTCGTACACTGTTCATTGTCTCTGACAGCTTGTCTTGTTCGTGACAGCTGTTCAGTTGTCCGGACGCTGTCAGTTTGTCTCGTGACAGCTGTGCAGTTGTCCGTGACAGCTGTGTCAGTTGTCTCGTGACAGCTGGTCATTGTCTCGTGACAGCTGTTCATTGTCTCGTGACGCTGTGTCATTGTCCGGACAGCTGTGTCATTGCTCTGAAGCTGGTATTTTGTCTCGGACAGCTGTGTCTTGTCTCGTACACTGTGTCGTTGTCCGTGCAGCTGTGTCTTTGTCCGTGGACACCAGGCCTACACTTTCATTCCACAGGGTGTATTTTTCTCGTACGCGTGTCCCAATTGTCCACACTTGATTCCGACAGCTGTTCAGTTTCTCTGACAGCTGTGTCATTTTTGTCTCGGGGACGCTTTCAGTTTCTTTTCATTTCATTTCCAACCCACTTGTCATTGTCCGTGACAGCTGTGTCCCTTTTTTCTCGTGACAGCTGTGTCAGTTTCCTTCAGCTGTGTCAGTTGTCCGTGACAGCTGGTCGTTGTCTCGGGACACTGTGCAGTTGTCTCGGACAGCTGTGTCGTTGTCTCGGACAGCTTTTCATTTCTCGTGACAGCTGTGTCAGTTGTCTCGTGACAGCTGTGCAGTTGTACATTGGGAATAAAAAAAGGGGAAAATACGAGAGAAATAATTTAGTAATAAAGTTAAACAAAAGATACAGAATTATTTACATGAACCACAAGTTAAATTTATATTTCTCATATAACTGAGAAAATTTTAAAAACACCATAAGAAAAAAATTAATTGATCATTAGTGTCACCTGTAACAAGCCATCAGGCCCATGGCGGGATTGTGAACCCGCGCAGAGACTTTGACCGCGGTTCAAATCCCGCCCATGGTATGGTTTGTTTGCAATCGTGTCATAACGATTTCACGAGTCGTGTCCACTGTGTGTGTAGTTGTGTGTGTGTGTGTGTGTGGTGTGTGGTGTGTGTATGTGTGTGTGTGGTGTGTAGTGTGTGTGTTGGTTAAAACAAACACTGTGCGTGAATCAAGCTGAACATGACACAGCGGGTAATGCAAGTCGTGAGCTCAATACACCGGCATGCTGCAGACCAATTTGCACTTCCACAGTTTGATTTTGAAAGATAAGAGTCAAGTTGGTGTGAATATTCCCGCTGTGCAGTGAGTCACCTGAGAGTGCACCTCTCCCAGGCCTAACGTGCACACCAAACGATTAAACATGCACAAACAATGCAATTACAGTACCATATAAATACAATATGCGAGCGCGCCGCGCACGGGAATAGAAAGAACGACATGAAGCTTGTGCGCACGCACTCACACGCACACACGCGCGCCACACTCACACGCGGGTCGCGCGCGCGCACACACACACACACACAACACACACACACACACACACACACTCGCCGCGTCACACCGCGAGCACATGCACGACACACAGCGCACACACCACACATACCACACATACGCGCGCCCACACACCGCAGCACACACACGCACACCACACGCACACACACACACACACACACACACACACACACACACACACACACACACACACTCGCATACAAACAAACAAATTTAAAAAAATGCTTATATTTGGTAGCCCGCTGGCGAGTACTAATCAACATTTGCGTGAGTTTTTCATAATAATGGTGAAAAGATTTGGAAAATTTTTAATCGTGTATATAGAAAATGCTTATTCTTTTATTTTGATTTTTTTTAGGATTCTTGAAATATATTTAAAGTGTTGGCGATACGAAATATTCTCTAGAGAAAGTGTTGGCGATACGAAATATTCTCTAGAGAAAGTGTTGGCGATACGAAATATTCTCTTCTAGAGAAAGTGTTGGCGATACGAAATATTCTTTCTAGAGAAAGTGTTGGCGATACGAAAATATTCTCTTCTAGAGAAAGTGTTGGCGATACGAAATATTCTCTTCTAGAGAAAGTGTTGGCGATACGAAATATTCTCTTCTAGAGAAAGTGTTGGCGATACGAAATATTCTCTTCTAGAGAAAGTGTTGGCGATACGAAATATTCTCTTCTAGAGAAAGTGTTGGCGATACGAAATATTCTCTTCTAGAGAAAGCGATTAATCCTGCACTCAGTCAACATTATCATCAACAAAAGAACATTTATTGACCATTTTCCTGCTAAATATTTGCAGTTTTAAAAATAGGATTATAAGTTAATAAACTATATTAAAAATTCAGAAAAAAATCATTCAGTTTTTTCTAAGGACGTCAACATTTAGCTGTCCTCTCTTTTACGTATGTGTACTCGCTTATTTGTACTCGCCTGTTTGTGATTACAGGGGACATGTCTTCTCCCTGCCTCTTGCCACTTACTGGGGTTATTCCTCATGGGTCCTGTCATTCCTCTTCTTAAAACTATATATGCAACCTGCTTTCACTACTATTTTCTCAAGGTCTTTATTCCACTTCCTTACCACCCTGAGGCTAAAAAAAATTCTTCCTGACATCGGTGTTTTCTTTACAACTGTGCCTCTCGAGCAATCTTTCACTGTACACTCATTAGCATTGAGTATTGCTGAGTATCATGTATTTCCCGGGTTGGTCCTCTGGTGTCACCAGGTTTACTTCGTTTACTCTCAAAGCTCACTCTGCTTATCCCTGGAACAAGTTGTATTACATACATATGCATTTTCTCAATTTTCTTAATATTCTTTCTCACGGCCCTTCATACTACATGAGTCGGTTGAGATTCCTGAAAGCTATGTAGTATTAGGTTTAACAAAAGAATATTTTCCGCATAGCTTTTCGGTTGTACGCCTCTGTAGATATTGTTAACACTATGCTCACCCCCTAGGTCTTTTTTTCTTGAGTAGGATTTGAAACCTCTGTCACCTGAGTCTATACTTGGTTTCAGGCATTAATATCCTTCCCTAAATTTCATAATGCATTTGCTTGGGGACTGAATTTCGATAGCCATTTAGATGACCAATCCTGTAGTTCTTCATAGTCCATTTGTAGTCTTTGCTTCTCTTCAACATTTTTTTTATTTTTCCTCTTTATTCTTCCATCCTCTACTACATTCTCTCTTCTGAAATGTCATTTACATAAACCAGAAACAGTGGTCCCAACATCGATCCTTTCTGAACTCTATTTGTCCAATTTTCCCTTCTGACTCCTCTCTGATAATCACTCATTATTTCCATCCCAAAAGGTGCTATTTAATCCACTGTAGTCCATTTCCTGTTGTTCTTGCCTGCGCCTCGAGATATTATCCCAGTCTTTCGTTAGCTACAGTATCAAATATGTTTGTTCTGTTAGGTAAAAGGGACACAAGTGCAACTAATGTGGCATTTTATTGTGGCAACGTTTCGCTCTCCAGGAGCTTTATCAAGCCGTTGGTCGGCTTGTTAAAGCCGTTGTGTCCTTTTACCTAACATATTGTGGGCAGTTCTATCAACATTAATACACTATGTTCGTTCTGTCCGAGAATATGCAGCGTAGTCGTCCTTCCCTCCCTCTGTCTCCTGTCTTACATTTAGTACTTTGTCATAAAATTCTGGCAGGTTTATGAGACAAAAGTTGCCATATCTAAACCCGCGCTGGTTAATATATATGAAGCCACTTCTCTCCAAATTTTCCGCTACTCGGAATGTTTTGTCCATTATAGGTCTACATTCGCTATCTTTCGCATCTCTGGCAATTGTCCAAGAACGAGTAACATTAAGTAGTGTTTAGCAAGTGTTTCGTATAACACGTTTGCTCCCTCACGGATTCTATAATCAGTGGTAAAACTTCGTCCTATTTGCCTTTGGAGTACCAAGCTCAAGTTTATTTTTAAATTTTACCTGTTATGTGTGTGGTGCACAGTACCCCTTGGTGCAACGTTTCTCTTTGATTCTCTGTTTTTACCCCTATTTAAACTGAGAACTCTTCTTTAAATCGTTTGTTCAATTACTAACAAACTTAATCTGCTTGTCGTTTGCTCACCCCATCTTTCTTCTATCTTGTTACCTGGCCTGTTATAGTCGTTTTTCTTTTAAGGCGATTGCCAAGCAGTGTCGGTCCAAATTTAGCTTTTACTGCTATGTCATTTTCATATTATTACTCAGCTTTTCTTCTCATCTGTGTTTGCTAGTTTATGGATTTACTACTAAATTCTGTGTTCTTTCTGTCCATTAGTTTCTATAGTTTTTCCAGTCTTTTACTGGTAGATCCTCGAGCTCTGTACTTGTTTCCTTTTCTTGGTATGAAGTTTATTGCCTTCCGGCATTGTGTACTTATCTATTTGTGGTTGCAGGGGCCGATTCACATCAGGCCCCTCCTACTGTGTGTGTGTGTGTGTTTTGTTTTAAAGAATCTGGAGCATTCCAGGTGAGTATCGCGTTTCTTCACGTCCTGTACTGTTTATGCAGACGGATGTATACTTGAGGATAAAGCCGCAGATTCATAACATATTCATGAACATCACCTTGGGCAAGCAGAAGTGGAGCAGGTGCTGATGGGAAGGATCAGCTGACTAACTTCCTACATGAGGTAGGATCAGATGCGCATCTCCACGCCCTGCAGGAGACGATATAATGGTTGCGTGATCGTCTTACTGGCGGACGCAGTCGTTTACACACCGGTGATGGCCACAGTTGGCCAGAATGGACGTTGTGTGTAGGTTTGTATTTCGCTGAAGTTTAGCAACCATTTTCAGAATATGAATAAACAAGTCATTTTTATGGTAAAGTTAGTAAGGAAGTAGAATTTGTTCAGCATTTATGCAGCAGATGTTACTCTGCACATAGACTCGAAAGTAAATATGGGAGAGCCAGGTCCCGTCAGTAGATCAAAGGCGTAACCTGGAGCGGGTTATACAGAGAGGTGTGTATATACTTTGAGAGTTAAATGCCTATTTTAGGTGTTATATCATCCTTAACTGGTTATATTCAACCTTAATGACCTTCCTACAGTCAGTTTTAAACGCAAAAAAGCTTACCAACTATTAATCAACTCCCACTAACTTTAATAGACAAATAAACACGCACGCTTGAGCACTGATAAAAAAAAAAGCACTACCGAGGACTGTGCCTTAGTTAAAAAAAATAAGTGGAAGATCGTGAACAGAAGAGGAAATAAAATAAATAGGAAGTGAGCAGAAACACCAACTTTACCCGAGGCTGGTACACCGTCGCGCCGCCACACACTCCTATACACCCACACCAAATAAATCTGCCGTGGTAAAACTTCTCCGTCTTGGTTTAACATTTTTAAGCTATTATTTTTTGATAGTATAAAGAGTGAATTGAAAGTATGTGATTAACACTTTGTTTGCTTAAATTTTCGATTTAAGGGATTTCAGTTACTTATTTTAATGTTCATACAGTGTTAATGCTATTGTGTGTTACGGTGAGGGTTGCTCTCTGAACATTCAATATCACGTTCAAAGGCCATATTAATTTATTCAGTGGGACCTCCAGTTAATGGTTAATTGGAGAAAAAGTCGAATGACTTAGCCCATTAAGGTTGCAAGTAATCTTCACATCACCAGAGGAGACTTCAGTCCCTAGAATTAAGTTAAGTTCTTTGTGTTTATAAACCGAGAGAAATGCACTTTCTGGTATACAACCCTTTCCTGTTGAACCATAAGAAAAATGGTTTTGTTTTTATAATATGTTTATCTCTAAGATTTTTATTATTACTGTAAATAACAAAAAAGACACAATACCGTGACTGGAACGATACACAAATAACCCGCACATAGAAGAGAGAAGCTCACGAGGACGTTTCGGTCCGACTTGGACCATTTACAAAGTCACACTAACCAGAAGTGGAGCAGAACGGCTTTATATAGGCAGGAAGAAGTATTGGTAGTAGTAGTAGTAGAAGTAGTAGTAGTAATACTAGCGGTAGTGGTAGTGGGGAATAAGGAGGAGGAGCCAGTCAAATACAAAGAAAGGGGAGCACTGCAAGGGAGCTAGGTGCTCACAGAGGGAAAGCAAGTGCACACATGTGAGTGAAAGGGGAAGTGGTGAAATAAATAATGAAGGAACAGAAACACGAGACAGAAGAAAGACAACCCAGAAAGGAAAAAAGGGGAAATGGAAAAGGGGGGGAAAGGGGGAAGAAG